>JBBBDQ010000907.1:1137500-1711456 GCA_037127315.1 Ascarosepion bandense | reverse complement strand
AATAGAAGCTTACTTTTTTTTTTTTTTTTTTCAACGTAGTCTTCTAGCAGTGTCACACACTTTTCCCATTTGTGCACAAGCTTCCGTATTCCCTCAGCATAAAAATCTTTGGACTGATGTCTTAGCCAATTGCTCACAACACTTTTGACTTCATCATCACTTTCAAACTTCTTTAAGTAATTTAGCCCACTTGTAGACATTTTTTTGGCTGAAACATGTGGCACCATACACAGTTGACATTCTCCCATGAATTTCAACTGGTTTGCATCCTTCAGCAATCAAAAAATTGATAACTAACCTCTGTTCAATCCTGGAGCATTCTTCTTGGTCGGCCATCTTTGTTAATCTCCAAAACTCTCAAAGTTTTTTTTTGATCTGCAAAAAAAAAAAAATAAAGTAAGCTTCTATCTGTATTAGAAGTCCTTATACAGAAAAATTAACCTTATTTATTGAATGACCCTCATATATCTGTTGATAAATTCGATGTGCTCTGTGTTGGAACATGAACAAATACAAATTGGCATGAACTTTCTGGACAACCCAATATTATCCCAATGTTGCAGCCATCATGCATTTTGTCCTGTTTCAGGTGTCCGTTGATTTGGGTAACCTTCAGGAAATTTTGAATTGAACCCTTTATTTAATTTATGGAGACAATAACATTTTGGCTATTAAAGTGTTGGTTTGTGAATTTGATGGCATAGTAATTGTGAGTTCAATCCCTGGACTGTGTAGTACAGACACAGACTCAGTGAAAAAATAACTAGCACTTATTGAGCAGTACTATAAAAGAAAAGAGATATCTCTGGACATTAATAGTGAAATGAGAACAATTTACCCCTGTAAATTAAATAAGGAATTCAGTTAAAAATTCATATATATATATATATATATATATATATATATATATATATATATATACTAGCAGCATAGCCCGGCATTGCTTGGGTGTAATGAAAGCTTTAAAACTAATCCATGCTCTTGGAACTCAGACTCTTTGGCCATTTCCACGAAAGACTAAAAAGCAATAGTTGTTTCCAGTTAAAGCGAAACCGTAGACTGAAAGAAAAATGAATGAATATAAGTCAAATTTTGATTTTCTGGTATCGATATCAAATATTCTGAACTATTGTTAAAAAAAAAAAAAGGGCTGAAAAGAATACAAACTTACAGGCAGATAAACAGACACACACACAAACATCTTGCCTTTATATATATACATATTAACTGCAACCTTGAAACTTCTGAATATTGTTTCTTATGTCTTTGTCTATGAGTGTATCAAATTTGATTAAAATTGGACCACTCCTTCTATTTTGATTATCGATTTTCGATATTTATTAGGGGTACCTCGATATAAAACCTAGCTAAGAACACTCGCAGACGCTTATAGTACAACTGTGTAAATTTTCAAGAAAATCTGTTCAGCCGTTTCAGAGTCTATAGGTAAGGGACACACACACACAGACAAAATTTCATTTATAAATAAGTTTAGATTAATGTAATTTGGAAATGAGTTATTTCTGTTACCTAGGTTTTGACCTTTTAGGTCAAAATTCAGGTGATTTTACAATTTACAACATTTATTGTAAATTGCCTGAAGATACAAAAAATTTGAAATCTACGGTGTGAAAATAACATTTCCAAACAAAAAAATATTTGAAAGTTCTACAATATAATTGTATTGAACACTTTTTAATACAAATGTGTACTGGTCTAATTTAATTATGACCAATATATATATATATATATATATATATATATATATATATATATATATATATATATATATGCTAATGAATAAGGAACAAAGAAAATAATTGCAATGTTCAAAACATTAATTTAAAAACAGTGCTCAGTATAAAAATAGAGCAATGAATATTTATTATTATATTTTAGAACATGTATAGACTACAGTCTGTACATGTTCTAAAGTATAATAATAAATATATAGTTAGAACAAGTGTAACATTAAAGTAAGAATAGATAAATGAAATAAAATAACATATAGTGACAGGGTGGAAAACATTTAACATAAACAGACATATAATGATGAATATCTTTCCAATACTTTTAAGATGTATATAACAAATATATTCAGTTAATGCAGTAACCGTGTTTTCCTGAATTATGGGTGAATGGCTTTTCTTAAGTGCTCACACATACTTCTTTCTCAGCCACTATCTATCATCATTATCATCATCTCACCCTTTTACACCCGATGATGTGTAGAACAGTAACTTTTTGTTACTGTTTCCGTAAATAACTGTTTTTATGGGGCAGGGTTGTTACCCCTGTGCCCAACCCCCAAACTTGGAGGACCGGTGGATCATTCTTGGTCATTACGTTTACAGCACCTGGTATTCCCAAATGGTCACCCATCTAAGTACTGACCAGGCTTGATGTTGCTTAACTTTGGTGATCGAATGAGAACCGGTGTATTCAACATGATATAGCTGTAGACCACTATGTTATACCAGTGACAAAACATTTTGTCACAATACCTAACAATTAGAGAGAATACAAAGAAAACATTTTTCATGCCTTTTTGAAGAATGTTAATGTAAAGTAGAATACATAGTTGTCAGCAGCATATGAAATATTTATCGATTATGGGGAAATCAAGCAGCTACAGAAATTGAATTATTTGGGTAGTGTCATACAGATTATGGAAAGTGTTTTTCAGAAATTCAAAGGTGTATAGAAATAGCAAAAGATGTCTTCTAGAAACTAAGCATAGTATCAAGAGGTAGAAAAATGTCCTTAGAAACAAAAAAAACATTGCTAAACTGCTATGTAATATTCAATCTCCCATGTTGTAGTTAATGTTGAACAATGTTCTACAAATGAATACTGAGAATAACATTGACAGGACATGTGAGCCACAAAGAAGTTTTAAGGAAAGAAAGAAAAACAAAAAATTTCTACAGAAAAAAACAGTTAACAATTCTAGGTCACATAATGAGGAATGAGAGCTTAGAGAATTTATTATTCCCAGAACATAGTGAAGGCAAGAGAAGTAGGTGGGAAAACAATGAGTAATCAATTTTTTTTTTTTTTAAATAATCATTTCTCCCCAAGCAAGGAAATAAAAGCCACTAGGAGACAAGGAAGTTACTGAGAGTGAAAAAAAACAAAACAGGTTCAAGGAAATAGAACATGAAAATTGACATTGCATGTAAATTTTAAAAAATTGTAGTTGACAGTAAAGCAAGGAAGTCAGAAAAGAGTTTCACAAGTGAGAAGTGTAGTGAAGAAACTATTAACATAGAACTTATGGTTACTTAACTAAAAATTTCAACAATGAAATTGAGACTTAATTGCCAATCTAGTACTGTGCTTAAATTCATGAAGTTGAGGCACCAAAGAGGAAAGTGAGAATATTTATAGAAAAAGCACAAGTCGAAAGCTGAGATGACAGGTAAGGACCAATAACATTGCAGATTCTTCTTTTGGTCAAGATTCTTGAGATATAAAACAGAAGCAGGTGTGGTAGCAGTATTTGGTGCATGGTCAAATGGTATACTTGTAAGTGTGCAAGATAAATTCTGGGGAGAAAAATTGTGTAGCACAACATAGTTTGTGTAAATAAATGACAGAACAGTAACAAAATGAGATATTAAAAGAGTAAGAGAAACAAAAAGCAAGAAATTGTGGAGAACTATGATTGCCTATGTCCTGCAGAAACATGGCACATAAGAGAAATAATAAATCTACCATCCTCCCATGTATTGAATACTGCTGCCACATCTGGTCGGGTGTCCCTGCTATTCTCCTCGGGGTTCTTGACAAAATACAACAGAGAATCTGTAATGTGATCGATACCGACTTGGCAGACCAGCTACAGTCACTCTCTCACCGGCATGATGTGGCTTCCCTGTGCCTCTTCTATAAATACTTTCACGGCTTCTGCTCTGATGAACATAGATCACTGGTGCCCCCTAGGTACGAATTTGCACGAGATACTAGATTAGCAACTAGGTCCCACCCTTTTACAGTGAAACCGATAAAATGCAACCGTAATTTCTACTCCAATAACTTCTTTTCTCGCACTTCCTGCCTTCCACATACTTGCTTCCCCGACAGCTACAATCTCCAGAAGTTTAAATGTAAGGTCAATAGCCACCTCCTAACACACTAACTCGCATCCATTCTCTCAAACACTCTTCCCATCTACATCCTTACCCGTCTATCACCCTCCTTCTGACATTTCCTATATTTAACCACTGTTTCTCACCACCTTCTCCTATGTAATCCCCTGCGCAATAGTGGCAGTGGAATGCCTTGCTTGGGGTGAAACGATTAAAAAAAAAAATAATAATAAAAGATGAACATTAGCAGTCTCAGACAAAATTTGAAATCAGTTTATTGATTTTGTTTACAGTACTGGTAACCATCTTCTTATCTTCTTCATTTTATATTTATTGATCAAGCTATGAATCCAAATTACATTGTTTCTTATAGATTTGTAAATATGATAGTTATACTGTAATATTTTCGTATTTCTTAATCATTTTGAAAGTGTGTAAGCCCCAGTCAAAAAAAAAAAAAAAAAGTAAATAAATTTGTATACTTGGTTTTCAAGACAAATATTTGAGAGAGTGGGAAAATAATTCCTTCTTCCTTTTTCTTTGATTTAGCTTGCTACGCTACGGGGTGGTGCTGAAAAGTTCTCAGCTCCACCACAAATGATTTTAAAGAAAATTTTGATGACTGGTTCTTTGGTTGGATTTTGGAAATTTTGTTAAGGAGAAGGCTTTTTAGCTTCACTCTCATAATCCCAGCTTAGTAAATATAATAGACAAATTATTAAATTTTCAAAAATATCTCATTGATTTGAAATATATCTTTTGTTTGTTGCTATAATTCTTTATTTTTTTAGCAATTGTATGTCCTGAGGGATTTCAGCACAGCGAAAATGCATCACTTTGTGCACGTCCCTGTGGGATGGTTATGAAGAAGGGAGAGTACTCTTGCAACTTAGCCAATC
Source organism: Ascarosepion bandense (assembly GCA_037127315.1). Classification (NCBI taxonomy): domain Eukaryota; kingdom Metazoa; phylum Mollusca; class Cephalopoda; order Sepiida; family Sepiidae; genus Ascarosepion; species Ascarosepion bandense. The sequence continues at coordinate 1,706,466 of JBBBDQ010000907.1, read as the reverse complement.
GTCCATCATGCCATTGTCCTGAAGGGCAATACCTTGAAGAAAACCAATGTATTCCAAAAGAAGAATGTCCTTGCTTTTTTAATCGGAAAAAGTATAAATCCCAAGCTGTTGTCAAGATGAAATGTAATGAATGGTAAGGGTTAAACAAAGGTTATGATAATTCTCTTATTTATCCAACATTATTCATTTTACTGAAATTTCTTTGTATATTTACTGTTGATGAAATATTATGGTTAATAAGTATTTCAGCTCTCATCAGGTGTGATCCATGAGAAAAAAGAAACCATTTAACTCCAGAATCAAACATTTGATAGAAATTACATCTGATGAAGTGATATAAGAATTGATCTGTAGTGAGTTTAGACTTGAACACAGATGTTTGGCTGTCAACTTAGCAGCAGCAGTATCTCACTGATGCTTTTATAAACCTATACTAGCAAAAGAAACTATCTTTTTCTATTTCTTTCTGTAGAGCTTCCCTACAGATGGCCATGTAAGTAGTGCCTGCCTTGTTTCAAAATGTAGACTCTCTGATCAACCAAAAGTGTCCCTTTCCACAGTCAAATTTTTATTTTATTTCTATAGAATGAATGTTTTATAAAACTCCAGGCTGTTTTTATTTTGCTTATGTTGTGTAGTTTTGTTGAAAATGTATAGGGTGGTATAGATACTTACTTTGTAGATAAAGATACCACTTCAGATCTGTCAAAACATTGTTTAACAACAACAAGCATACAAAGAAGTGATTTTAGTGTCTGGGCAATGTTGGATATATTAATGACTTTTCTTAAAGTCATAGCTATTTTTTTTATTTGTTTTAAATTATATTTTATATTTATTGATACTTTTGTAACTGATAATTTCAAATTTTTATTGCACTTATGGAGTATGTATATAAAAAAAACTACAAAACAATGTATGAAGGAAATTATACCAATTTTAGAACAAATACCAAAGTACCAGTTTACAAAATGAGATATGGTATTTGTATCACTAGTCAAAATGATTAAATACAAAACTGAAAAAAACATAAAATTTGCTGCCAAATAAGTTTTTGTTATGTTTCCAACAGTGTCCATATATTGGATAAATAACCATAGTGTAATAAGAATTTTGGTCTTTTCAAGCATGAAAGTAAAACAATCCTCAATGAAGAAGTAAAAAAAAAATTAAGTTTGTCATGAACAAATTTTTCTCATCTCAAATACTGTTTACAGTGAATGGTTCTGTTTCTTGCAGGACAATAATATTTTTATGAACATTTTATTTCATTTAAACATTTTCAGTATCTTTCAACAGTTAGTGAATGCACAATTTATCATTTTGGGTATTTGAACCCTTTGTTGTGGTGTAATGAATATTGACTCAGAATGAGAAATTGGAGGGTAGAGTTCAAATTCTAGTTAAATTTGTTTCATTCACTTACACACAAATTCCCTTGGGAAAGGTATGAATCCATCTCTTCCCCCTCCAGCTATAGCAGGACAGATTGTGTTCTGTAGCCTTGGTTAGCAACCAGCCTACTGTAAAAAGAAATGGCAACATACTGCAGGAAAATCTTCTGCCTAGACAGTCATGTATTGAAAGAGACATGATTGCCCAAGCATGTATCATGTATGGCAATTAACTGACTGACACTCATTTACAAAGAGAAGCCATTACAACTGAATTTTTACTTTTTAATTGAATTATAACTTCTTACAGGGTTCATAGTGAACATGGTAAACAAGGAAGTCATCAAAGAATTGAAAAAATAGTTACTTTTTTAAGAAAAAGCAGAGAATTATCAGGGAGTTTTGGTTTAATGTCAGGAAAGATTAGGGAAATTTTTAATGTCACATGACACACATGTTTAGAAAATACTTTTCAGAAATTTGAAAACAAATGCTAAATGTTATTACTGTGGTATATATTTGTTTTCTAGGATTAATATAATTTGATTTTCTTTTCACCAATTCATCTTTTTAGATGTACCCTGGAACATCTATATATTTACTACTGTCTGTGTTGTAATATCCTGGAATTTTTAAGGGAAATCACAGAATTATCACGGAATTTTATTCAATGATTAATTTAGGAACCCTGTCTGAGTTTCTTGTATTTTTGCGAAGTGAAATTTTGAAATCATTCATATTGATTTATATATCTCTTATTATCTGCAATTGTTCCTCTGCCTTCAATGGCTTTTTTGATGAACATCAAGAACTTAACTGAAGCATTTCATATTCCTACCCATTCCCAACATCTCCAGCATCTTATCTGACCAAAAATTTATACAGAGAAGTTTGACATCCTGGTGCTGATTAACACAATTGAAATGCAATTTGTTTGCTTTTTGGCATGCCCTCATGTGCTTCTATACTCATCAAAATTATTACTTCATGGAGATAAAATTTAATAGGTTGGCAAATCATTTTCTGCTGATAAAAACTTTTTCTGAAAAATTTTTCTGAACTAAAAATACTGGAAATGTATTTTTTAAGCTATTGGTATACTTTTTCATTTTATATTAAGTTGATCTAACCTGAAAACATTTAAGATTGGTTCTACTCGGCCATGGCATATCACTATTAAATGGTTATTTTAGCCTAGAAAACATGATGTGATGGGGGAGAAAAATGGACTTTGTTTTCATATTCAGCATGAAAAACTGGACTTGATTTTCATATTCAGAATGAAAAAATAGCCTGTGAACATGTGCCCACTGCTCAAAAACATTTGGATTGAGAAAAAATGTTGACTGGTGTTATTCTTGTCTGAATGCAGATTCTTTATCACATCGCATTTCAAAAGAGTTTCTTCTTTTTTTTTTTTTTTTAATCATTTCACCCCGAGCAAGGCAGAAACGCCACTGATGTGCAGGGGGTTACATAAATGTAAAAAGATTAATTAGAAAAGAGTGAGGAGTACAAGCTAGTTAGAAAGGAACAATAGAAAGCTGAGAAAGCAGGTGCAATGACAGGTACATGGGCGGAGAGAAAGGGAAGGTTATACAGGGGAGGGGAGAGAGCTAGAGGCCAGTGGTTAGTAGGTGAGTATTAACTTTGCTTTTAAATTTCTGGAGGTCGTAGCCGTCAGGAAAGCAAGAATACGGGAGTGAGTTCCACAGGCGGGAAGTGCGAGAGAGGAAGCTGCAGGAGTAGAATTGACGTCTGCGTTTGGCTAACCTGACTGTGAATGGGTGGGACCCAGTTGCCAGTCTGGTTGAACGGGTAAACACCTGTTGAGGAGGCATCAGTGACTTAAGCTCATCCGAGCAGAAGCCATGAAAGTATTTATAGAAGAGACAGAGGGCCTTCTTATCTCTTGCTTTGTATTTTATCTATTATTAAATGTATTTTTTTATTTTTATACATCAGTCTCTCTTTTCTATATATTTTAAAAGGTATATCTATTTAATATTTCTTTTTGTGTCAATCAAGTGTCAATTTTGTGCTGAAAGGAAGAAAATTTTATTGTCTTTAAATAATTAAATTGTAAGAAAAATCAAGTCAGTACATCATCTTCCAGAAACATGTGGTTATAGTTTGAGTATATTGTAACGATCGATTATCAAACCTCAGTATTTGATATATGTTTTTACATTTTTAAATCAAGCTAATACTTATAAAAAACTGAACAAAAAAATTAAGAATTTGTTTCAAAATTATTTATTTAAATAATATTAGATGCCATTAAAGCTTTTTGGTGGTATGGGTAAATTTGAATTGTTTTTTCTGTATGTTCTATAGTCTCCCAATCCCTTACACAAGTGGTGGACTTCCCCACGTGTTTCTCCAATAGCCCTAACGGAAGGGACTCGCTACTAGACCTCTGCTTCACTTCCATCCCAAAGTCTTGCACCACCAGACAGCTCTGCCCTCTTGGAAATTCTGACCATGCCGTAGTTTCTGTCAACATCTCGTTCCACTCCACCCCTACCCAAGAAACCAAAACCCACACCAGCAGAATATCCTACTGCTATCAAAGAGCAGACTGGGATTCGTTCCGTGACCTACTCTGCAACGTCCCTTGGAACAATGTTTTTAATCTTTCCATCGAAGACTGTGCATCAGAGGTCTCCTCCTGGGTTAAGGCTGGTATCGATGCTTTCATCCCTGCCAGGAAATTTCAGCTTAAATCCCATTTGTCTCCCTGGTTTTCGTCCGTTTGCTCAGCCACCATTGCCCACTGGAATCACTTCTTCCGGCTTTACCGTAGCCACGTGTCAGACCAAAACAGGCGTCTTTTTGCCTCAGCTCGTAATAAGTGCAAAAAGGTACTTAGCGAAGCTAAGATGCTGTTTGCTGCCAGAATGAAGCAACGCATAGCATCCTCTAAGTTCGGTGCCAAAGACTACTATCGCCTCTGTAAAAGCGTGCTTAATATGAGTAAGTCCTCAATACCCCCACTAATCAACGAGTTTGAGGTCCTCACCTCCTCAGCGGACAAAGCTGAATGCTTTGCTCATAGATTCTCGACCAACTCGTATCTGGACTCATCTGGAGTCTATACACCCGACTTCCCACCTAGAACAGAGGCCCAATTGAATGACGTCCACATCATGCCCTTGCTGATTTCTAACATAATCTCAAAACTTGGCCCTCACAAAGCGAGTGGTGGGGACGGAATCCCAATCATAGTCTTGAAGAAATGTGCCCCTGAACTCTCCTCTGTCCTTTCTAAGCTATACAACCTCTGCCTATCCTCCTCCTGCTTTCCTGCTTGTTGGAAGTCTTCTACTGTGGTTCCAATATTTAAGAACACTGGTGAACACTCGGACCCCGCAAATTACCACCCTATCAGCCTTCTTCCGATCTTTGACAAAGTGTTCGAAGCCTTTATCAATGCCGAGGTCGTTCAACATCTCACAGCCCACAGGCTACTCCCGGACAAGCAATATGGCTTCCACTTCACAAGGTCTACTGCTGATATGCTAACGACCGTCACCGAGTATATATACCAGGCTCTCGACAAGAATGGTGAAGCCTGAACCGTTGCCTTAGACATCTCTAAAGCATTCGACAGAGTATGGCATGCCTGCCTTCTATGGAAACTGTGAAGCTACGGCATAACTGGACTTTTGTTGAACCTAATCCAGTCATTCCTCTCTAACTGCACTCTGAAGGTGGTATTGAATGGACATGACTCTCAGAACTATCCTACAAACGCAGGTGTCCCTCAAGGCTCTATCTTAGGTCCCACACTTTTTCTAATCTACATCAACGATCTCCCCGATGCCATAACATCTCAAGTAGGTATGTACGCCAATGACACCACAGTTTACTCTTGCCTCGGTCAAAAATCTGGTGTTGGTGACAAAGTGAACCTCGCTGCCGAGCTTGAAAATGACCTCCAATCTGTGGTGGATTGGGGTAAGAAATGGCTCGTAAAATTCAATTCTTCCAAAATGAAGCTGCTGTCAATTAACCACAACAGACAACCGCACCTCCCCCCACCATTAGCATGGAACAGGCTTGCCCCCCAGAGAGTAAATCACTACGCCTGCTTGGCCTGACACTCTCAGCGGACCTCAAGTGGAATGACTACGTCGAATCCATTGCTAAATCCGCTGCTATGAAAGTCGGCTCTCTGTGCAGGGCCTGGAAATTCTTTCTGCCTGAATCTATCCTGCACATATATAAATCTACCGTCCACCTGTGTATTGAATACTGCTGCCACATCTGGTCGGGTGCCCTTTCTATTCTCCTCGGGTTTCTTGTCAAAATACAGTGGAGAATCTGTAATGTGATCGATACCAACTTAGCTGACCGCCTGCAGTCACTCTCTCACCGGCGTGACGTGGCTTCCCTGTGCCTCTTCTATAAGTACTTTCACGGCTTCTGCTCGGATGAACTTAACTCACTGGTGCCCCCTAGGTGTGAATTTGCACGAGATACTAGATTGGCAACTAGATCCCACTCCTTTTCAGTGAAACCGATGAAATGTAACCGCAATTTCTACTCCAACAGCTTCTTTCCTCGCACTTCCCACCTGTGGAATTCCCTTCCGTATGATTGCTTCCCTGACAGCTACAATCTCCAGGAGTTTAAATGTAAGGTCAATAGACACCTCCTAACACACTAACTTGCACCCATTCCCTCCAATGCTCTCCCTACGTACCTCCTAACTCGTCTATCACCATCCCTCTGTCATTTCCTATACCCATTCGCTCTATGTAGCCCCATGCACTATAGTGGCAGTGGACTGCCTTGCTTAGGGTGATATGATTAAAAAAATAAATAAATAAATAACTTAAAAATATATAAAATGATTAGTGAATATTTGGGAAAATGATTGAATACTGAGCATGAGTAGGAACGAAGTGGAAAAAGAGTAACAATAAAAATATATAACAATAAGTAATTATGAAAAAAAAAAACAAACTGAAGAATTCTAGAACAGATTTTCAGTGTACCAAAATTTTTCCCCTTCCTCGTGGCCATTAAAACTATGATAATTTTCATTGACAAAACCAAGATGGATTTAAATTTTTTTTTTCATATACATTCTTTGTGTGAATTTGGTGATCAAGTTTTGCTCATTGGAAGAATATTTTTTCTTATTTATCTATTTTTTTTTTCTTCTCTCAGTCAGTGCAAAGAAGGACTTTGGGAATGCCAAAACCAAAGCTGTCCTGGAATCTGTCGTATACTTGGAAGATCAAATATTAATACATTTGATGGACTTACTTATGACTTTGAACCATCAAGCTGTGAATATATTCTTGTAGAGGTTGGTAAATTTGTAATGTTTATTTTAATTAGTTGAAAAGAATTCTAACAGTCTGTCTTTAGTCATGTAACATGCATTTCTCTATTTTTGTAAACATTTTTCTTTTAAATTTAATTCTAAAGAAAATTTTGTTTCACTGAAAATATTGAAACTTTTTAAAAGCAAGCAATATATATGTATCCTCCCATGCATATATGTAGGCACATCAATAAATCCACAGCCTCATAAAAAAGCATTTATTTTGCACAACAAATATTTATTTTTAAACATAGTTTTCTTCTTAGTGCACTTAATTCAGTAGTGAATATGAATCATGTTGATTGAGTTTTATATATTGAAAATTTCAGCTCAAAATTCATCTAATAACTGTCATGATACAGACTTATTGTTTCGTACATGCACATAGGTACATTGGTATGTTCATAGCCTCATGATGAAAAGGAAAAAAAGCAATTATTTTGCACAACAATTTTTTTAACATTATTCCTTTCCATGTCCATGCACTTAATCTAACACTATCATATAGATTTGGTGAAAATCTCCAATAAAAAATTAGCTAATATTTGCATGTCAGGCTGTAGACTTAATGGTCTAATATTAGATATATATATATGTATATATATATATCTTTTGAATTTCTGAAAAGTGGTTCTTTCAGAAATATTTTAGCACAAAATTCTTATTTCAAATACATAGATGATTCTCTAGTAACATCGTTTTACCTGATATTGTCAACAAACTTAATGTCAAACCCACAATATATTTTACTTTTGAATCTAACAATGCTTTACCCTTCCTTTATATCATGTTGCATAGAAGTAATAATGAACTTCAGTTTGAGGCTTACAGAAGATCTACCAACAAGAATGACCTTATCAGTTATTATTCTCATCATTGTAACAAGATTAAATTTGGAATAATTAGAGGATTCCATTTAAGACCACAAAGGATCTGCCACTTCCAATACTTATCTAAAAATGAAATATACATAGAAAACACTTCTAAAATCTTCCAGTATCCTTATTTCCACAATGCTGAGAGAAAGGCGTACAAAATATACAACTGCAAAAAATGATAACATTATTAACAACAATGACAAACTATAAAAACAGACACACAATACTAACTACTAACTCCATAACATTCACAATACAAAACTATCCAATTTTGACATCAAAATAATTATAACCACATTCCAAACTTTTCTTTTTTACTAATGTTCACCCAATTCATGACCTGAGAGCCACTTAAAGTAAAGGGTTACTGTGTGGTGTTGTATTAGTATAAAAAAGAAACTAGGAGTGAAGTTCTTGGGATTATGCAGGAAAGATAACAGCTAATTTTAGATTTGTCGAGATTAAGGTTTAATTAGTGAATAAAATTTCAGAGTTCAGGTGGAAATGTTAGAGGTATAGAGTTGAAGAAGAATTTAAAAGGAATTGGAAACCCAATCTTAAACAAGAAACAAGGGATAAATTTCTACTCTTGTTCAAATGACCAGGTATGAGTATGAACTGGGCAATAGGCAAGCCTATCTTCTATTGGGAGAGAAAAAAAACAATAATTACAAAAGAAAATTTCTGATTTTAAGCAGAAGTGTAAGAATTACAGATTTGAAGGAACCAGAAACTCAATCCTAAACAGGAAACAAGGATAAACCTCTACTCCAGTTCAAAAATCTGGGGAGGATTATGAACTGGACAATAGGCAAATCTTTTACTCCTATTGAGGAGAGAAGAAAAAATATAAATGATGAAAGATAAAAAAAAATTCAATGTTCAGGCAGGGATGTTAGAAGAATAGCGTTGAAGTAGGCTTCATAAGAAACTAGAAACCTAATCCTCAGCTGGGAACAAGGGTTAAACCTTTACTCCAGTTAGAAAGACTGGAGAGGAATATGAACCAGACAATAGGCAAAACTATATACTCCTATTGGGAGATTAAAAAATAATTACAAAATAAAATTTCAGAGTTCAGGTAGAGACATCAGAAATACTGAGTTGAAGGAATCTGAAATTCAATCCTAAACAGGAAACAAGGGACAAATTTCTATTCCTATTTAAAAATTGAACTGGGTGCTTCCATAGGGAAGAAGCAAAAACTAATTAGGGTATAAAATTTCATACTTCAGAAAGTATAATTAGAAAAATAGATTTGAATCAGACAAACAACCTGTCCTTTTGTTCAGGGGAAGGGAAAAAAAAGAAAAATCATAATAATTAGGGAATAAAATTTTGGTATTCAGGTGAAGACGCCAGAAGCATAGAGTTGAAGCAGACCCTAGAAGGAACCCGGAAAAAAGCAAATAAATAGTAACTAAAATTAAAAAGAAAATGTTAAAAAATCGAAGCAGTTAAATTCGTAACCTCTAGTTATTTAAAATATATAACATAAATCAGTTGCAAACTAAAATAATTTAAAAATTAATTTTCGTGAAAAATTTCAAGGTGTTCTTTTACTGACTTTTGTTCATTAAACATTAAATTATGTCACTTAGCATTCTCCATAACTTACCTCGACTTTTCAGTTAACCTACTTGATAAATATTTAAGGGTTTCATAAATTTTAAAATTTTGAAAAAAAATAACACTTTTGCTCTTGTCTGTAAATACTTGTTACAAAATAAAATCTTCCCATTTGCCTTGATAAAGTCCCTCAGAGGACAAAATGCATCATCTAAGGTAAGTTTTCTTTTTGTTTTTATCCATATTGTCTTTTTACCAATATATTTTTCTGAAATTTCACACACGTGCGTACATGTGTGTGTGTATGTAAAAAAATTAAATAAAAAAAAGAAACTAAATTTAAATACTGAAAAAAATACATGTTTTTTTTTTTTTCCAGCCTAGTGATGGAGGACTTGATGAATTTAAAATAAGTATGACTTATCAGCAATGTACAACAACCTGGTTGGAAGATTTGAACTGCATCTCAAGTATAACTATTCAGAATAGAAAGTACAATGTGCATTTTGATGGTATGGATATAATTGTTGATGGCCAAAAACTCACCCACTTGCCATATTATTCAGCAGGTCTGAAAATAATGTGGGTTACTACTCAATTCATCTTGATGGAAGCTCCTGGAGTTCAAATACTGTATAGCCAGAATCGACAAATTGACATCACACTAAATGAAGATATTTTCAAAGATAAGGTAATATACAAGTAAAAGTTCTGTAAAAATTATTGTAATTTGTATCTTCAAAATGATTATCTTGTATTTAGATTTCAAGAACTATAAATCCAATTATTCAATACAAACTTCCACCTGTTAAAAAGGTGATGACTGTTATTGAGAACAAAAGTACTTTGTAATTGAAATAAAGATAAGTATAAAATCTTTTGTTAGATATTTAAAATATATACAGTATTTTTTGACAAAAATCTCTCTCCAAAATTTTAGAAGGTTACAGAATAAGATAAAACTTTATTAATTTTCATGAAAATTTAATTTTAATTCAAATTTAAAATTAATTTGAAACTGAACTTAAATTTATTCATTAGTAAAGTATATAATAAATAATAAATTAGTGTATTATATATGCTATAAAAGTTTGGCATCACCAAATCAAAATTTCAAAAAGGTTGTGTAGACTTTTATAGCTAAATATTTAATAAAATCATTGATATTTTTTGTTCTTTTTTGGTTAGATTTTCATAAAATTTGAAGTAGCAAAAACATTAACTAGCATGTCATTCAATTTAAATTATTTAATTAATAATTCATTATTTAAATCTATTCACATTATTTATAATAATATCACAGAAATAGCTACTCCTTTTTTTATAGATTTAAAATGTATTCTAAAATAAAACAGCATATTTATCAATTAGACAGTCTAATTTCTCCTTGTAATGAAATATTTTGTTATGGTAACATATTTCAATAAACAAACATGTATTGTTATTATAAAAACAGAATATTGTACATGTAAATAATAAGAATATTGCTTTTTTTATTCTTTATTACTTTTAAGGATTTAAAAAGCAGAATTCTTCATTACACATGAAAATAACGTTAACTCTACACATAAAAATCCTAAATTATTAATGCGGAAAATACGGCCAATGTAGTTGCAAATTGCTTAAATATCGACATAATTTTTTTTTAATAAAAATAGAACTGGCTTCAATGCTTTTTATATCTGAAAGCTGCAGGGTTTTTGACAAATGTTTGCTTCTTTTAATAAAAATACACTTTAAATTAATGTAAATTTTTGAATATTGTAAATATTATTAAATATCTGATAATGTATTTTTTCATCTTTACAGATCCAAGGACTCTGTGGTCGATACAATCATAACAGCAATGATGAATTTATTTCAACTGCTGGTTATTTGACAAGCAAGCTTGATTTTGTTACAGCATTTAAAGAGAAACTCTGTGCAGATCCCCAGCGAGAGGACATTGAATCTCATCCATGTTCAGCATTCTCTTTTGTAAGTTGCTCAACTAGTGATTTAAAAAAAGTTAAATTAGATAATTTCGGTTTAGATTTTTCCAACAGATTTTGTAAATTTCTAAATCTGAGTTAAAAATGAGTAAGACTTTTATAAGTTATAAACAGTAAATGGGACATTTTCCAGCAATCACTCACCTTAACATTGTACAATACACGACTAAATGGAATCAAATGAGATGAAGGAATTTATGGTATGCCAATCTGGCAGTTATTTTTATTGTTTTGAGTCATATTTGTTCTTTTACCTCTAAAATCACCAGGTACAGTGTAACCCTGATATAAGAGAGTTGTCAGGACCGGATAAATGTTCACTTATATCTGGGTTTGGTCTATTTTATATACATTACCACAGGCTCTGATTTGGAACCAGATAAAATCTCTCTTATATCAGGGTTTCTTATATCCAAGTTATACTGTACAAAGCAATCAACAAAGGTGTCCTCTAGAGGGTTGCTTCTCAGAGAAACCCTCTTTTTACTTGACATAAATATTCTGCTTAAGAGTATGCTCCAATTATTTGATACATGGGTGCATCTCCAAAACCTTAGATGACCAGTCATTGGCAGATGATCTCTCCTCTGATCTAACATTCCAGTGGGGAAAAACTATCTGGTTACATTCAGTATCTCAAAAATCCAAGTAGTCACATTCTATCATTGCCTATCAGATTCTGAACTAAGAATGTTCCCTCAGAGAGGCCCCATGCCTTGAGTGCCTGTTGGGTGGAATTCATACATATAATTCATCACTAAAGATGCCGAAAAATGGTCAGTTCCCTGTACTGCTCCAATAAGTACCTGACTCCTCAGGCTATTCTTTACCTTTACAAAAGCCAGATGAGACCTAAAATGGAGTACTGCTGCTATATATGTGCAAAAGTTGCCCAGTCATCACTTTCCAGTCTCGATAGAGTTCAAAAGTGTCTCTCTATCGTAGTGGGGGACAAATTATTTCCCTATCTACAGACCCTTTCTCACAGATGAGACATTGCAAGCCTCTTACTCATCTATTGCTATTTTCATAGAAAGATTTTTGTTTTGTTTTTAATTGGTATCACTCCAAGCAAGGCAGTAAAGATGCAAGGGGTTACAGGTTGTGGAAGAATTAGTAACAGGAACATTAATAATGAGAAGAAAGAGAAAAAAGTAATTAATTAGGACAGTAAATAGCGATTTACATAGCATTTAAATTTTTGCAGATTAAAATTGGCTGGAAAGCAGGGTGTCAAGAGGGAGTTCCACAGGTGAGAAGTGCAAAAAAAAAACTGTTATCATGAAACTTACAGCTACATCTAGCCAGTTCAACTGTAAATTGATGAGATCTTGATGCCAGTCTAGTTCTGCGCTTAAACTCATAAAGTCTAGGTACCTTAGGGAAAAGCTCATTTGAACAATTACTATGAAAGCATTTATAAAAATGGTACAGATTGGCAGCCTTATGGCAGTGGGCAAGTGACTGAAGCTGAGCCTCCAAATCAGGACCAATAATATTGCTAATTTTTCTTTGGATCTTATCAAAGAGCACTTATCAAAGCAAATAGCAGGGGTCCTGGACTATATGTGGCAGAAATATTCTAGGCATGGATGAATGGTAGATTTCTAGATATGTAAGATTGGTTCTGGAGAGAAAAATTGTCTCACACAACACAGTGAACGACTTTCTTAGCAAGCTGACCTAACAATGGATTCAATATAGTCCTTCCACTTCATGTCAGCTAAGTATTTTTTTTTTTTAATCGTATCACCCCGAGCAAGGCGGTAACGCTACTGATGTGCAGGGGGCTACGTAATTGTGAAAAGATTGGAAAAGAGAAAGCCGGAAACCACATCCTAAACAGGGAACAAGGGATGAGCCTCTTCACCTGTTCAATAGATGTGGGTGGAGTGTGAACCGGGCGATAGATAGATCTATCTACTCCAATTGAAAAAAAAACAATGTAAAAAGATTGGAAAAGAGAAAGCCGGAAACCACATCCTAAACAGGGAACAAGGGATGAGCCTCTTAATCTGTTCAATAGATGTGGGTTAGCACAAAAAGGTGCAACGAGTCAGGTTCTTGGAGGTTAGCATCAGCCATGTTGATGGAAGGCAGAGCGGGGTCTCTGAGATTATTAATGGAGAGAAGTTTAGTTTTGGAGGTGTTAAACTTGAGAGATCACCATTTGCCCCAGTTAATGACAGTCTTGAGGTCGTTTGGGACATCAGCTGCCATTTTGACTTTGTCAGCCTGATCAGCTTTACGACTGAGGCAGAAGTAAATGGATGTGTCATCAGCTTAGATGCCAATTTGAGAGCTGATGTCATTGAGAAGGTCATTAATAAAAATCAAAAAAATGTAGGACTTAGGATGGATCCCTGAGAGACAACCACATTAGTAAGAAGTGATCTAGATGAGGATAACTTTCATTTCACGATTTGATAGGAAAGACTGTATCAGCTCAAAAATTTGTCCAGAGACACCTTTACGTTTCAGCTTGTTGAGAAGACCTGTATACTAAACCCTATCAAAGGCCCTTGAGATGTCCAATCGTACAGTCCGAGCTTCATCGTTTTTATCAGATCATGATACATTCTTTCTGCAATTACCGCCAGTATATCAGCAGTTGACCTGAAGAAATGAAAATCGTATTGTTTATTTAACAAAAGGCCCTGTGATGAGAGATGATGGGCCAATTCAGCATTGATTGGTGCCTCTAGGAGTTTCCCAAAAATAGGTAGAAGGCTAATTGGCTGATAGTTGAAAAGGTCAGACAGTTCACCAGAATTCTTAAAAAAACTTGAACAACAGATGATTACTTTCAGTAGGCTGGAAAACAAGAGACAATAAGGCATTTATTATACAGTTTAGAAAGAACAGGAGTCTGTTCAGGTGCATACTAGTTAATGACTGTTACTGGGGTACCATCAGGTCTGCGTGCTTTGTGGGAAGCTAGGTTAGAGATGATGGCAGAAACCATGGAAGGGGTTATATACATGTCACTCAGCAGCGACTCAGTTCTAGGTGGGAAGTTAGGCAGTGGTATTCCAGTTGAGTCAAGAGTAAAGTTTGAGAAGAATTTATGAGCAAGGCATTCAGCTTTCGCCTCAAATTGATTGAAGACTTGGGGGAATAGAGACCCTGCACTTGTTTAATACTTTATTACAGAGCTACCAGTAATCCTGAAAGCTGAAGTTGTTAGAGGATGTGTGGTGCCTCATTCTTTCAGCAAACAGGGCTTTGCTCCTTCGAGGACTCACCTCCATCTACTGTGAGTAGCAATGAATAGGTTCCTGTTGTGACAAGAGTTGTAATGCTTCTATAGTCGAAAATAATGGTCCCTATGTGCTATTGTGGCCGCACATGCTGGTGTGGACCATGGAGAGGATTGAGAATTCACCTGGTATTTCTGTGAAGGAATGAAAATGTCCATGACAACTTTGATCTAAAATGAAACTACAATGGCACAATTTTCATTTGGGAGGTTGAAGATGTCAGTCCATGGAGTGTCACAAGGAAAGTCATGGAATGTGTCTCAATCGGTATACTGGTAACAGAAAGAAGTCTTATGCGTAAGGAGTTACTGATTAATGGATGATTGGCACAAAATAGCAATAGCTTCTATAGAGTGGGTAGAGTTACTAAGAAGGCGGTATTGTGAGACTTGGCAAAAGTGAGATGAGGTAGTGAGAAATAAATCAAGTAGTAAAGCCTGCTGCTTGGTTTTGCTAGGGAAACAAGTTCACAATTTTAGTAAGGGATTGGGCATTGAAACACTGTCAAGTAAACATTACTCAAAGAGAAAATTAGTTGCATTCTTTCTTTTAGGTATGCTCACTTGCATATTTATTTTGATAGGAGGTTGTTAAAATACATGAGCCACCCAAGCTATGGCAGAGTTCTATCATGAGAAAAATAAAAACAAGAAATACTTATTTTCTGGCACTATTTTTTTTCACTTGAACAATATCTATGTACTGCATCCTTTCAAAACATAGGCAGTCATGGTTCTCCACAACTTTCTATCTCATGTAGTGCTTTGCTAAAGCTCCTGTCCTATGTTCTGCCATCCATTCATGCAAGGTAAGTTGCTTGTTGCCTTCCCATATCTCTCTTGCCATCAATATGCCCTGTGAGGGTTAAGTTTTTCAAGCCTTCCTTCCTCATTATGTGTTCCAAGGAATTTCAGCTCTCTTTTCTTGAGTTTTAGTATAAGTGTTCTTTCTGTTGCCATTTTTTTAAAGATTTTTTTGATGCTTCGTCCATAGAGTTTTCTGGATCCTTCTGTAAAACCACACTTCTGATATTTCTTATTTTTTCCTTAGGAAAAGTGTCCAATATTCACAGCCATATGATAGAATAGATACCACATAGTGATCCAGTAATGTTTTCTTTGATTCTAATGAAGTTTTTCTATTTCTCAACACCTTGCTTTTCTTTTAGAATATTTCTTTTGTTAGTCCAATCCATATTAAGATTTTGGTGTGGTATTTTACATCCTCTGTTAAAACACTTTACAGATAATTAAACTTCTACAATTCTTAACTTACATGGGGTCTTATTCTTTTACTGATGACAATACTTTGTCTTCTTCCAGTTGATGGTAAGTCCTTTTTCCTATCACCTGTCTAGAAGGTCCTGTACTTAAACATTCAGTCAGTTGAGTGCCATATGTGATACACGCTTGGGCGATCATGTTT
This sequence comes from Ascarosepion bandense, assembly GCA_037127315.1. Taxonomy (NCBI): domain Eukaryota; kingdom Metazoa; phylum Mollusca; class Cephalopoda; order Sepiida; family Sepiidae; genus Ascarosepion; species Ascarosepion bandense. The sequence continues at coordinate 1,690,611 of JBBBDQ010000907.1, read as the reverse complement.
CAAAAGGGACATGACTGACTGGGCAGAAGATTATCCCGCAGTAGGTTGCCATTGCTTTCTGCGGTAGACTGGTTGCCAGCCAAGGCTATAGAACCCAATCTGTCCTGTTATTTAACCCATAACTGGAAGGAATAGGCGGATTAATACCTTTCCCAAGGGTATTTGCGCATAAGTGAATGCAATGAATTCAGCTGGAATTTGAACTCGGCTCCCCAATTTCTCATTCCAAGCCGATATCCAATGCACCACAACGCACATCCCCACTTAAACATGACTGAACTTTAATCAGGAACATTTATATTATCTGCTACATACAACTTTTTTGAATATTTGTATTGATAAAAATGCTTAATTATTTTTCAACCTTTGTCTTTAATAAAACATAACAATATGAAAATGGTTTTTTGGAAATTTTTATGAGATTATAAATTATTTGAATTTTAAGATTTTATTTTTTTTACCTATCTTCATCTTATTGTTGTACTTTATCAAAATATCTTAAATTAAATATTATCTGACTGAACAGGTTATAATGTCATTCATGAAATATAAACTTTTACAGTATTGGATATATATTTAGGCTTCATCTATACACAACGTTTTATTCTTACTTTACATTACTTGCTTTAATGATCAGGTTATAATGTCATTCATGAAATATAAACTTTTACAGTATTGGATATATGTTTAGGCTTCATCTATACACAACGTTTTATTCTTACTTTACATTACTTGCTTTAATGATCAGGTTATAATGTCATTCATGAAATATAAACTTTTACAGTATTGGATATATATTTAGGCTTCATCTATACACAACGTTTTATTCTTACTTTACATTACTTGCTTTAATGATCAGTAGTTATTCAACCTAGAATGGAATAAAAAGATGAAAAAGAAAGTCAAGTTGAAAATTAATAAGTTGTAAATTTTTAATAGCCAGAGATCACAGACAAGTTAATATCTAGAATTGACAAAAAGCAATTGTTTTTAAAATGTTAACTTTGAAACAAAACTACATTTATGAAACACCCAGTGATGATAAGAATCAATGGCAGTGGTTTACAAAAATCAGAGAATTATATTAATTTGAAATTGTAAATTTTTTCAGAAGGAAATATATTTGTAAATTTTTCTACCTACCTACCTATTTATATACATAATATAAATTATTAACTTATTTAATTGACATTACATGTCAATTAAATATGGTTAATTGTTTTTACATTCAACACTCAAAATCCTGAGGATAGAGTCACTTATAGTGTAAGTTTATATTTTTGAAATCATATTTAAAAGATTTAAAGAATTATATGTGTTACTAAAAGTTTCAAAATAAGATTGAGTATGCAATATAAACTATCTCAGCTTTGATGAAACTGATTGTAAGCATCTGATGATTGATTTTACCAAAGCAGATACATACTTGATTCTGTCATGAAATTTTTAGTAATGCATATGCTTGTCACAGTTTGTGCAAAAAAACGTGATCTTACACTATTTTTTCATCCACATATTTGTCTATATGTGTATGATGGACTCACCTGTTAATCTTGACATATGAAGTTTCAACAGTTCAGTTTAGAACTAAACAGCTAAACTACACACACAGATGATTTGATTATTGTGGAACCGGTCAGACTTTTTGGAAGAACTAATAACAGAGAAATGATATTCATTGTACTACAAATTCTTTAATATTTTATTGTCAGAAAGTTTAATTTCTCTGGAATAATGCCAAAGCCTTGTGATATGGGTTTAAATGTAACCTCCCTGAAAAACAGGGTTTGAATTCACAGTTTCTCTTCTTCTGGATGAGCCAAGTCTGCTGTGATATTTCACCTATAGTTAGAAGAACTTGGATTCATGCCTTTTCCAAGAGTATTATCATAAAGTAAATGTTACAGAATTGAGCAAAATTTGAAATCAACTAGCCATTTCCAGTTTATTTAAAAGAAATATTGATACTATTTCTAAGGTCAGTCAGTTAAGTGCCATATGTGATACACACTTGGGCGATCATATCTCGAAAGAGACATGACTGACTGGGCAGAAGATTATCCCGCAGTTGGTTGCCATTGCTTTCTGCAGTAGACTGGTTGCCGACCAAGGCTATAGAACCCAATCTGTCCTGTTACTTAACCCATAACTGGAGGGAAGAGACGGATTAATACCTTTCCCAAGGGTATTTGCGCATAAGTGAATGCAATGAATTCAACTGTAATTCGAACTTGGCTCCCCGATTTCTCGTTCCGAGCCGATACCCACTGTGCCACAATGCACATTTCTAAGGTACTTTCCTTTTTTTCTTTTATTGACAGTCATTTTGTTTTAAAAAAAAAGGATTAGTATAATTTTTTTTTAGAATTACTATCTTTACTTTGGAAAATATGTTTCAACGTTTTTTGCTTAATAATCTAACCTGATTCTTTAATAAAAACAGTTGGTTGTCAATAACAGGAATGTACCATTTCTAGCTTCATCATTTATATTTCTCATGTAAAAAAAATAAAGACTATTTAATAAATTCTTGTGTGTTGTTTACATTATGCAGCAGAGGGTATTTTTGTCAAGTATGGTTTCTACATGATGGCATTTTACTTCTAGAAATATATTTATTAATATTATATATTATTTTTATTATATTTATTAATATCATATATAATTTTTATTATATTTATTAATATCATATATAATTTTTATTATATTTATTAATATTATATATAATTTTTATTATATTTTCTAAAATGATTAAAATTTGAATGTTGAAAATATTTTTCAAACATTGTATTTTCAGAATAAAGAACAGAAAGATAAAGAATGTACCATTTTCAAAAACAGTGACCTATTAGACAAATGTTATGATGTAGTACCCTATGAACCATATTTTCACCTCTGTGAAAAAGATATGTGCACAAGTCAACCTGGCACCAACACTGCAATGTGCATAGCTTTAGAAGCTTACCTCAGAGAATGTGCAGTGCATGGACAAAATATTAGTTTCCCATTAAAAAGCGAAATAGCAGAAAAATGCAGTAAGTAGATTCTATTTATAAAAATTTTAAAATTTTAATCTCTTTTTTTTTTTTTTTAAAACATTACAGTCTCAAATGTTTTTTTCTTTTTTTTTAAAATTGTTTTGGCTTTTAAGCTACATTAGGTATTTGATATTCTTTTAATACTGGGGAAATGTTAAGTTATTTTTTTCTTAATTCTGAGTCTAACATGAGTTCTGAGTGATTTATGTTGAGGTCTTTGGCTTTATTTCATTTGTTAATGATTTGGTTTGGTTTGGAAAATAAAGGAATTGTTGGGTAATAGCTAGAAAATTTTTTTTTAAATTTGCAAAAAGATTAAGAATCCCATAATATCTCAATGAAAATCACTCAAAACAAAAATTGGACTCAGAATTAATACAAATTTATTTGTTTTAAATTTAAAGGATTTCATTATCTTAAAATAGATAGACCAAACTATCGCCCGGTTCACACTCCACCCACGTCTATTGAACAGGTGAAGAGGCTCATCTCTTGTTTCCTGTTTAGGATGTGGTTTCCGGTTTTTCTCTTTTCTAATCTTCTCACTCTTATGTAGCCCCCTGCACATTAGTGGCATTACCGCCTTGCTTGGGGTGATATAATTAAAAAAAATTAAGAAAAATATGTGTCTGAAACAGTGTTGAAACTATGCCTCTACATTAAATTTAATGTAAATTGAAGTTAAATTACTGTTTCAAATAAAAGTAAACATACATTCTAATACACTCTCTCTTATGTTCAACAACATTGAGCAATCATTATTTATTTGCTCCTTTCTTTGTGATACTTATCTTCCTTCCATTTGCTTAAACTTGTCAAGTACTTTTCTTACTACTTTTCTTTTCTTACCTTGTGAGTGTTAAATTCTTCAAGCTCTTTCTTTCAAAAAATAATTCAGTTTAAATATTAACTAATTTTGCTTTTGACTTCAGTTTTAAAAAAACATTAAAATTTTTTTATCAAAAATAAAAATCAGTTTGATCTTGTAAAAATCTTACAGTAAGGCATTTATATGAAACTGGTTTATAATATATTAAATTAGCTAGCTTCAGTTGGCACAGGATCTTGGGTTTATATGTCTATAAATAAATAAATAATGCAAAAATAAATAAAAGTTTTACTTAGATTTGCCAGATTTTATTGCAATGTTTTATATATCATCATCTAGATATTTTATCTAGATTTTGTTTTAATTTTTTTTTTCAATTATAAAACAAAATTTGTTCTCTTAGTCCAATATATTCTTATTTTAATTTTTAAAGACCTTTACATTTAAGATTATTTTCTGACAAAATTAATGAGTTGTGATTTTACCAGGACACTTACCAAGATTTTACTAAGCTAAGGGTTTTGAGTGGAAAAAAGGATCTCTAGCTTTTGAGTGCTTGACATATGTATACAAATTTTAAAAATATCTTTGTTGAGCTCAGACTTTCAGATATTTGTAGTTGGGTAGCAAAAACAGAAAAAACAAGTTACATCAACATATAACAAATTACAATTTTACTTATCTACACACATTATACTTTTCAGATTTTGAAACAGTTGAAATAAAGAAATATGTACTTAAGTTTATTTTTCAATGTCTCTTGTTTTGTAAGGAAGACAACATACCTTTGTATTCGACTTGTAAGTTTAAAGTCTCTGAAATTAGGTGCATTTCAAAGTAGGTTGAATAGAAAGTACAATAAATATCAAATTGAAAAAGTTTTTTATTATCATCAGCTATGTGTTTTCCTTTGATGTCAGGTTTCTCATTGACATTGGGAAAAAGTCAGCAGGACAATCTGGATAACTGTGTATTATCTTTCTATGCTATTAAATATTCTTATAAGATCTACTGTCATAAAAGTGGTACAGATGTGTTTATTTGATTTCTTTTTCAAACTGCTGAAAAATAATTTTACTTAGTTGAGCTAGCTTTGAATATTGTGTTTTGGGCTGGAAATGATTTCTCTGACAGCCTTTGTTGGTTTTTAATTTCCATTTACAAACTGTCACAGTGAAAACTTCTGTTAGAATTTCTTTTTAATATCAAGTTTCTGAGGTAATAGCTCTCATAAAATAAAACTTATCTAGTGTTTTATCTGTCTGTATTTCTCTTAATAAAGATGTACTAGCATTTTTATCATTTAAGGATATTTTAAAAACAAATCTGGCTGATTTTTTAAAAAAAATTTTACCGTTTTTATTCTGTTTCAGATTTTACATGTTCACAAAAGGATAAAGTATATACAGAGTGTTCTTCCACATGCAGAACCTCCTGCTATGATATTGAATCTATGTCTGGTCAGTGTGAAGAGAAATGTGTTCCTGGTTGTGCTTGTCCAAAAGGCACTTTTGAAAATAGTGCCGGTAACTGCGTACCGATTGACCAATGTGATTGTTTTGATATCTCTAGTGGAAAGAGTTTTCCCCCAGGTTATGTTATCAACCGAAAATGTGGAAAATGGTAAATTATTTTTGCCTAGTTATAAATAAACATTATTAAATTATAACGAGAAATAAGCTATCAAACGATTGATGTTACTATTTTATATGGTTAACCAAAATTGCTTGAAATGAGATAACCTGAATATATTCTGTTTTTATTTTTTATTAAATAAACATTTAAAAATGGGGATTAAAAGACTATCTATAAAAATATTATTTTTTAATAAATGCAATTGGAGTAGATAGACTTTAATTGGAGTAGATAGACTAAACTATCGCCCAGTTCACACTCCACCCACGTCTATTGAATAAGTGAAGAGGCTCATCCCTTTTTCCCTGTTTAGGATGTGGTTTCTGGCTTTCTCTTTTCCAATCTTTTCACTCTTACATAGCCCCCTGCGCATCAGTGGCGTTACCGCCTTGCTTGGGGTGATATGATTAAAAAAAAAAAAAATGAAATTTTATAATTTTGAGAAATGTGTTCATTATCTTTTTTGAGTGGAGGTCTGAATCACAGACAGATTGCTGTTGCAGAATGAGAAAAATGAAAGAATCAGTATTAATCAACTTGTCAGCTAAATGCATGACACGCCAAAGTGAATTTCAACACCGTACAGCTTTCAATGTGTGTTGTGGTGCAATAGATATCAGCTCGAATGAGAAATTGGATAGAAGAGTTCAAATTTCAGTTGAATTTGTTGCATTCACTTACACACAAATACCATTGGAAAAGATATTAATCCATCTCTTCTCTTATAGGTTAAATAACAGGACATATTGGGTTCTATAACCTTGGTTGGCAACCAATCTACCGCAGAAAAAATGGTAACTTGCAGGAAAATCTTCTGCCTAGTCAGTAATGGATCAAAAGAGACATGATTGCCCAAGCATGTATCACATATGGCACTTAACTAACTTACAGTTTTCACTGCTTAACAGAGATTATCTTCTTTTGTATACCATGTCCCTTGAAGACATGAGTGCTCATTGTTCTCCACTACTTCCTCTTCTTTGTATCTCTAAGCAATGTTTATCCTCTTACTATCCCTCCCAGTATATATTCTGCCATCCATTTATACAAGCATGTTAGGTATATTATACAATGTTTGTTTCTGCCTCTCTTGCTTTCTACATATGAGTGTTGAAATCTTCTTTCCTCATTATTTGTTTCAGAAATTTTAACTGTCTCTTTCTGATCCTAAATACAAGTGTCATTTTTCTTTGTTTTCTTAAGACTTCCTCATAGTTTCATCCATGGTATTTTCAGAGTTCTTCTATACAATAACATCACTGTTATCTAAAGTTTCCTCTTCATCTGTAAGGAAATTGTCCAACATTCACTATCATATAGGAGGTTTGTTATTATACAATATTTCAGCAATCTTTTCTTTGTTTCTAATAAAATTTTCTTGTTTCTTAATACTTGGTTTAATTTTTGGAAGGTATTTCTCACTATTTCAATGCATCACATTTGTCATCATCTTCTGTAACACTCTCCAAATACTTATATTTTTGTGTTTGTTTGATTTTGATGTCTCCAATTTGTAACTCATATTTTGAGCTGCCCTTTTGCTAATGACAATGCATTCTGCCTTCTTACAATTGATAGGGTCTTTAATTGGGAGGTTCAGAGGAGCATTGAACCACCTCTTAATTGCTGTTGTTCCCGGGGTTGTAGCACCTGTTAGGATCCCAGTTATGGGCAAATAGTTAACCCCCCAAACTGGGGTTAAACCACTATGAAAGAATAAAATTATATTTTTATAGTAAAAATACCAGCAATACATTTTTGAAAAAAAAATTACCATTTGACTCTTGATAAAAACTCTCTTTATAAAAATGCATCAATGAAATCTGATCTACAAACTGATTTCTTGCAAAAAATATATATTCTATTCATGCAAATCTATTGTGAAAATCTTGTCGACATTAAATAACCCATTGAGGTTGACATGCCATAAAACAAAAGAAAACCAACTAGAAACTACAATGTAGTATTTATTTATTGTTCTATGATTTTTTAAAGGTGATTACAAAGGTGTCATAAAGAAGATATAGTACCTTGAATAAAAACTGTGAGTAGTAATATGTTTCTAGTTAAGAATGAAGCAGAAGAATTTTGGTCTGTCAGATTCACCATCTCAGCTAATTGGAAATTTGACAGAATTTTGGAAGGATGTAAAGTATGCATACAATTAATTGGTTGTTTTAAAATTTTATGCACTTGTCTAATTGGTTGTGTGATCTTTGTTCATAATGCTTTGTAAATAACTGTTATTTTAAATTTAATATTTTCTTATGACAATAAGGGTCTATGATATGTCGAATTTACATCTTGCATAGAATATATATATATGAGTGATATTGAAATTATGTATGTAGTTGGTAATTTCTGTTGTTGCAGTGATGTTAAAGTAGGCAGATAATAATGAGAATAATTTTGCTGAGTTTGGAACTTTTATTGTTGTTGCATTAATTAGGCTATATCTTCATAAACATGACAGTATATATTATTAAATCCTTAATGTTATTAGGCTTTGACATATGAACCTTTAAATATTTCCCCTATTTATTATATCAATACATAGTAATTCATACAAATCATTCTATTAGTTAATAATAGTAGAAAAGGATCACCCATTTCATGTCCAGTATACTGTAAAAATGACAGTATATTTTGCTAATTCATTATTATTATTATGAGAAGGTTTTCACATATAAATCTTTAAATATATATTTTTACAATTACTGTTGTATTCTGCTCTTTAATGGAGTCAATCTTTTTCACCTCCCAGCTTTATAAACATCTTTGAAGAGTTTACCATTGTCATAATAAAAACACTGCTACCTGGTTTCAATACATAGAAGATAACTTGATTACAGTAAAAAGCTACAGACATTACAGACAAAATATATACAAATACACTTGGTATATTATATAGTAAGATATATATTTTCTTGATTGGCTCTTTAAATTCTTTTTGGCGGTTAAAGGATAAGTCATCCATTTTGTATCATTAAAAACACTAATGATGAGTCAGATTACTAAGTCATCACAGGTTTGTTTTTGTTCCTGGTTTATTCTAGCTGAAGTTGTTATTTCATAATTATTATGATTGAAGAAATTAAAAAAAACCTTTCTTCCACTAAAGTTGAAAAGATTGGGCTTGAAGTGTGAAACTAATTTATAAATATAAACTTATCTCTTCAGGGCATTGCTATTTCATTTGATATAAATGCATTGTTGTTTTTATTTACAAAGATTGAGAAATTTGTACATTGATTTATTAAAACTATTGTTTTTATCTTGGTTTAAATGTTATTACAAACAAATATTTCAGCTTCTGCTATCTTCAGTTGTCCGTTTTTGATTGATAGTTCATGTCGATGAATTGATTCGTGTGTTATTGTTCCTGTGATAACTGAATTTTCATATTCTTTATTGTTTTATTGTTTACAGTATATGTTTAAATGGTACCATCAACTGCACACACAGTAAATGTGAAGAGGAAGTTATCTGCCCAAAGAACCAAATATTTAGTAAAAATGTGACTTGTGTTTTAACTTGTCAAGAAGTAAGCCGACAGGCAAGATGTAGTTTAACTTTACCACACCAAAGTTGTACCTGTTCAGATGGACTTGTGATTGGACCTGATGTAAGTAGGATTTTTTCTTGTCCTTAAAGAATAATAAAAAAAAAGATAAAATTACAAGTCATTTTTTTTTTATCTTCAATAAAAATTTAAAATCAAATTTATTAAGGTGATACAGTGGATATCATCTCAGAACGAGAAATTGAGGTAGCCGAGTTCAAATTCCAGTTAAATTTCTTGCATTCACTTACACGCAACCAGTCTACCACAGAAATTAATGGCAACCTACTGTGGAATAATCTTCTACCCAGTCAGAGACATGATCGCCCAAGTGTGTATCATGTATGGCACTTAACTAACTGATATTTTATATGTAACACAGGTGATTTGCAACTGAAATATAAATCTGTTTTGATGCTAATTTTACTTATATGTTTGATGGTACAAAGAATATATTGCTCTTCAACTTAAAACTTAGAATGAGCAATATTTTCCTGTCAGGTGTGAGTTTGTGACCCTGGGTCACAAATTCACACCTATTTAAATGAATATGTTAGCTCTATCACTGATATTGAGCACTTTCAAATAAGTACTATGCATATATAATATAGAAATAATATAATATATATAACAAATTGCATATACACACACATATATATATATATATAAAACATATTCTTAGATAGGGCAGGAAGAGTTCATTCAGGCATTTTATTGAATTTAACTAACAAGTTCTGTGTTTGATATTTATTATATTTTCCGCTTTATAACCTGATACACATCCAGATCAAATTTATGAAGAAATTATGCATAGTATAAAAATTCAAACAAACAGAACTTACCAATGACAACAAAACATGTTTAAATGTAACTATTCATATATTTATTTATCTTAAAATATGTTTAAGAAGAAATCCTTTGTTTTTTTTTTTTTAATCATTTCACCCTGAGCAAGGCGGAAATGCCACTGATGTGCAGGGGGCTACATAAATGTAAAAAGATTAATTAGAAAAGAGTGAGGAGTACAAACTAGTTAGAAAGGAACAATAGAAAGCTAAGAAAGCAGGTGCGATGACAGATACATAGGTGGAGAGAAAGGGAAGGTTATACAGCGGTGAGGAGTGAGCTAGAGTCCAGTGGTTAGTAAATGAGTATTGACTTTGCATTTAAATTTCTGGAGGTTGTAGCCGTCAGGAAAGCAAGAATACGGGAGCGAGTTCCACAGGCAGGAAGTGTGAGAGAAGAAGCTGCAGGAGTAGAACTGTCGTCTGCATTTGGCTAACCTGACTATGAATGGGTGGGACCCAGTTGCCAGTCTGGTTGCTGCTTGGTAAATTTGAATTCAAAGGACAGACCATAGCGGGGAGGGGTAACAAGTGGCTGCTGATACCTTGGCCAGGATAGCTTCGCATAATAGAATAAATAAATAAATAAAAATCCCCAAAAAACGTTTTATTAAAAAGAATAGACAGAGGATGTCTATTAAACTTTTTGGTGTGTTTTTCTTGATGTTGGATGAATGTTGGTGGAAATTTGGAAAGGAATTTTCTGAAATGATGTATTAACATTCCATATATTTTTGAGACAAGAGAACCTCTTATTTGTATCCTTCATGTTGATAGCATGACATTTTCTTTGATTCATTCTCTAGCTTTTGTCAGAAATATTCTATGTAGAAAGAAATTAAACCTCTCTTTTTAATGAAAAAACAAAGCAAAAAAATTGATGCTACTATACCAACCACATCAATTTATTACAATAGCACAAGCTACATTATACTAGCTACCCAAGTAACCAAGTAATTTTGAGCAAAATACAAGAAAGAAAGAAAGAAAGAAAATAATGTTGTGTTGAAATCTGCCATTTTGTTGTATTTTTTATTCCTAAAAAGATTTCCTTTTTTTTATCTCCCCCACTCCTAAGAGAACATACACTTGACAAGGGTTGAAGAATGATCAGGGTAAGATTAATAATGATGATAAAATTAATCAATTCCATGCAGGAAACATTTGATATTCATTGACTAAACAGTGTGATTTTTTCTGAATGCAGTTTTTCTGGAAATTAGAATTCTCAAATGTACAGTTATGATTCTTTTTAAGACTGACTCATTTCAAGCATTTTTTTGATTGTGCATAAAGTTACCCTCTTTATTATATAATCATTTCTCTTTTCTATCTACATGTGTACTCATTTTGTTGCCTCCTATACTAAATTTAAATTAACTGATCCATACACCAATGTATCTGAAGTATTTAGAATTTACTGAGCAGTCAATTTATCAATAAATCAGCTGAAATATTGTTTTAACAATATCAGGTATATGAAGAAACTATATCAGAGTTTTGCAATTTGAATGCATTGTCTATAACTATATTTTAAATTTTTATAATTTTCAATAACTATAGAGTAAATTTCTATAATTTTCTATAATGTTACAATAAATTCTTATAATTGTATATAAGCTTCTGTCTGAATTTCTGGGAAGAGAAGTTATCATCCTGCAACCAGACTGGCAGCAAGGTCTCACCCTTTTATAGTTAAAACAAACAAATGCAGCCAACACTTCTACTCTATCAGCTTCTTTTCTTGCACTTCCCCCCTGTGGAACTCCTTTCTGTATACTTGCTTTCCTAATAGTTACAATCTCCAAGAGTTTAAATGCAATGTCAATTGCCATCTACTATCCCCTTGACTCCAGCCCTTCTCTTGTTCTTTCCCCAATGCCCCATATTTTGTTCTTTACCCTTTTTCCCTCTTTTCTCACAACTCCCTTCACACCAGTATTTCCATCCTTGTCTTGCCCTTTTTCTGACCACCCTGTTCTTTTTGCTCTCCTTCTATGTAACCTTTCACTCTCCTTTTATGTAGCTCCCTGCACACCAGTGGCGGTACTGCCTTGCTTGGGGTGAAACGATCAGAAAAACAATAAAAATTTACATTTAGATTAATTTTCTCATCTTTAGGATCATGAAAAAGTCATTAGTCTGATTGTAAATAATGCAAATATTGTTGATAACAATAGATTCATGTCTATCTTTTAAACCTATAAGGCCTTAAAAAATATTTTATAATTCTTTGTATTTTTTTCGAAATATATGTTCAGAAAATTTACACCTCACTTTATTTTTTATTATACCAGGGGACGTGTGTGAATCCTTCAGAATGTCCCTGCCGTTATGGACCATCATGGAAGGCATCTGGAATGACAATAAAAATTGGTTGCAAAGAACTGTAAGAAATGTGAAATTTTGGAATTCTTGAAGAGAAGTTTTAGAAAAACCACTTGATTAGTATTTTTTAAAAGACCTTTCTTTATGATATCAACTTTTTATTCTTTATTGATTTCTTATGTTTATTGAGGTTTGTTTGTTCTTTCTAGAAAGCAGTTTCTTTTTGATTTGCCATAACATTAACCTCTACATACTTTATTTAACAAAATGCATTCTTGAGCCTATTCTAAAATGTGTGTCATGGTATATAGTGCACTAACATGTTTTCTGTATTTGGTTATTCTCCCTGCCACAGCAGGGCAAGTTTTCATTTCATTATTCTTTCATATTTTATTAAAACAATATAAAAATATAATTGTAGAAAAATTCATTTTGAGCAATATATTGGCAGTTATCCAAAAGGCAGTGCCTCAAAATAGGCAGATAGCCAAAAGTCAGTGTCCCTAGATTGGCAGATAGCCAAAAGGCAGTGCCCCCTCAGCAGGTAACCTAAAGGCAATGCCCCAAGATTGGCAGATAGCCAAAAGGAAGTGAGTCACAGATTGGCAGCTAGCCAAAATAGGCAGATAGCCAAAAGGCATTTAGACACATTGTCATAACCAAAAGGCAGTGTCTCCAGATAGCCAAAAGGCAGTGCCTACAAGATTAGCAGATAGCCAAAATAGGAAGATAGCCAAAAGGCAGTTAGTCACAGATTGACAGATAGCCAAAATAGACATATAGCCAAAAAGCAGTGCCTCCAGATAGCCAAGAAGCTGTGCCTTCCAGATTGGCAGATGACCAAGAGGTATTCTACCTATCCGTGACCTCACCCAGATAACCAAAATAGGGTGATAGTCAAAAGGCAGTGAACATCAGATTGGCAGAAAGCCAAAAGACTGAGCCCTACAGATTAGCAGAAAGCCAAAAGGCAGTGTTCCCAGATTGGCAGATAGGCAATATAGGCAGATAGCCAAAAGGCAGTGTCACCAAACTGGCAGATAGCCAAAAGGCAGTGCACCCCCACATTGGCAGATGGCCAAAAAACAGTGAGCCACAAATTGACAGATAGCCAAAATACTCAGATAGCAAAAGGGGGTGTCTCCTAGATTGGCATATAGTCAAAATGCATTCCCCCCAGATAAGCAGATGACAAAGACATATTCAGCCCCAGATTGGCAGATAGCCAAAATCGGTGACCCCACCCAGATAATCAAAATAGGCAGATAGCCCAAAGTCAGTGCCTGTCAGATTGGCAGATAGCCAAAAGGGTGAGCCCTCCAGATTAGCAAATAGTCAAAAGGCAGTGTTGGCAGATAGCCAAAAGGTTGTTTCTTTCAGACTGACAGATAGCCAAATGGCAATGAGCCACAGATTGGCATGTAGTCAAAATGGGCTGGTAGCCAAAAGGCTGTGCTGTCCAAATGAGAAGATAGCCAAAAGGCAGTGCCCCCACATTGGCAGATGGCCAAAAAATAGTGAACCACAGATTGGCAGTTAGCTAAAATAGGCTGATAGGCAAAAGTCAGTGCCCATCAGATTAGCAGATAGCCAAAAGGCTGTGACCTCCAGATTAGCAGGTAGCCAAAAGGCAGTGTTCCCAAATTGGTAGATAGTCAAAAGTCTGTGCCACCTAAATTAGAAGATATCCCCCATTGGCAGATAGCCAAAAGGCAGTGCTTGCCTCCCAATTGGCAGATAGACAAATGGCAGTGAGCCACAGATTGGCAGATAGCCAAAAGCCAGTGCCCTCAGATTGGCATAACTAAAAGCAGTACCTCTCCAGATAGGCAGATAGCCAAAAGGCAGTGCCACCAAGATTAGCAAATAGCCAATAAGCAGTACACCTCTAGATAGGCAGGTAATATATTAATGGGTTTTTTAAAAAAACTTAGAACTTTATACTTTTTAAATCCTTTTTTCTATGTGCAATCTCATATTATTAATTGTATATTTTGCTTAAAGTTATTTATTGGAAGTATTAAACATTTTTTAAATAGATTAATAACAATAATGAAGTTTATCTGTAGCTTATGATCTGGAAGTAAATTTTATGCAATAATTCAGTTTAAATTCTTGATTATAAATATCTAAACAAATTTTAGTTTTGCACAAATTGCATTTAATTTTTGAATTTTATAGAAAAGAATCTGACTTTTTATTTTAGGAAATGTAACAGTGGAATATGGAAAGATGAAAATGTCAAAGACTGTCCAGGTAAGCATTTCTGATAAGTGTTACAGGAAAGTTTAGCAAATTATCTCATGCCATTTTATAGACTGAACTGTACACTTCAGTTTAAAATAAATTATTCATAAGAATAGGAAAAATGAATTATTTTCTCTATTAATATTTGAAAAGATTGTTTTAAAAGATTTTGAAGGGAACCCAAAGTTACTATTTATGTGGAGGACCATTTAGATTAACTATGAGTTGCTTAATAAAATTTGGCAGAAAATTTTAAGATTCTCAGAATAAATGAATTCAGCTCATACATGAATTAACAGACTAATGATGACTATAATTCTATATATATATATATATATATATATATATATATATATATATATATGGTTAAAACAATTGATATGTAAAACCAGCAATGTAAGTTGATATAATTTCTAGTTTCTTCAGTAAAGGAAGCGATTTAAGTTAAAGGAAGGTCCTTTGAGATATTTGAATTTAAATAAAAGATCTATTTATGTATAAATAATAATGGATTTACATACAAACATATATATCTAGAGAGAGGAGTTCATTATAATTTTAACTGTGACCTTGGGTGTCCTTGTCAGTAAAAGTGAGTAGATGATTGACACCAACTCTCTTGAAGTTGCCAGTAGTGAAGCAGATCCGGAAGCAAGTGTATTAACTACTTTTAGGTTATTGGCTTTGTTTGTATATATATTTCTAGAGGCTTAGAACTTTTAAAAATTAAAATAAAACAATCTGATTGGTTTATTATTCTCTTTATCACATTGTATAGTTCTTTGCTTAATCCATGAAGAACCATTTCAGTGAAACCAATTTTAAAATTTACAAAAGCAAGAGTAGTTGAGGTTGTAGCCGTAACGGATTGTCATTTGTAATATCGGCAATATTCACTAATATTCATTCTGCCCTCTCAAATGATCACATCAGTTTCAGCCATGTAAATGTAAGATATTAACAATATAATTATCTGGGGAAACTGATTTTTTTTGGCTATTTATAATTCCTATGTGGTAAGGGTAAACTTTATTTTAATAGCAGATAATTGGACATATTCTAAGTTACAATTACTGATTACATACCATCAGCACACTTACCAACTGTAACCGTACTCATGCATTCGAAGCTACTGTCACACAAAACCATGTCACTCCCACTCTGATCCTTATTCTCAATTACCCCCAGAGTAATATTAATCATCCAGTAATACACCTTGGCTTGGTTGAAGTTTACAGCCATATTTGGCAACTTTCCTAGAGTTGGTGTCTCAAAAAAATCACCCAGCCTCCTGTGCTGTAATAAGGTTAATAGGGGTAGATAGGCTCACATATTGCCCAGCCTGCACTCCTTCCATGTTTATTGAATAGGAATAAAGGATTACCGCTTGTTTCTTGTTTAGGATATTGTTCACGGGTTGTTTCTTTCAAAACCATAATAATTTAACTGTCTTAACATTTTGGTGGTTGTGATTTTTCATTATGAGATGATCAGGTTGGCAGTTCACTAGCTGCTGCGTTCAACTGGTAGCACCTGATACCTGAACACTTTGAGAGGCTGCTATGATCAACAGTCACATAATATGGAGGTATTTGTAGTGTCCTATCACGCATGGTTAGATGTCCTTGCATGTATTTCTTGTGGGAGAACCCTGAAGCCACATTCTGCTTTAGACTCAGCCACATTCTGGTTGGGGACTGCTTGGGAATACCAGGTGCTGTAAGCGTTTAGTGACGGATGTGCGTTGTGGTGCAGTGGATATCAGCTCGGAAAGAGAAATCGGTGAGCCGAGTTCGAATTCCAGTTGAATACCTTGCATTCACTTAAGCACTGGTACCCTTGGGAAAGGTAATAATCTGTCCCTTCCTTCCAGTTATGGGTTAAATAACAAGGGTAGGATTTAGGGACCCTTCTCTTAAAAACAAGAATCTTGATACTTGAAAAGAAAAAAGTATTACTAGACACAAAAACTTATATAAAAACAACAATAAATTGTTGAAAGAAAAAGGTATTACCAGCAAAATAAATAAAAATTTAGTTTGCAAAAAATGACCAGCCGAGGTTGATTTGCCATAAAAACAAAACAACCAACCAAACAACATTCTGGCTAGTTTATTTTGCCATTCACAACAAATGCCTATTTGTGGCTGCACATAATAAATGTAAACATGTCCTAGGAGCTAGGTTTTTGCTGATAGAATGATGCACTGCATAGCATCTAACAACTTTGGCTCTTGTGACTACTAGCGGCTCTGTAATAATGTATTACATAAGAGTAAGTTTTCTATTCTGTTGTGCTAACATCCTCTGTTGATAATGTCCAATCCATAAATTCTCTTTAAACACTACTCTTGACTCATCTGTAGTGTCCTTGCTTGATTTTTCACTTCTAACTGAGTCTCTGTAGAGTGATATGCATATAATCCTTTCCTTAGTTTCTGTTGTCATCTCAACTCTGGATCCCCACAAAGAATTGAAACCTTATGGCATCCTTGTAATTGTCTTTAAAGAAATGTGCTCTCAAACTGGCTGTTGTTATCTCTAAGCCAGCGATTCTCAAACTAGGGGAAATTTCCCCCTGGTGGGAGAGGAATTTGAAGTTACCAGGTGGGAAATAATTAGACTACTGACTAAATAAAATAATCTCATACTATGCACAATCAGATGGTTGATTTGTATATGTGCAAGATGGATTCAGGTGGAAAAATCTTCCTGGCTCAACACAGTGACCCAACCTTCATAGCAGTGGATTTAGCTATTGACTCAATGTAATGATTCCACTTGAGGGTGTAAGATAGGGTAAGGCTGAGGATCTGAAGTATATTGCTTTCAGGGAGACTCGCTTGGTCCATGCTTATGGGGGGAAGGAGAGATTGCCTGTGATGGTTGACAGCAGCTTTGTTTTAGAAGCATTGAAATTTACAAGCCACTTCTTACTCCAGTCCACCACTAAAAGTGCGTCGGGCCTACAATAGAGCCCTGGGGGATAGCAGGGTTCGTGTAGGACAATGTGGAGGCATGCTCATTCAAGACGACCTTCATTATACGGTTAGATAAGAAAGATTGGATCAGATGAAGCAAGTGTCCAGTGATACCATAACCCTGTAGCTTGCGCAGAAGGCCAGCATGCCAAACCCTATCAAAAGCCTTGGAGATATCCAGGGCAACAGCACGAGCCTTGCCAGATTTATCAAGGTCCTGGTATATGTACTCCGTGATGGTTGTTAGCATATTGGCCATAGACTTGGCAAAGCGAAAGCCATACTGCCTGTCTGAGAATAGTTTATGGGCAGTAAGATGTTGAACTATTTCAGCATTGATAATAGCCTCAAACACTTTTCTGAAAATTGGTAGGAGTCTGATAGGACAATAATTGGATGGGTCCGAGGATTCCCCTGAGTTTTTAAACCACACAGGAGGACTTCCAGCAGACAGGAAGCAGAAAGGCAGTAATTATAGAGTTCAGAGAGGACAGAGGAGATTTCAAGGGCACATTTCTTCAGGACAATGATCGTGATTCCATTACCTTTGCTCGCCTTATGGGGGTAAAGTTTTGATATTATCTTAGATATCAGAGACAAGGTTTTGTAAACATCTTTCAGTAGAGCCTCAGTTCTAAGAGGGAAATCAAGTGTGGGGACTCCAGATGAGTCAGATGTGGAGTTTGATGAGAATCTGCAAGTAAAGCACTCGGCCTTGTCCACAAATTTATTGATTAAGGAAGGGATGGACGATTCGCTGTTGTTCAGCACACGCTTGCAGAGTAGCCAATAGTCTTTGGAGCCGAACTTGCGGGCAACTATGCACAGCCTCATTCTCTCAGCAAATAACAGCTTAGCATTATTCAGGATCCTCTTAGACTCATTATGAGCAGAGGCAAACGGTGCCTATTGTGGTCAGATGCACGGCTCCAAAATAGCAGGAAGTAGTGGTTCTTGTGGGCAATGGCAGACGAACAGGCAGGGAAGTAGTGGTTCCTGTGGGCAATGGCAGACGAACAGGCAGGGAAGTAGTGGTTCCTGTGGGCAATGGTGGCTGAATAGGCAGGAGAAAACCAGGGAAGGAAGGAGGTTTGGAATGGAACTTTCTGATCGTTATGAAGGCAACAATACCAGCTTTCACCCAGGAAGAGACCTCAGAGGTGCAGTCCTCAAATGGGAGACTGAACACTTTTCCCCAAGGGATGTTGCATAGGAAATCATGAAATACATCCCAAACTGCTATTTGATAGCAGTAGGAGATTCTGTTGGTAGGAGGTTCCTGGAGGGAGTGAGAGTAGTGAGATATATTAATAGAAACAACAGCATGATCAGAGTTACCGAGAGGGCAAACCTGTAAGACTTGGCAGGAGTCAGCTACAGGGGTGAAGCAGAGATCTAGTATAGAAGTGTGTCCTGAAGGGATAGTGGGAAAGCGTGTGGGGAAATCCATCACTTGTGTAAGAGATTGAGAAATAGTAAAGTTCATGGCATGAATGCCAGATGAATTAGTGACAGAGTCTTTTAGCCACTTGGCATGATGGGGCATTAAGATCTCCGGACACCAATTTGTGAGCAAATGGGTGGCAAGAAGTAGCCATATCTATATTGTCTGAGATGCTGTCTAGCAGGGAGCAGTCAGGAGAGGAGGAGGAATGGTACAGAAAGAAAAGATAGCTAATCAATTTGTGAAGTGACAGATGGAGACACATGTATGGGTGGTCAGGTGATTCGAAAGATGTCACACTAGCTAGAGGGAGATGTTTACTGGTGTGAACCCCCAGACCATGCATATGGACAGTAGCGCCCTTCTTTAAGAGGGGAAGGTAGACAAGGATCGAGAAGTCAGAAGAGGGAATTGATGGGTTGAGATTAGTCTCACAGAGTGCTAGGATATCAGGGGACTTTTCGTGGAGGAAAGATTCAACGCTACAGAAGTTGGTATGAATACCCCGACTGTTAATGAAGGAAATGTTAAGAGGTTCAGGTGATTTTACTTTTTACTGGTTTAGTTTTTTTTGTTTTTTTTGCTGAGATATGGTTTTTCATATTTGTTTTTGGTGAGAAGAGACCTCAAGTAGAGGAGGCAGACAGTCATTAACTGTGACATGCATTGAAAGACTACCTACTAAATAAAATAATCTGGCGTAGGCTGCAGCAAAGTGTGGCCTAGGGGGTTGCCCACCGAAAGCACTTGCACAGACACTTATCCATGCGCAACATGGCACTGCAATAACCCCGATATTATGCAACTGTTGATCAGAGCAGCTGCTCTTCAGGCTACGCAAGAGTTAGGGCTCTTAATTACCAGTTGCACCTTCTCAGGCTAAAACGAAGTGGAAAGACCATTAAATCTATTAGGTCTGCTGCTAAGAAAGTTGGTTCACTGTATTGTGCTAGACAACTTTTCTCTCTTGAATCTATCTTACATATAAATCTACCATTCTTTCACACCCAGTAATCCCTTGGGTTTAGTGGCTTTACTACCTTGAGGTGATTTCAAAAGAAAAATGTATATCTATATGTAACCCACAATTTTTTTGAAAATGTCAAGCAACTTAGATTTAGGTTAGAAAAAATATTCTTTTAGAGCTTTTAGTTAACTGCTTGGGTAATTTTTATTAATAGTTTTGATTATTAAATTTATTTCATTACTTTAATTTTGTTATTGTTAACTTTTAGACTCATCTGTAGAGTAGAGGGCCACAACCTCCCCATGTTAGGTGTTGCTGCTGTGTTTTTTGTAGAAAATAGGTTTATTCTTCTAACAGTCTAATACAGTTAAAGTAAAAATCATGCATTTATCTGCTTAATGTGAGTCTCATTTGTTTTGCTAATGTAGAATTCTTTGCAAAATAAAACTGTTTTCTGATGACATTTTTCAAGAGCAAAATATGTCAAAGTAGAGACTTGGCAAATTGTCTTTATTTACTATTTCATCAGATTTTTACCAACTTCATTTACACTTAATAATAGCCTTTAAAAATTTCTTTTTTTTTTTATACTCATTTGATTTTTCTTTCATTTGAAGCAACTTGTTGGGCATCTGGAGATCCTCACTATAAAACATTTGATGGCAAACATTTCTCCTTTATGGGAGATTGTGCTTATACGTTGGCTCAACCAAAGGATAAAAGTTTTGCAGTTACAGTACGAAATGTAAAATGTGGCTCATCAGGTGTTACTTGCACAAAAGAAGTTTACATTTCCATTCGAGGAAACAATATTAACTTACTCATGGGAAAAATACCAACTATTAATGGGATTCGTATACCTTCATCTGGCTACAGTGGATCTGGACTGACTATCAAGAAATCAGGATTATTTCTCAGTATCTTGTCTGATATGGGATTAACTGTTCAATGGGACTTTGGTGAGTGAGTTTTAAATGATATACCAGAAGATTTATGCATACTGGATAGTTTATTTTATATGATAAACTCTGTGAACTGTGAAATACATTTTTGTACTTATAATAATTTTATAAAAGCAATTAAATTGAAATTCTACAATATTCTATGTTTAATTTATTTTCTTTACCTAATTTAAGAATTCTGTCATATTTTGAGTAATTATGATTCTTTTAGTTTACTACTGTTTTAAATAAAATATTGACATTTATTACAATGTCTGTTTAGTACTTTGAAGTCTGCTTCTCTTCCAAGGCTATGAGTCATTATTAAGATGACACACAATATACAGAGTATATTGTTCAAAAATTTTCCTGAAGTCCAGATGTTAAAACTGAGGTTAAATTCTTGGTTAGAAACAAGATCAAACATGGCTCTTTTTCTTATAATATTCTGAAAAAAAGTAGGACGTAAATTTTATTCATTATAGAGAGTTTTCATTTCAATTAAGCTATATTTAAAGTTAAAAGAAAATAGGTTTAGTAATTATATATGGAATTAATTCTTATACAATAAATGTTTTCTCAAATTTAAATAAAAACTTAAGTTTCAACTAAATGTGTTAGTAAAAATGAGTATTGATACACCAATAATTAACAAATTTTTAAAAAGAATTTTGAGCAAAAAAAAAATAAAACAGATCACTTTATGAGAGGACTAGCAGTGTAGCCTGGTGTTGCTCGGGTGTAATGAAAGCTTTAAAACTAATCCATGGTCCTGGAGCTCAGACTCTTTGGACGTTGGCACGAAAGACTAAAAAGCAATATTTGTTTCCAGTTAAAGCAAAATTGTCGACTGAAAGAAAAATGAATGGATGTAAGCCAAATTTTGATGTTCTGTGATTGATATCAAATTTTCTGCACTATTGTAAGAACTGCAGCCTTGAAACTTCTGAATATCGTTTCTTATGCCTTTGTCTATGAGTGTATCAAATTTGATTAAAATCGGACAACTCCTTGCATAACCCAATTTAATCGATTATTGATTTTCAATATTTATCGGGGGTACCTCAACACAAAACCTAGCTAAGAACACTCACAGACGTTTATAGTACAACTGTAAATTTTCAAGAAAATCGTTTTCAGCCATTTTGGAGTCTATAGGTAACAGACACATACACACACAGACAAAGTTCCATTTATAAATAAGTTTAGATTAAGATACAAAAAAAGTTCTCAAGCTTAATCCACATCTCGAAATCAGACATAATGACCAAACAGTACATATTTTGTGTGTGTGTGTGTGTAGGGGGCTTTTTGGTGAGATGAAGAACTTTTCAGCACTCTCTCATATATATCAATATAAAATTGTATTTATAAATGAAATTATTTTGCAGGAACTCGTGTTTATATACAGTTGAGTGAGAAATGGAAAGGCAAAATGGAAGGTCTTTGTGGTGACTATGATTCTAATTCAGAAAATGATTTCCGTTCCAAATACAATTCTCTGGAAGATCTTGCATCAAGTTTTGCCCACAGTTGGAAATTGTATGACTGTCCATTAGTTCCACAAGATCGACCTGAAAATATCATATCCCCCTGTGAGGTAAATTAATTTCATTAGTAACAATAATTTCAGTATCTATATCTGTAAGCACTTTTTTTTTATTGATGCAATTTTAATTAAACTTCAGTGAGAGAAATTAGAAAAAAAAAATCATTGTTTTCAAATAAAGTATAATATAGTATTATAAGTGTATAATGTCTGACTGGCTTAGAAGAAAAAAATGTAATTATAAATGTTCTTTTTTAATTGATTTTGAAGTTCATTGTTATAGCATTCATAAAAATAATATAAAGAACATTCGTTATTATTCAGGAAAATGATATAAAGCACAAGCCTAATTATTCAATTTCTTCAATGAGTAGATCTTATTCTTTTTACTTTTAATCATACCCTTACAAAAATATATATATATATATATATATATATATATATATATATATAGTCATCCACAGACAGATCTGTTTCACTGTATCACAGCTCATCAGTACAATTAGACTCCGATTGCTTTTAACCCAGGATTGAAACCCGACCAAAGTGGCATCAGTCGGCGGTTCTACCTCTGGGCCATGGGCGCACGGTAGAAGAAGGCAGACTTTTTAGCATGTATATTGTCATTATACACGCCCAATAGCCAGAGTGCTCTAATTCATCAGTGAATATATTATTTGACTATAACATAAAGTATATAAATGCTTATTAGCAGTAAAAAGACAAGTGATCAATGTGGTAAACAGTTTACATAAACAAAACAATAATAAAAATATTTATGCCTCTATGTATGTATGTATGTATGTATGTATGCCTCTATCTTCATGATTCAGAGTCTCTTTGCAGAAGCAATCTTCAGGTGGGATATTAATATTCCCACCTGAAAATAGCTTCTGGCATGAAATGGAGTCATGGTACACACAGGTATATCTAACTGTACGATTATTTTATTCAGTGGACACTGAGGTCAACACCAAGCAGCAACAGTCTATTTCCTGATTGAACACAATCTTCAGGTCATAGTCTCCCCATTGAAGACTTAGCCTCTGATGTCTTCTCCTGGGTGAAAGCTGGCATTAATGCTTTCATCCCGGCATGAAAGTTCTGACTTTTTAAAAAAAAAAAATCATATCACCCCGAGCAAGGCGGTAATGCCACTGAAGCGCAGGGGGCTACGTAAGAGTGAAAAGATTGGAAAAGAGAAAGCCGGAAACCACATCCTAAACAGGGAACAAGGGACGAGCCTCCTCACCTGTTCAATAGACGTGGGTGGAGTGTAAACCAGGTGATAGTTTAGTCTATCTACTCCAATTAAACTTCATGCATCCCCTTAGTTCTCTCCTGTTTGCTTGGCCGCCATTACCTACAGGAATCACTTCTGGCTTTATCAGAGTGACGCGTCTGACTGAAATAGGCACCTATTTGTCTCTGATTGTAATGAGTGCAAGAGAATCCTAAATGATGCTAAACTGTTGTTTGCTGACAGAAAAGAAGCAACCTATATCAGCACACAAATTTGGTTCCAAAAACTACTGGTAGCTATGAAAAAGTGTGTTAAACAACAGCAAACGCTCGATTCATCCTTTATTCAATAAATTCATGGTACTCACAGACACAGTGAACAAAGTCGAGTACTTTGTTCACAAATTCTCCTCCAACTCCACATTTGACTCATCTGGAGTACCCATACCTGACTTCCCTCCTAGAACTGAGGCTCGCCTGAGTGACATCCAGTATTGTGCAAAATTGTGTATTAGAACAAAAACTATTTTATCTTTTATGAGGCATATTGACAGAAAATAAACAATTTGATTAAAGTAATTTTATTTGATTTACTCAATAAATGCTTTAACAAGAAAAAATACTTGTTACAAAATTTAATATTTTCCTTTGATCACAGCCTTCATTCTGTCAGGCACTGACATCACAAGCTTCTTCAGTGTATCTAATGGTATCTCCTGCCAAGCAGCTTGTATTTGATCCCAAAATGTGTCTTGCGAAGTAACATTAGATTTATCCAAGAAATGTGCCCCTGTTTTCTCCAAACTCTACAACTATTGCCTTTCTGCTTCGTGCTTTCCTTTTTGTTGGAAGTCCTTCTCTGTAGTTCCTGTCTTTAAAAACTCTGATTAACCATCTAACCCATCTAATCAGCCTTCTACCGATTTTTGACAAAGTGTTTGAGGCTATTGTCAATGCAGAATTGGTACAGCATCTCACATCCCACAACCTATTCTCTGACAAACAGTATGGCTTCTGCTTTGCCAGGTGTACCACTGATATGCTATAATAACCATCACCGAATACATATACCAAGCTCTCAATATGAAAAGCAAAGCTCGAGCTGTTGCCCTGGATATCTCCAAAGCATGTGATAGGGTTTAGCATGCTGGCCTCTTTCACAAGCTACAAAGCTATGGTATGAGTGGACAATTATTCAGTCTAATCCAATCATTCCTGTCAAACCACGCAATGAAGGTCGTGTTGAACAGGCATGCTTCCAGATCCTATCACATAAACGTAGGTGTCTCTCAAGGCTGTAAACTAGGGTCTACACTTTTCCTCATCTTCATCAATGATTTTCCTATGTAATTAGTTCATGTGCATTGTGGTGCAGTGGATATCAACTCGGAATGACAAATCGGAGTGCTGAGTTCGAATTCCAGTTGAATTCCGCGCATTCACTTACACACAAATACCCTTGGGAAAGGTATTAATCCGTCTCTTCCCTTCATTTATGAGTTAAATAATAGGACAGATTGGGTTCTATAGCCTTGGTTGGCAACCAGTCTACCGCAGAAAGCAATGGCAACCTACTGTGCGATAATCTTCTGCCCAGTCAGTCATGTCTCTTTTGAGACATGATCACCCAAAGCGTGTATCACGTATGGCACTTAATTGACTGAATTAGTTCATAAGTAGCCATCAATGCTGATGACACCACCATTTACTCCTGTCTCAATAAGAAACTTACGAAGACTGACAAAGTAAACCTTGAAGCTGCTCTTGATAAGGACCTTCACTCTGTGGCTGACTGGGGCAAAAATAGCTCATAAATTTTAATGCTTCCAAAGCAAAACTGCGCTCCTTTAACCACCATAGAAAAACTCACCTACCTCCTGTCAGTATGCTCATGTTAGTCTCCCAGAAAGCAATAAATCGTGTCTTTTTGGTCTCACTCTCAGTTGACCTCAAGTGGAATGACTTCATCAAATCAATAACTAGAGCTACTGCTTGGAAGGTTGGGTCATTGTGTCAGGCTAAGAAGTTTTCTCATCAGAACCCATTTGGCACATATATAAATCTATCATTTATCTGTGCCTTGAATACTGTTGTTATATCTGGTCAGGTGCTCCTGCTATTCATCTTGGCATATTACGTTGAATACATTGGTTCTTGTTTGATCATCGAAGTTAAGCAACATGAGCCTGGTCAGTACTTACATGGATGATCGCTTGGGAATATCAGGCGCTGTTAGCGTTCAGTGACGGATGTGCGTAGTGGTGCAGTGGATGTCGGCTTGGAAAGAGAAATTGGTGAGCCGAGTTCAAATTCCAGTTGAGTACCCTGCATTCACTTAAGCACTGGTATCCTTGGGAAAAGTATTAATCTGTCACTTCCCTCCCATTATGGGTTAAATAACAGGATGGGGCCTGGAGGCAACCCATCCAGTGTTGGTGTCACAATAAAAAAACACCCTTGGTAGCCCTGGCAAAGCATCAAGTATTCAGCTATTTGACAAGATTATGAATTTCGCTATAAACTGCGCCAGGGTTCCAAATGCACAGGGAATACTGGAAGAGTGTAGTGAGTTCTATCTCGGCCGAGGCCGCAGGACAATGACACCAATTCATCTTGGGGTTCTCAACAAAATTCAAAGGAAGATCTGCAGTGTAATTGATCCCAATTTTGCAACTCAACTTCCCTAGTGATGTAGCTTTCCTCTGTCTTTTCTACAAATATTTTCATGGCTTCTGCTCTAACAAGCTTATCTCCTTGGTGCCCACTCTACATGAATTTACTAGGGCTACTAGATTGGCAACTAACAGTCAGAACAGTCAAATGTAACTGCTACTTCTACTCAAACAGTTTCTTTTCTTGCACTTCCTGCCTGTGGAACTCCCTTCTGTATACTTGCTTCTCTGAAAGCTACAATCTCCAAGTGTTTAGTGCAACGTCAACTGCCATCTTTAATCTCCTTGATTCCCATCTTTCTCTTATCCTTTCCCTACCAACCCCTGTATATTCTTCCTCCTTCTTGCACTACTCTCATGTAACGCCCTGCACACCCATATTCTCATCTTTCTTTTATCCTTTCTCCAACACCCTCTGTATCATGATCCTATTTCTTCTTGCTCTCTTCTCATGTAACCCCTGCACACTAGTGGCAGTACTGCCTTGCTTGGGGTGAAATGATTACAAAATATGATGTTTCACAAAAAGAATAAAAAATATCTTGCCTAGAGCATGCTTAGAGAATAATAATAAGGCAAGCAGTCTTTGTAATTAAAGTGCTCAGTATTAAGAAATAGACTGCAAATAGTAAATAGATAAAATTATATGTTCTACTTATTTTGACTATTTTACTATCTAATCCCTGATGAGCTGAAATCATTTCTGCAAAAAAATTATGAAGATTGAATTTTTAATTTTGTTTGATATATATATATATATATATATATATATATATATATATATATATATATATGTGTGTGTGTTATAAATTTGAAAAAAATGGCTTGGAGGTAAATCCCAATGAATCCTATTAATATTAAATATTAAAACTGATCCAGCCAAGAGGGCTCAATGTAATTAAATTTATCTATCTACAAAGCCAATATTTATTATAAAAAGATTAAAATTTTTGATGATTGGATGGTCATTTCAAGAAATGAATTTAACACCCTTCTCATCAGTGAAAACAAAACATGACAAAATAAATTTATTTGTTTGTGTAGAAAACATAAGTGTGGGTGGGGAAAAAGAAAAGTATGGCAGATTCTTGTTGTTGGAACTTTTTGTCACTTTGGTCACAGAAGTAAAAAGAGATACAATAAAAATAAAATAGGTCAGATGAAAATAACAGCCTTACAATGCCTTTTTTAAAGGGTTGTGAATAATGTTAATATCAAAATAAATTGGTAAAGCAACTTAATTTAAAATTTAACCGAGAAGGAAAATGAATTAAAGAACAGAAAATTATTATATAATATACTTAAATTCTATAGCTAATATGGAGAAACGAAACAACTATTTTAAGGAATTTTAATTTTAGATTAATTGTTAGGAAATTAAAATCTATGATGGCATTAATACCAAAATAAACATGTTAAATCTCACTTAAGTTGAAAATAAAACATAAAATTTGAAAGAAAATAGATTTATGAGTGGGAAGTTATTATATGATATAATTTAATTATACTGTTAGTAAGAAGGGATCAAACAACTATTTAAAGGAATTTTAATTTTAGATTAATTATTAAGAAATTAAATTAAGTTTAAACCTATGAAAGCATAAATACCAAAATAAACAGTTCAAATATCACTTAGGTAAAAAATAAGCCATAGAACTAGAGGAAAAAAGATTTAAGAATGGGAAGTTATATTATAATTTAATTTAATTATATGGCTAATAAGAAATAAAACAGCTATTTTAAGTAATTTAAATTATAGATTATCAGGAAATCAAATTTAAATCTATGACGGCATTAATATCTTCACAAACAATAGAGCTAGAAGGTATATAGATTTAAGAAACGGAGGTTATTATATAATATGGTTCAACTATACAGTTAATAAGAAGTAAAGAAACAGCTTTTTAAATGAATTTTAATTTTAGATTAATTATTGGGAAGTTTGTATTGAAATTTAAGTTTATTATGTCATTGGCTTTTCTATTCTTTTCTTAAGTTCAAAAGAAAATTTTGCTTAGGATATTTTAATATATTAATTTTTTCAACTAAACATAGATTGATTCTATTGTAAAGGTTATTGGGGTGCAGACCGAATTTATTCATCTCTAACTCACTATTGGTTTAAGTCACCCCTCTTTCATTTCCCAAAACCTTTGGGAAAGAGAAGCTTGGAATTTTAGATTTGAGTTAGAAAAGAGGTGTTTATGGAAGTAGTAACATTGTTTTATTTTCAACTTAAGTGAGATTTACCATTTATTTTGGCCATTGTAGATTTACTTTTAATTTAATTTCCTAATAATTAATGTAAAATTAAAATTCCTTATAATAGTTGTTTCATTTTGACCGATTAGCCTTATAATTTAATTATTTAATAACTTCCTGTTCTTTAATCCATTTTCTTTCTTGGTTAAATTTTAACTTAAGTTATCTAACCAGTTTATTTTGATATTAACATTATTTGTGACCCTATAAGAGAGGATGTGCATTGTGGTACAGTGGATATCGGCTCAGAACAAGAAACCGGGAAGCCGAGTTCGAATTCCAGTGGAATCTATTGTATTCACTTACGTGCAAATACCCTTGGGAAAGGTATTAATCCGTCTCTTCCTTCCAGTTATGGGTTAAATAGCAGGACAGATTGGGTTCTATAGCCTTGGTCGGCAAGCAGTCTACTGCAGAAAGCAATGGCAACGTACTGCGGGATAATCTTCTGCCCAGTCAGTCATGTCTCTTTCGAGACATGATCGCCCAAGCGTGTATTACGTATGGCACTTAACTGACTGACTGATAAGAGAGGTTTTGTAAAGCCGTTAGTTTAATCCAACCTATTTATTTTTTTTTATTGTATCTCTTTTCACTTCTGTACCAAAGAGGCAAACTTAAGTTCTGACAACAAGAACCAGCCACACTTTTCCTTTTTATCTTTGCCTAATTTCACTTTCATTTTTTACACACACATTAAGAAATAAATATATGTTGCCATAATGTTTTGTTTTCACTGATGAGACATGTTAAAATGGCTATTTAATCTTGGAAAATTATAATTCTTTTTATGTAATATATATATATATATATATATATTTTTTTTTTTTAATCATTTCACCCCGGGCAAGACGTAAATGCCACTGATGTGCGGGGGGCTACATAACTGAAAGGAAATTAATTAGAGGAGGGAGAAGAGGATTACAAACCAATTAGGAAGAAGTAATAGAAAGATAAAAATGCAGGTGTGATGACAGTTGCAAGGGGGCGAGAAAGGGAACGATATACAGGGTGGGGGAAGGGCTAGAGTGAAGTGGTTAGTAGATGAGTATTGACATTGCATTTAAATTTCTGGAGGTTGTAGCCGTCAGGAAAGCAAGAATATGGGAGCGAGTTCCACAGGTGGGAAGTGCGAGAGAAGAGGCTGCAGGAGTAGAATTTTCGTCTGCATTTGGTTAATCTAACAGTGAATGGGTGGGACCCAGTTGCCATTCTGGTTGCACGAGTAAACAGGGGCACCTGACCATAAATGGCAGCAGTACTCCATGCATGGACGGATGATTGACTTGTATATATGCAGGATTGATTCAGGCGGAAAGAACGTCCTGGATCGACACAGTGAACCAACCTTCTTAGCAGTAGATTTAGCTATGGATTCGATGTAGCAGTTCCATTTGAGATCAGAAGAGAGGGTAAGGCCGAGGAGGCGCAGTGTATTGCACTCAGGGAGAATCGCTTGGTCCATGCTTATGGGAGGCATAAGAGGTTGCCTGTGATGGTTGACAGACAACAGCTTGGTCTTGGAGGCATTGAAGTTGACAAGCCACTTCTTGCCCCAATTCACCACAGAGTGTAGATCCTGTTCAATGTCAGCAGCAAGATTGTGTCTGTCCACCATGCCAGGTTTCTTACTGGAGTGGGAGTATATTGTAGTGTCATCTGCGTAGATGCCTACTTGGGACTTGATCTCATCTGGGAGGTCGTTGATGAAAATAAGGAAAAGCATCGGGCCCAGGATAGAGCCCTGGGGGACACCGGCTTTCGTGCTGTAGGATGAAGAGGCATGCCCATTCAAAACGACCTTCAATTTGCGGTTGTTTAAAAAAGACTGGATTAGGTCAAGCAGGCGTCCAGTAATGCTGTATCCCCGTAGCTTGCAAAGGAGGCCAGAGTGCCAAACCCTGTCAAAAGCCTTGGAGATGTCCAGAGCAACTGCATGAGCCTCGCCTGACTCATCTAGGGTCCAGAGCCTGTACTCCGTAAAGGTTGTTAGCATATCAGCAGTGGACCTGGTAAAGTGGAAGCCATATTGCTTGTCAGAGAAGAGTTTGTGGGCAGTAAGATATTGAACTATTTCAGCATTGATTATGGCCTCGAACACTTTCCCGAATATCAGTAGAAGACTGACAGGGCGATAGTTGGATGGGTCCGAGGGTTCACCACAATTCTTAAAAACAGGAACGACTGAAGAGAACTTCCAGCATGCAGAAAAACAGGAAGCAGAAAGGCAGTAGTTAAACAGTTTAGAGAGGACAGGGGAGAGTTCAGGGGCACACCTCTTAAGGACTATCACCGGGATTCCGTCGTCACCGCTTGCCTTATGGGGGTCAAGTTTTGAAATTACTTGGGATACTATTTTCAGGGTAATATGTACGTCGTGCAGTTTGGCCTCAGTTCTAACGGGGAGGTCAGGTGAGCATATATATATATATATATATATATATATAGTGTTATATTGTAATGATGCTTAGTGCTAAAGTTATTTTTTCAGTAGTTTACTGGGAAAAAAAAAGGCGGTTTAGACAAGCAGGTTTTTTGTCACAAATTGTTCACTATCAAGATAGGGACAGAGCATTAACAGAATTGATATGGAAAAGTTTTTCAGTTAGCTAAACAGTTATTTCCGTCATGCCGACTTTGAGGTTTTGTGAGGGCATTATTATGATGACTTCACTCTTCAGGGTTTTTCTTTTTTACTAATTTTTTCCAATTTTTTCATATTTAGAAGAAGTTTGGTGTAATTTCATATCTTTGTATGTGAGTGATTCTTTTTGCTTGATGAATTTGCAGGTGGTTAATTGCTTTTTGTTGTGTTGACCTTTTTTACTGTGCTTAATTTGTGTAGGTTTTGTTTCTTAAGTGCTGTAGGATCTGCAGGTGGTTAATTGCTTTTTATATATATATATATATATATATATATATATGTATATATAATTAGTTTTTTAATCATAATTAAATTAACCCAGTACTCAGTTGTATTAAAATTTTTCCAATATATTTATACATTTAAATTGTGG
Source organism: Ascarosepion bandense (assembly GCA_037127315.1). NCBI lineage: Eukaryota > Metazoa > Mollusca > Cephalopoda > Sepiida > Sepiidae > Ascarosepion > Ascarosepion bandense. Next base: position 1,659,052 of record JBBBDQ010000907.1, on the reverse strand, counting down.
AACTTTTGAATATTTTTCATTTGGAAATGAGTTATTTCTGCAATCTAGGTTTCAACTGTAACTGTAGGGACAAAAACAAATGCCCACTTAACAGACTTTGTAAAACAGAATGGGTTATTTACAAAGCAGAGTACATGATACAGATGAACAAACAAAAACATATTTGGGTCTACAAAGAGAATTTTTACAAAAAGATGGAATAATCACAAGTCTATATTTAAACTGGAAAACTTTAAAATTGTACCAAACTGGCTAGCCACATGTAGAAATTAAAAATTGAAAAGACCCTGATATAACTTGGAGTATAGTAAAAATAGCCAAACCATACAATGGTGGTGATGTCTGCAGATTGTACCAAGAGGAAAACTTTGTCATTATGTTGTTTCCAGAACAAAAAAATTCCTAAATAAAAGTTCACTGTTCAAATGTAATCACACCCATAGATACATATTAGTTTCATACAAACCTGGATGAAAGTGTTTTAAGATTCTTTAGTAACCCCTCCATAATTTAAAAAATTTTTAGTTGTTTAAAAATTCCAGTCATGTGTTCATAAAAATTCCTGTTTGTACATTTGAAAAATGTTGGTAAATCAGTTATAAATTGCCTGAAGATACCTAGGTTGTGGAAATAACTCATTTTCAAATGAAATATATAAGTTTTCCATCGTTATTTTAAATTTAGATCTTTTTATGCCATTGTTATTTTTATATATTTATTATCACTAATATTTGTTTTCTCAAGTATTTATAAAATATTTTTTTTATTTGATAGATATTTACAGGGCGACGGTTATGGGCAGAAGAAAAATGTAAAATAATTTTAACTGGAACTATATTTGAGAGATGCCGAAATATACTTCCTTCAACAATTGTTAAAGAATATTACGATGACTGTTTATTTGATGCTTGTGGGTAAGTAGCCTTAATATTTATCAGTAATGGCATTCTTTATTTCTTTTCATGTTAATCACTTGTTTTATATTTTATACGGTTTTGGTTTATTGAATATATGTAATAGTTTGGTGTCTGCAACTAGGCAACCTAGCAGGATTTATTATCAGTGTATGCAACTATAACTATACACTATGCAGATAACACTGTAAATGGCCAAATTAAAAAATAAACTGAAATAATTATTAGACATAGTAAAGGAAAGCAGGATGTGCGTTGTGGTGCATTGGATATCAGCTCGGAACGAGAAATTGGGGAGCCGAGTTTGAATTCTAGCTGAATTCATTGCATTTGCGCACAAATACCCTTGGGAAAGGTATTAATCCGTCTATTCCTTCCAGTTATGGGTTAAATAACAGGACAGATTGGGTTCTATAGCCTTGGCAGGCAACCAGTCTACCACAGAAAGCAATGGCAACGTACTGCGGGATAATCTTCTGCCCAGTCAGTCATACCTCTTTCGCGACATGATCGCCCAAGCGTGTATCGTGTATGGCACTTAACTGACTGACTGAAAGGAAAGCAACAAGAAAAGACTAACCATTAATTTTTAGAAGACAATGCATGAATTTAAGCCAAAGAGACAGCCTAATGTGTGTCTATATATTGGGGATGCCAAAATCAAGCAAGTATAGTAGTTCAACTATCTGGGTCATAGGAATAACATATGATAGAAAGTGGGACATTGAAATTCAAAATTTCAGGAATAATGAAAATTTTAGTTAGAAATTGAGTAAGGTGGTTGTGGTACAGTGGATATTGGCTTGGAATGAGAAATCGGGGAGCCGAGTTCGAATTTCAGTTGAATCCATTGCATTCACTTACGAGCAAATACCCTTGGGAAAGGTATTAATCCGTCTCTTCCTTCCAGTTATGGGACAGATTGGGTTCTATAGCCTTGGTCGGCAACCAGTCTACTGCAGAAAGCAATGGCAAACTACTGGGGGATAATCTTCTGCCCAGTCAGTCATGTCTCTTTCGAGACATGATCGCCCAAGCGTGTATCACGTATGGCACTTAACTGACTGACTGATTATGGGATAAAGAAATTCTATTAAAAATAAAGAATCATGTGCTTGACTACTATGTCTAATCTCTTATAAGGCAGTGAATGCTGCACAATTTTATCTAAAATGACAAAGATATAGTTTTACTGCTAAGTATGGATAATATGATGACTAAGTATATATCAAATGAAGAAATTGTTTTGAGAATTGGATTGACAAAGAAACTATTGATAACACTCAGAGAGAGTTAAAATTTTGGGGACATCTGATGAGGAAAAAAGGCTTGGAGACTTTAACACTTACAAAGGCAAGCAAAACATAGAAAAACAGTAATGGAACTTTCTGAGAGTCTCAATTTTCAAAAATTTGTCAAATGATCAATGTAAACAAAAATATTTTTCCATCATTGAAAGGGCAGGCACACCAAACAAATTGGTTTTTAAAAGGAGGATTTGAGATTGTTCAAAGGAATCCTCATTTAAATAAACAATATATGACAGTTTTGATATGAAAAATGTTTTGTGGAATTATAATAACCATTTGTTCAAATCATTCTTGATTTTTGTTTTTTTCTCTTCCTGAGAATTTTGAATTAAACTGTTTTTTTTTTTTTTGGTGCCAAGAAATAAAACATGTTTTTTAGCTAATTTGATAGAAGCTGATTCCGAAAATGATCTTAGATTTTGATTAGCTGCCATTTATGCTGTACTAAAATTGCTCATTTTTGGAAGAAAAAGATCAATTTACAATTTTTTCAGATTGCAACATTTAGTTAATAAAGGTCATAGAAACCCTTCAAATTTCAAGTAGGCTGAGCAATCTATGCCAGCAATCTGAAATAAATTACTTTTATAAGAAAAAAAAAGTGTTTTTGAGTCAAAAATTTTTAAACAGAAGTACCAAATTTTTCCAGTTTATTTCCAAAATTCAAATTAACTCAAACTTTATCAGTAATATGCTAATATGAGTATTAAGGTACATTTTTTACATTGCCATCTAGATAAATTTCTGGATAATTGTGTTCAATGTCAGTGATGAGCAAGTAGAATGATTCCACCAAGATATCAAAACAATGGAAGAGTGCGACCAGGTGCTACAAACAAATGATGTCTAACTACTGCCTAAGTATCAAAAGAGACTTAAATAATATTGAGACAATCAAGAACGAGAACATTTTTTCCATAGTTCTTATGTTCACAAAGGTTTTACTTTTGCTGTTAGTTTATTAAATGATTTAATGAAAATACTTGTTGTTCTTGGTATGTTCAATTGTGTTATTTTTAAAGACTTAGTGTTTGATTGTTATTGAAAAAAATAGTATTTCTCAATAACTAGACCAATATTTGTTGGTTTAAATACAAATTGAGAAGTTTCTATGATTTTACTTTGAGAAATATTGCCATTGGTCAATATTGTATATACAGAAAACAAATGAAAAAATGCTTCTTTTTTTTTCTTTCTCCAAAAAGATGCATTTCTGTACAGCAAAAATGGTAGCTAACCAAGGTAATTTCCAATTAAGGTAATTTCCAGATTCAGCATCCTCAAATTAGCTAAAATAGATGTTAGGTGTCTAAACACCATTTCAAAAACTATTTTTTTGTTGACCAGTGTTATGGGTCATGATAAATTTGTCTTTTTGCATTTGAGTTTAAAAATTAAATTCAAATCTTTGGCTGATGAAGGAAATAGAAATCCTGCAAAATGTACGCAGATTCAATGGAAAATATGTTATCCAATTTTTGTCATGCCAGTAATTTTTTTATTTCAAATACAAATACAAAGATATCAATATTTCCATCTTTTGAAAACTTGAAAAATTACCAAGAAGATCAAATGTGACTTGGAGCAGCATTCATGTCACATGTACTAGCTATCATGGCTTGTATTAAATATACTAAGGTTGAAAGGCATCAAAGAATTATGCTTGTCTAAAACAAAGATTTATGGAATTATACATTGAATTTAGTGTATTAAGTTACAAATCTATAATGAGCTGGAAATCTTTTACTTTTTATATTTGATAATTAATCTTTATAGTTTTTGTCAGGATAGGCACTTCTTGCCTATCAAAACAGCACATCTCATTCTCTTTATATATATATATATATATATATATATATATATACTAATAGTATAGCCTGGTGTTGCTTGGGTATAATGAAAGCTTTAAAACTAATCCATGGTCCTGGAGCTCAGACTCTTTGGACGTTGGCACAAAAGACTAAACAGCAATAGTTGTTTCTACTTAAAGCAAAACCGGAGACTGAAAGAAAAATGAATGGATGTAAGTCAAATTTTGATTTCCTGGTATCGATATCAAATAAGTTTTCTTTGTTGTAAACTGAATTTTGAAGGCTAAATAAGTCCTCTGAGTAAATGGTATCATGGCTGAGACTAAGAACTACAATTATACCTACTTAGAGCCAAACCCGAAGCAAAAACTAAAATAAAAGGTCTGAAAAAAATACAGACATACAGGCAGATAAACAGACACACACACAAACATCTTGCCTTTTATATATATATATATTATCGATTTTCTGCACTATTGTAAGAACTGCAATCTTGAAACTCCTGAATATTGTTTCTTATGTCTTTGTCTATGAGTGTATCAAATTTGATTAAAATTGGACCACTCCTTGTATAACCCGATTTTTTCGATTATCGATTTTTGATATTTATCAGGGGTACCTTGACACAAAACCTAGCTAAGAACACTCGCAGACGCTTATAGTACAACTGTGTAAATTTTCAAGAAAATCGGTTCAGCCTTTTCGGAGTCTCTAGGTAACGAACACACACACACACACAGACAAAGTTCCATTTATAAATAAGTTTAGATTTAGATTAGATTAAATTAGATATATATAAATATATATATATATATATATATATATATATGTGGTTATAATTTTAGATGTGACAATGGTGGAGGATGTGACTGTCTCTGTACAGCAGTAGCAAATTTTGCTACTGAATGTTCATTTAATGGGGTACCAATCCGTTGGAGAAGTCAGTCTTTGTGTCGTAAGTATTTTGTCATTGTTTTTTTGCTTTTAGAATCTGAATGTTTTGTTGAAATATTGTGAGATATTTGGATTATTTTATTGTTTATCTTAGAGATATAGTAAAATTATTTAGCCAAAGACAAAGTTGAATTGCAGATGAGATAAAATGAACAACCACAATTAAAAAGTAATAAATACAAAGGAACCAGTTTTTTTTAATCACAGATGTTATGAAAATCAATTGGTTCCAAACACTTTATTAAAAATGGATTAGAAATCTATATCCTGAGTAGTTTTTATAACAATGAATTTAATGTCATAAAAACAATTTTCTAATATTGACTACAGATTTATAAGTTGAATCAAAATTGTTTCCAGGTTTGTATTTTTTGTTTAATGTTATCAGTCAGTTGCTGTTCAAAAGTGATCATAAAGTGACTTCCACTGTTGTGATTGATTCTCATTTAACTATTGAAATAATTTGTTGTTTGAGATAGATAATTGTTGAAGAATTCCAAAAGCTGTAAATGAAAAAAAAATTATATTTCTAACTGTGCATTTACAAAATGATCATTTTCTTTCATTCTAAAATATAGAAATATGAACGTGGCATTGAAATTTCAAAAAAAGGATAAAATATGCTACAGATTTAATACATAAATTCTTGGTATTTCAGAAATTATTTTTAAATTGCAATGTGTCTACTTCTGATATAAAGATTGTAACCATAATGTTAGAAAAAACAAATAATTGTTTAATTTTATTTGTTAGACTTAGGCTAATTTTGTATAATTGGTCCATTGATACCTGTTGAGGATGAAAACCTCTTAATGACTTAAAAACCAGCATAATAACCTCTATACTAGAAGGTGTGTTCAGGCATTATTTAATGTTCCTTGGGAGAAATTTGTCAATTGCATTTTATTAATTGATGTATTATAATTTAGTTAACTTCTTTCCTGGTTTATATATATATATATATATATATATATATAAATTAACTAGGATTAATTCAAGGATGTTGAATGAACATTTCGATATGAAATTCCCACAGGGGATAACACATCACCTCAGCAACAAAAAAATCCTTTTCAAAACTGGAGAAGCTAATGGATTTTTGATTATTAGTTTGGATAATACATATTTCACCGCTTTGATGTTCTTAGCGCAGCTCGTCAGATCCAAATGGTACAACAGTAGACAATCGAAATATCATCCCCCCCAAAAAAGTAATTTCAAAACTATCCTGAGTAATTTCAAAACTCGAGCCCCCATAAGGTGAGTGGAGACGATGGAATCCCAGTGATAGTCCTTAAGAGGTGTGCTCCTGAACTTTCCCCTGTCCTCTCTAAACTATTTAACTACTGCCTTTCTGCTTCCTGTTTTTCTGCATGCTGGAAGTTCTCTTCAGTCGTTCCTGTATTTAAGAATTGTGGCAAACCCTTGCACCCATCCAACTATCGCCCTATCAGTCTTCTACCGATATTTGGGAAAGTATTCGAGGCCATAATCAATGCTGAAATAGTTCATCATCTCACTGCCCACAAACTCTTCTCTGACAGGTAATATGGCTTCCACTTTACCAGGTCCACGGTCGACCTGCTAACAACCGTAACGGAGTACATGCTACAGGCCCTTGATGAGTCTAATGAGGCTCGTGCAGTTGCTCTGGACATCTCCAAGGCTTTCGACTGGGTTTGGCACTCTGGCCTCCTATGCAAACTATGGGGTTACGGTATTACCGGTCGCCTGCTTGACCTAATCCAATCTTTTTTAAATAACTGCAAAATGAAGGTCGTTTTGAATGGGTGTGCCTCTTCATCCCACAGCACGAATGCTGGTGTCCCGCAGGGCTCTATCCTGGGCCTGACGCTCTTCCTTACTTTCATCAACGTCCTCCCAGATGAGATCAAGTCCCAAGTAGGCATCTACGCAGATGACACTACAATATACTCCCACACCAGTAAGAAACCTGTCGTGGCAGACAGACATAATCTCGCTGCTGACATTGAACAGGATCTGCACTCTGTGGTGAATTGGGGCAAGAAGTGGCTTGTCAACTTCGTCTAAGACCAAGCTGTTGTCTGTCAACCATTACAGGCAACCTCTCCTGCCTCCCATAAGCATGGACCAAGCGATTCTCCCGGAGAGCAATACACTACGCCTCCTCGGACTTACCCTGTCCTCAGACCTCAAATGGAACCACTATATCGAATCCATAGCAAAATCTACTGCTAAGAAGGTTGGGTCACTATGTAGATCCAGGATGTTTTTTCCGCCTGAATCCATCCTGCATATATACAAATCAACCATCCGTCCGTGCATGGAGTACTGCTGCCATTTATGGTCAGGTGCCCCTGCCGTTCTCCTCAGTGTTCTTGACAGGCTCCAAAGGACAGTCTGTAATGTGATAGGTACTGATCTGGCGGCTCGACTGCAGCCACTTCCCCACCGTCAAAATGTGGCCTCCCTTTGTCTGTTCTATAAATACTTTCATGGCTTCTGCTCGGACGAACTTAAGTCACTGGTGCCTCCTAAACAGGTGTTTACTCGTGCAACCAGACTGGCAACTGGGTCCCACACATTCACAGTCAGGTTAGCCAAATGCAGACGACAATTCTATTCCTGCAGCTTCTTCTCTTGCACTTCCCACCTGTGGAACTCGCTCCCATATTCTTGCTTTCCTGACGGCTACAACCTCCAGAAATTTAAATGCAATGTCAATACTCATCTACTAACCACTGGACTCTAGCTCTCTCCCCACCCCTGTATAACCTTCCCTTTCTCTCCACGTATGTATCTGTCATTGCACCTGCTTTCTCAGCTTTCTATTGCTTTTTTCTAACTAGATTGTAGTCCTCATTCTCTTCTAATTAATCTTTTTACAGTTATGTAGCCCCCTGCACATCAGTGGCATTTCTGCCTTGCTCGGGGTGAAATGATTAAAAAAAAAAAACCCAAAATTTTTTCACTTTTATTTGATTTTCTGTAGATGCCCACATGTCCATATTAGGACAGACATTTGTGACGTTTATATACGAAAAGGTTCAAATCAAATAAAAGTGAAAAAAATTTTTGTGGGGGAGGGGTGATATTTCGATTACCCATTGTTGTACCATTTGGATCTGACGAGCCGTGCTAAGAACATTAAAGCAATGAAATATGTATCATCCAAACTAATAATCAAAAATCTGTTATAAAATATTACTCTGTTAAATAAATGAATTTAACATTGAGTTCTCCAGAGTTCGTCTCTTTTGGAATTTACTCGGATTATGTTTTTATCAAAAGTGTCTTTTTTATGTGTGTTGTGGTGCAGTGGGCATTGGCTTGGGACAAGAAACGGAGAACTGAGTTCAAATTTTAGTTGAATTTGTTGCATTCACTTCCATGTAAATACACTTGGGAAAGATGTTGACCCATCGCCTCTCTTTTCACTAGGAGCGATGGGGTTTAGATTAGGTCTTTTTCAATAAACATGTCCAAAACATAACTTGCAAAAACCAGCTACAGACGTATTTACATGTCAGTCTTTTTATGTCCTTCTGTTCTTGAAGCTAGTCCAATTGTCAACTTATACGTCTGGTAGAGATGTTAGCCACCACTCAGGTACTTCAAGGTGTTGAAGTTTTTCGGTACCCTTGTATACTAGTGAACCAGCCATGAGCTGACTCATTTGATAGTTCACCAATAAAAGTTTTAACCAATCAGAAGGCTCAAAATATTCAATGCAATGTGTATAATGGCGACCATATTTTCCCAAGTATTGGTGAGATAGTCAGATTCAGTAGAGTGTCTGACTTGTGAGTGTTAATCTTTGACATTGTTTCATTAAACAGATTACGTACTGCACTGTATTCTATATTTATAAACTATGGTAGACATGGTCAACACAAGGTGCCTCAGTTTCTTAGTTACTAAGAAGGAAGGGAAGGGAGTTAAATATGAATTGCTAACATAACCTCTGATACTGCAGGGATGATCTTTTAAACAAATATATCTAATTTTTATTTGTTAAGAAGTCTACAAAGAATTCTGAAAAATTCTTGGTTTGAGTATTCTTCAAAACTGACCAAATATAGGAATTTTATTTTTTGTTCTAGTACTTTGTTGGATCAAGAAATGTTTAACATCCTGTGTATACATTGGCATAGCAAATACTAGTAATAAGGTGGAAATAGTGAAAGAAAAATTATGGTTGTATTTGAATACTGCACTTGAATCTTGTATACATATGCTTGGATTTAACCTTTCTTATTGCTGCTTAAATGGACACATAACCATTTTTTAATTTATTAAGGAGGTTACTTCTAAGGAGATGATACCAGCATGCATCATCAATGGAAATGCCTGAAAACCAAATCATGGGTTGATGCAAGCTTTGTGAGTGAAATTGAGTAGAAAAAAATGTTTGTAAGCTCTTGATGGTTTTGCTAGCACAAAGTTACAAATCATCATGTTTAAAGGTTTGAGCATTCTGTGGTCTCATTCAACTACTGATCACACCATATTATGTTCTCTTCCCCAGAAACTGTAACTAATGTTCACTCTGCATAGTCGCAGTATAAAATGCAGGTTGGCTATGTGAGTGTTGAGCAAATACAAATGTACCTGAACATATTTAGCAAGTAACTTGCCACCCTGGCAGATAAGTATTCAAGGAAATGAAAAGTCAATTTTATTATTTACTGCTACACACTGTCTTTTTTACTATTACTTCATAACTTTCCCTGTATAAAAAAGAAAAACTGTTTTTTTTTGTTTTTTTTTCAGATGGTTGAAAAAAAATCCTGCCATAGCAACTAATTTTTAAATTTTCCCCTTAACATTTGGTACTATTTATATTATGCATTAAAAATAAAATAAAAATATGGTATAGCCATTGGTCAGGAATTAATACAAACATTTCTAATATAAAAGGTCTGTAATATGTATCCTGTTTTATAGCATTTATGACAAATTTACTAAACTATAATAAATAGGAAAATATTTTATAAATTGACAATTCTCATTAGATGTTTGGGTTTTGTCGTGGTTATCAGACCTAAAAATAGAATCAGCAAGACTAGTTCAAATTTCAGTTTAGTCTGCTATGTTCACTTTTTCACTACAGCATTTGGAAAAAGCATAAATCTATTTATTCTCTCCTCAGTGAAGTTAAATAACAAGGTAAACCAATCTATCTAGCTTCGGATGGCAACCAGTCTAAAAGAAAAATAATTCTGTAGTCAAAACCATGAAATCAACAGGAAATCACTCCACTACATTTATCAAGAAGGCATATAATTTTACAGATGATTAAGAGAAGGTTGGGAAGTTAGGTTTTTGAATATGTCCAGCATCTGTAATATATACAAATTTTTTTCTTTCTTTTCTTTTTTCCCTCCCTTCCTTTATCTCTCTTACCTCCCACCTTTTTTCCATTTTGCTTAACCTAATATCAATTCAACATGCCGTCTGTTCCTTTTACGTTACAATTCTCTTTCCTTTTTTGCAAACCCAGACGATGCCAATTTTTCTTTTCTTGTTTATTTTATTTTATTTTATCTTTTTCTTTCTTTTTAATTTTTTGCAAATCTATTTAAAAAGGGAAAATAGACTGATTTTTTCTCCAGTTTCAGAAAGGATTTTTTTGTTGCTGAGGGGGGGATTTCATATCGAAATGGTCATTCAACATCCTTGAATTAATCCTATTTAATATATATATATATATCACCTTACATTACTTTTTGCATTTATATGTTGATTGCAACTGATAGCTTATTCTTCTACGTTGATTATAATGAAGTAAAACAAAATATTTTGTTCAGTTAGACTTTTTAAACTCATCTGTCATGTTGAATCCAAATTTTGACTATACTTTTTCTTGGATGTGTGCATTGTTTCATTGTAATAATGCAAAAGAATTTTTGTTTAGCAACAAGGATTTGGAATTTTTGTGTATTATTTTTATTATGTTTTAAGAGTGAGGATTCTTTTCATATAAATCTATAATAATATGCCAACATAATACACTGATAAAACCTTAAAAAACAGTAACAATGTATTTCATTAATATTGGTCTCGGTATATTTCTTTTTCTTCTTTGTTATTAATATGATTTTATGAATTTTATTTGATAGCTATCCAATGCGAAAGAGGATCTGTATATTTAGAGTGTGGCAGTGCCAACCCACAAACATGTCAAGATTTATCAGAAAATGGAACAGAAATAATACCTCAAGCACACTGTGTTGAAGGCTGCTTCTGTCCTCAGAATTTTATTATGGAAGGTAATCAATGACAATTGAATCTTTTTTTTTTAAGAAAACTTGTCACTTATGACATTTTTGATTTACAAGTACAATAATATGAAGATATACTTTTAATAAATTTATACTTAATGCTTAAGAATTTGTGTGAAATAAATGTATTTAAAAATCTTGGCAGATGGGCAAATAAAATAAAAAAATGAATTTAAAATTAAACTAAAATGGAAAATATATACTAAGGTTATTCTATTTTAAAATTAAAATTTGCAATAGAATAACTTTATTTATTTATTTCATTTCAATCTATTTGTAACAGGAGCCCTTGGGGCCATTCTTGCATTATTGGTCAAAATATGAAAGCAAAAGTATTTGTGCCATCATCATACAGGATGAGATGGGTAAATTGTCATCTTAATTATGCAAAAATAAAAATAGCACTGACATCTCGTTTTTACAGATATATTTACCAAAATTACACAGTGAAACCGATAAAATGTAACCGCAATTACTACTCTAACAGCTTCTTTTCACACACTTCCCACCTGTGGAATTCCCTTCCATATACTTGCTTCCCTGACAGCTACAATCTCCAGGAATTTAAATGTAAGGTCAATAGACATCTCCTATCACACTAACTCGCACCCATTCTCACAAGCTCTTTTTTCATCTACTCTACCCCCATCCTCAGTATTCTCATCCGTCTATTACCCTCCTCCTGACATTTCCTGTAGCTAACCCCTCTTTCTCATCACTTTCACTTATGTAACCTCCTGTGCAACAGTGGCAGTAGAATGCCTTGCTTGGGGTGAGATGATTAAAAAAAATATCTTGAAATGCTAAAAAATAAATTTATTCAATACTATCGCCAATGTCACCACAGCCTTCAGACAACTTCAGAATCTTCTGCAATTATTCTGGATGGGCTCCTTGTTTAAATTCGTGAATACTGCCATAATCCTTGACTTCAATTTATCTCTAGTGCTACAAGAAGTTTTGTTGGTCTTTCACTCAACTGCCACCAAACAAGGAGGTTGCAGTTTGGGAGTTAGCTGGCTAAATGTAAAGGGTGATTTTGTTGCAGAACTTGTTCGAATGCTATATCTGGATTCTTTTACTTGTGTGGCATGGTGCAGAGTCCTATTGTCAAACATAGTGTCTTCCAGCAGCCACCCTCTTGACCCAGGACTGAAACTAACATTGAAAATAAAAATGTTTGATATATTAATTTTAATTACAAAATAGTATAATTTAAACATATTCTTGATATATGCTTGTTTAGAATCTTGGCATCATAGATGCTTTATATTCAGTTCATAAGTAATATGTAATAGATAACAATTTAGCCCATTATGTTTCTTAGTGTCACAGACTGTTACTGATATATATAGGGGAATTGAAAAGTAACCCCTACTTGAAAATCCATATAATTTATTTATTAATGATAATTTTTACAAGAAATGAATATGAGAGGAAAGTGTTTAACATGAGGTTTTATTTAAAATTCAATATGGACACCATATCTCATTACCAACTTTTTGAGCTGTTCAGAAATTGCATCAACTGATTTCACCAGGAATACTTATGGTATAGAAAACATAACTTCTTGTTATGCCCTTAAAGTTCTCTTGATCCTTTAACCAACCCCTAAAGAAAAAAGTCAAAGGGTGTTTAGGACTCCTGGCTAGCCATTCATACATAAAATAGGGAGTTATTTTCAATCACTCTGTACATACATACAACAAATGAAATAAAGTTTTATCTTGTTGAGTCAGTATGTGTTCATTTTTCTTTACTCTTATTGCTAACTTTTACTCATCACAATTCACATATAACATTATAACATACTAGCAGTATAGCCCGGCGTTGCTCGGGTGTAACGAAAGCTTTAAAACTAATCCATAGTCCTGGAGCTCAGACTCTTTGGATGTTGGCACAAAAGACTATAACTCGATTTTTTCGATTATTGATTTTTGATATTTATCAGGGGTACCTCGGCACAAAGCCTAGCTAAGAACATTCGCAGACGCTTATAGTACAACTGTGCAAATTTTCAAGAAAATTGGTTCAGCCGTCTTAGAGTCTATAGGTAACAGACACACACACACACACACACACAGACAAAGTTCCATTTATAAATAAGTTTAGATTACCTATATTACAGTTTCATCAATAAAAAAATGAAGAAAATTTAGGGTGATTTGGACAAGTTCATCTTTGCTTCCTTGCCTTGTAAAATTTTGCAAAGTAATAATAACAAAAGAACCATTCTATTTTCATTTAGAATTATCCACTAAAACTAGTATGAAATACATAATTTCTTTTAAAAAAACTGGGGTGGCCTAATAATTATGGCCAGTAGTGTATTTCTACAATCTTGACAAATTCTTTTCTATGGTTTTTATGTATTACATAATTTTTTATTATGATTTTTATTTGTAGATGGAATCAGAATTATAACAAGTGAAACATAAGAAATTAGGGAAGAATTTATTTCTTATGATTTTTTTCCTTTTAAAAATACTTATATATTTCAATTTCTTTCATAGATGAACCAGCCAGAGGAAAATTTACTTTGATGAACTTTTAAAGAAAAAATTAAAATACTATTTCTTTTTTCTAAGAAAATTGTAATATAATAAAAAAAAAATTGTTAACGGCCTATAATTTTCCATTTTAGTAGTACAGTGTCGAAAAAGTTACAGCTCAGGCTTCTGTAGTTGTGGTTAAGCATTTTCATTTTATTCTGATGTAAAATAATTGAGAATGAAAGGTTAAAGAAGGGATGAGGCTGCTTTATTTTACCTGTGTAGTACCTAGGAAGTGTTCTAACAGGAGATGGAAAGTGCGACACGGAGATCCGAAGGCGAATTGGCATGGCAAAGGACGCGTTCCAGAAGATGAGCAAAATACTAACACACAGGAAGATCTCAATAGAAACAAAGAAAAGAGTACTAGACAGCTACGTGATGTCAGTTCTTCAATACGGCTGTGAATGCTGGACAATATCATCAAAAATGAGGACAAAACTGGAAGCGGCCGAAATGTGGTTCTACAGAAGGATGCTACAGATATCATGGACTGAGCATACAAGCAACGACGAAGTGTTAGAAAGAATGGCAACAAAAAGGAAATTGATGCTGAGCATCAGGAAGAGACAACTGAAGTTCCTGGGACATGCAATGAGGAAGGAGAGCCTGGAGAACCTGATACTGACTGGACAGATAGAAGGAAGGAGAGACAGAGGAAGGCAGTGGATAACATATTTGCAGGGTCTGATCAGGTGGATGACGGAACGGGGGTTGCCAGGAGCAACAGGAGCAAACATACTAAGAGCCACAAGGGATAGGGAGACGTGGAGATCCATGATCGCCTACGTCCTGAAGGGACAGGGCACATAGAAGAAGAAGTTGTAAGACTATGCTCTTTTTAGATGTTGGATGCTAGAAAGGCCATTACAAAACATGAATGCTGCCTCCTCCTCTTCCTTCAACTGTCTATTTGTGGGTCTTTCCTCTAGGAATGCTTACTAGTCTCTTTATATACATTTACTGAACAATGGTCAAATAATCATGATATATATTCAAGCAATGCAAGCTTCAGTATGTACTGTTTTCATCCATACACCACATTAATAAATGTCATACTGTTGGATAAGTTGGAATTTTTAAGTGAAATTGGCAAAATTCTCAATAACAAGAATAATAAAAAGAGCTGGTCAAAATAATACAAAATTTTATAAAAAAGTAAAGCAAGGTAAAGTTACTATATAACAGTAAAAAATAAACTGTCCATAAGCAAATGTGATACAATCTAGTGGTTATAATCTTCTGACTTCAAGGCTAGAAAGAAAAAAGATATGGGTAAAACTGAGAATTGTCCAAATTTGTAAAGGGTAGACATTTAACAACCATTCCCAATTGGAAACAACAGACAACATCTTTCCAGCATACCACCATCACTTTCTTTTAAATCAAACCTTGTTACCAAATATATTAAAAATATCAAAGTAAATTTTATAAAATTAAAATTTGAATAAAACTTTTGGTCCACTCTGTATTAAATATAATTTCTGTAAAATGATTGGATTAGAAATTATTCTTCATTTTATATTTTTCCAGAATTGACACTTTGGTAGATTATTTTTTTTGTTACGTGTATAACATTTCTTCTTTTTTTAATTTATCATATTCAGGAGGGAAATGCATACCAATAGAAGAATGTTCTTGTCATGTTGGGATTGCAGAATATCCTGCAGGGACAACTGTTTCCTTAGGACCTTGTACAATATGGTCAGTATTTGCACAATCATATTTATGCACTGATTTTTATTAATCTTCTTGTATATAAGTACTACACTGAAACTATTTTTATATTTTAATTACTTCTTTTCTAAATACTATAATTTTTGCATAAACAAATGAATAAATATATATATATATATATATATATATATATAGTCATCCACAGACAGATCTGTTTCACTGTATCACAGCTCATCAGTACGGTTAGACATCCGATTGCTTTTTACACAAGATTGAAACTTGACCAAATTGCCGTCAGTCGGCATCTCTACCTCTGAGCTATGAGTGCTCAGTAGAAGGAGGCAGACTTTTTAGCATGTATATTATCATTATACATGCCCAATAGCTGAGAGTGTTCTAATTCATTACTGAATGAACGATGCATATCTGCTAGAATAGCTACTGTTTTTCAAAGTCTACCATTTTTCCAGAGTGCTCAATCAGGGTGTGAGAGCATAAATTGTCATCCACAGATAGATCTGTTTCGCTGTATCACAGCTCATCAGTACAGTTAGACATCCGATTGCTTTTTACCCAGGATTGAAATATATATATTCATAATAATGAACTGTGTGACTGTTTATTTCTTTGCTCATAACAATAGGCTTGTTTGTTGTCATTGTATAGCATTGTAGAAAAAAAATGGTACAAACTATAAAAATGTAAGCAAGAGCATTTTCTCCTCAATGAGATCGATAGTTTCTTACCATGACTATTACTTAGCTACAGAACTATATCATATGCTGAAAAATTAGAAAGTCTGTATGCATTTATGGGGAGACATTAGAGTTTTGTTAACCATATCATACTCCACTAATGAAAAAATGTGGTACAAGAAAATTAGAGAATCTTAATCTGAAAGGTGGACGAGGGACACAACATAGCAATTATATATAAAAATGACAATAATGTTTTTGCTCATGTAGATCAAATAAGATCCAGGCAAAAAGATGAAGGGGGAAAGGGTAATTGAGCCAGGGATGAGTCCAGCTTGAATTTTTTTTTTAATAATTGTGTTGCCCCAAGCAAGGCATTTTATTACCACTGTTGAGCAGGGGTTTACAGAGGAGGTAAGTTATGAGAAAGAGTGACAGGTTACAGGGGGTGTCAGGAAGAGGGTAGGAGAAGGATGAGAATACTGATGAGAGTGGAGTTGGTGAGGAAAGGAGCATGAGAGAGAGGGGATGCAAATTAGTGACATAGGAGATGACTGACTTTACCTTTGAATTCTTGAAGATTGTAGCTGTTGGGAAAGTAAGTAAACGGAAGTGAATTCCACAGGTGGGAAGTGAGAGAAAAGAAGCTGCTGGAGTAGAATTTGTGTTTACAATCCTATAAACAAATAGGAAATGAGTATTGAGAGATCAATCGAAGACTAAATAGTTTGGATGATTCAAATATTGATTGTGAAGAACAAGACTTCACCAACAAACAAGATAGATCTAGATCTCCCATAGAGAAAAATACACAGATCTCAAAAGTGGGGATGAGAAGGAAGTCAAAATAAATATACAAAGAAAGACACTTTGGATCGACAAAGAGCATAAAGCTTATTCACTTCAAGAAGATATAGTATTAGAAGTTGGTTAGTGCTACCACTAATTAGCATATGTGTAAGAGTAGATGTTATGTATAGGGTCACTCTGTAAGGTGGTGGCAATGCTACTTGAACTGTAGAACCATTACTGACTACATACAACTGCAATCTTAACTTGGAACATCATAACACTGACAACAAACAAGTCTATTGATATTAGTTTTTATTCTAGATATAATTTTACTTAATATTGGATTCTGTAATGTTTTTGAGTCAAATTATCGGTAGAGAATCGGTTTCTACCCATTGCAAAAATTCATGTTTCATACTTTCTAATATGCTGTTTTTTTGTTTCCTTGTAATCTTGATAATGCATCTACATGGGGAATAGCATTTCCTTTTACATATTTGGTATCTAATTCAAAAGCCATTAGCTTTATGGCCCATCTTAATATTCTGGAAGATGTAACTTTTGTTAATTTCTTCCTTGAGTTTAAAATGAATTTTAGGAGCTTATGGCCAGACTTCAACAATAATGTTCTGCCCAATAAAAATTGACAAGTCCTATTAATGTTCCAAATCTTTAAAATGTGAGCTAATATTGTTCTGTTATGGTTTCATTTACTATAGCACCTGCATTGGAGGAGTGTTAGAATGTAGAAATGATACTTGTGCCTGTCCTGAGGGACAGTTCCAATGTAGAAGTGATGAATGCATAGATTCAAATAAGGTCTGTGATGAGCATGAAGATTGCAAAGATGGCTCTGATGAATCACCGGAAGTTTGCGGTGGTGGTAAGTGCCAAAGAATTCAATAAAATCTTTTCAAAATCAGAAAAATCAAATTAAGTCCTATCAAGTAAAATATTATTTTGTATTAATTGTACCAATTACCTTTCATTATAATTTTCAAAATATTGTTTAGTTCATTTAATTTAAAATGGAATTAGATGAGGGTATTTTGAGCTGTAAACACACATTATAAACAGCTTCAAATTATACTTTTGTTAAGATGTGTGAAAACTGATTGAAATATATTCTAAATAGTTTTAGAAAAAATTACTTCTTTTGAATGAAGTATTTGTTCACAGTAGATTATTTTAAATGCTTGAAATGTTACTATCTGTAATGATTGCAAATATACTTTTAGATAACAATACACCTTAAAGAAATAGCAAAACAATGCACTGAAAACTTGTTAGAGAGCAGTAATGATTATCGACCTTTCATAAATTTCGAAAAGCATTTTTGCATTCAGTCAGTTAAGTGCTATACATGATACACGCTTTGGGCGATCATGTCTCGAAAGTGACATAACTGGGCAGATTATCTCACAGTAGGTTGCCATTGTTTTCTGCAGTATACTGGTTACCAGCTAAGGCTATAGAACCCAATCTGTCCTATTATTTAACCCATAACTGGAGGGAAGAGACGGATTAATACCTTTCCCAAGGGTATTTGTGCATAAGTGAATGCAAGGAATTCAACTGGATTTCGAACTTGGCTCCCTCATTTGTCGTTTGGAGTCAATATCCACTGCACCACAATGCACATCCATTTTTGCATTAGATATCGTAATTTAAAAAGTTAAACATGTTAAATTAGTATTGTATATTCACTATTGTTCTTAATGATTTCTTTACTGAGTTTATTATTGATTTACATATTTATAAAATGAAGGTCTAGGTGGCTTAATGATTAACAGCAAAGGAAATGGAATCAGCAAGCAGAGTTCAAACTCTAGCTCAGACAGTTTGCATTCACTTCAAACTAATATTTTTGAAAAAGGCATGAGTTAATAATTATTCCTTTCTTCTGCTACATGTAAAAGAGCAGAGCAAACTAGTACTCCATCTTTGGTTGGCAACCAGTCAAAGAGAAGGACAGCTCTGAATTCCAAATTATGAAGAAGATAACAGGAACCCGCTCCACTATCTTTCTCAAGAATAATCATGACAATCATTACAAATATTAAAGCTGTAGAGAATCATAATTACCATTTATGCCCTGAAATGCCAGGTACTTAAAGAGAGAGAAATATATAAATATTTTTAAAAAAATGATTTTTATGATCCAAAGTTTTATTTTTATTAGTTTATATTAAAAGATTCAAAATATGATCAATTTATCTATAACTATTTTTTTATGTCTTACTTTAAATTACAGAAAACATTTTAGCCAAAGCACCAAATGCCCCAGAAAAAGAAGGTTTGTTTTTATTTTATTCTTTTATTTGTATGAATACATGAGATCTATCCAAATCTGTTTCATTTATTTTGAATATCTCAAGAACTGATTGTCTATCTGCTACAAATTTCTGCTCAGAGTAGGCCTTACTTTGCATGCATGAATAGATACTCTCTACTGGTTACTTAGTTGGCAATACAACATCATTGAAAGTGTGTACTATGTTGCTGTTATATTTGCAATGACTCCGTAAGTAAATTTGTCATGTGTTGTGCAAGATATTTTGGACAGACATTGTATCTCTCGTATGAGTCAGCCTTCAAACTCTTCAGATTTGGTCCCTTGCAACTTGTGACTTTATCAAAACTAAAATTGCTGTGGAACTGTCATAGATGAAGTTTGAAGAATGCAGTGAGGAAGATGATAGAGATCCTGAAAAAGGACATTGCACACCATTTGAAATATTAAAGAGACACTAAAATAAGTGAAGTCCTAATTATGGTCAAAAGTACTCAATATAAAAATGTTGGCAAATTCTTGTACAAATTTACACTCAACATCATATAACTTAATTTACACCATAAGAAACTTACTGAAAGGCTTAATACACAGAAGTATTGTAAACTGTGGTGATACCGACTGAACAAAAGCGAGAAACCGGATGTTGGCTCTCTCACAACAAAAAGGTAAATGAATAAAACTTGTCATGCACATCCGAATTTGTGCAGATGTTCTGGTTGAAAAATAAAAATTAATCAAATTTCCATTTCGCAAGCCTATGCAAATTTTATTTACCAGCCAATGGGAAGCCCGGAATCAAATACAAGCGTAAAATCCAAAACAAGCTGTTTGATCCAAAAGACAGATATAAAAAGCGGAGACAAAGCATCGTCAGACAGACCAGCAGAGACGGACGAGCTGATTAGTTTCTCCCTTGACTTAAGTCAAGCGGCTACGATGCTGACCTCTTTCCTTCACCCTGTCTCAAAAGCACTTATTGACATCAGGAGTGACCCCTTCAAAGACATTCCTCAAAAGTACTTACTGACTTACTGACCTTAGAAGCGGCAACTTCTAAATGAACATCCCCTTACCTACAAGACGCTTCCACACTCCTAAGCCTTTTATCTTTTTCAGCATTATATTTTCCATGAACATTCTAACCTCTGTTGGACCTTTATTTCAAGTATTGCTTTAATTGTAAAACATGAATTGAAATGTATATATATAAATGTTATTTTATACTCAAATTCATTTCTTGATTTTATAATCATTTTATGAATTATAGTGGGCTATCTTCCCACAAGGCCAAATTCCGTTAACTTGTAATGATAAACAATTACCCTTCACTATAACAAAATCCTACTACTACTAGAAAAAGAAGAAATAAAATAAGATACCCGTTGTAAAACTTATGTTCGGATTCAATAGTTATTGCTCTGGATTACTTTAAAAGAAATTCTGTTCACCTTGATATATGTTGAATTATATAATTTTACATATATCAATAGATGACATTACTGTTATTATTATCTTATATAAAATTATCGCAATGTTAGAATATTGAATTAAAAAGATTTATTGATGGTTATGTATAAGTGATAGTATTATATTGTGCAGTATTGTTATGACAGTAACCTTGCTCTTTCTCTTATTAATTCAAATTGGTTCAAATTCAAGTCCATCACAGGATTCCTCCCTGCATCTGCAGGTTGTTGTGCTTACAAGTGGAAAGGTTGGACATATCCTCACACTTGATTATTGTAATTTTTTGACAAGGCTGGTGTAATTGAGGAACAATGATTCAACATCTGTTGAGTTATAATCCTTGGTTTTCTGTCAATTCCAGCAGTAAGAAAGTGACATGGCAAAAAGCTGATGGAATAATAATGGATCTGAAGAGATTCTTTCTTTAATAATGAGATGCCAGAAAATACATTGAGTATGAGGATGTAAACAGATTTAAGTGTGCATTACACCTGATTATATGGGACTTTGTGGTTATTTGATTCTTCATACAGTGCTCTTTGTCCTGGATCATTTCCATATTAAGTTATTTTTATCAAAGTAACCAACTTTTCCATGCCTAAGTAATTAAATTAAAATGAAAATCTAATGAAATAATAATGGATCTGAAGAGATTCTTTCTTTAATAATGAGATTCCAGAAAATACATTGAGTATGAGGATGTAAACTGATTTAAGTGTGCATTACACCTGATTATATGGGACTTTGTGGTTATTTGATTCTTCATACAGTGCTCTTTGTCCTGGATCATTTCCATATTAAGTTATTTTTATCAAAGTAAGCAATTTTTCCATGCCTATATTATTAAAATAAATTAAAATAGGCTAACCAATAAAAATGACTTGCAGATTCTATTTTTATGCCAATGCCAAAATAAAACTTCTTTCAAGAGCCTGCCTTTCAGAATAAGAGCAAGATGAAAGACAATAATATGTATTTCAAGTTCACATGAACCAACATCATTCAACATAAAACTCACGTTCACACTAAGCTCTACCAGCATTGCACTTGAATTCCCTACATACCACATAACTATAACAAAAAAACCTTTATACTTTAAATTCATTATATATTAGAAATTACATTCAACTCTTATTCTAAAATCATCTTACTTAATAGTAAGAATGACATTTTTTTTATTTTGTCAATCACTTATCCACTATATTTACTGTACATGAACCTATTGTCTTTTTGAATGTTGTAAAACAGATGTCCATTTCCCCTAAAATATTGAGTTTTTTCCCTTCTCTATTTTAAGTGTTAATACTTGATGTAGAAGAAGAAAGCTAATTGAACAGCTATTAATTTTCTGTCGTTACAATTTTGTAGAAAAGCATTAAATTTAATAAATGTACAGAATGTATTAAATACTTGCAATAGGGTAGCATTTACTAGAGATACTGATTCAGGTTTTGATCATTTATTAAAGTAATATTTATGCTTCAAGACTATCTGAACTTTTTTATATATAAAAAAGCCTCCCAACATGTTTTTTTCAGCAAACTAATGTGTCATATTTTTATGGTTCACAGGCCCTCCTGTTTGCAAATTTATGGATGTTATGAAGGATATGAAAATCATCCCAACCAAAGCCATCCGCACTTCAAGTAATAATGTAAACAATAATCCTGATGATGTCCGTCCTGGTGGACAAGTATGGTATTCAGCTGATGTAGACAATTTTCCCAGTATCACCATTGATATATCAGCTGTAACATCAGCAATGGAGAAAGTTTCACTGTTTAAACCTCATAACATTGATTTCTATGAAGTAGTGTTGCTGAAAGCAAATAAAGTATTAAAGAAATACAAGGTAAATTAGAGAAAAAAATACCTATAGTTTATAACTGATGAACAGAAATCCCATGTGATGTACAGATTATTAGTGTGAAAAATTAATTTAGTAACCCAAGTTCAAATTCCATCCAAGTCTACTGTGTTTATTTCACACTAATGTATTGGGAAAAGCATGAATCTTTCTCATCTCCTTTCAGCTATGGGTTAAATAACATGGCAGATTGTTTGGTAACCAGTATAGAACAACAATTATGTGGCACATGAGGCTTGTAACTCCAAACCATAAAACCTAATTGCTATTGAAACCATAGCAACATTATCTTGTATGGTGTGTAGAAATCAGATCCTACTACTAGTTACAAATTTGTCAAGTTTATTGATAAAGTTGCATCATCATTTTATTTTAGTATTTGAACATTTATAGCTAATTCATATATTTAAAACTACATTGTCTTTTAATATTAAGAAAGTGTAAAGAATGATTGAATATTTATTGGTTACAGCATATACATTTACTCATTATTCATTTTATGATAAAATGTTTTAGATTTTGGTTAAGGAAAGTTTACAGATTGGGTTTTATTTATTAACAAAGTTTTAGATATATTTACCATCAAAATAGCCACCCTTTGCTTTTACCAGAATCTATTCTTAATTGAAGTGTGTTACTTCTTCCCTATTTCTTAGCTTAAATTGTACCATAACTTCATGCAAGCTTTTTTCAGGACTAGCACAGAGTATGAAATGGGTTAAATATTACTTTTCAATATGGACCATATCACAAAGTTCATAGGATTAATGGCAGGGCTTGATAGAAATTGATAAAAAAAATTTCTCAGTTCTGTGTCAAATTGGCCATGTGTACATAATAATAATAATAATGGTCAAAGCACAAAGGTTCTATAAGAGGGCTTAATATTAGTTTAAAATCTTCCTTAATCAGTTGAGTGTAGAATGATGGGTCAAAAGATATTGACAAAGCATATTTATTTGATATGGCCTAACCACTTCCAACAGTGAACATTATAATTTTAATGTGCCAGACACTCTAAAATAAAATAAATATATCTGTGCAAAATGCTCTATAAATGATTATTATTTTTTTTGCAAATGATTACTGGTTACTTTATATAACACATCACTCAATAAATCCAGAGTATAACTAATAAAACAACAACTTTTAGGCAAAATTTGACTTTATTCATCAACCTAGGCTCCTTCTAAGGTGATACATTGATTCTAGCACTTCTCTAACAATTTGATGCTTTTTTTGTAAAACAATTTGTTTTTGGCCTCAAAATACGCTTCAATTTCTGATATAATTTCTTCATTGGAGCCAAATCTCTTTCCCTGGAGCATTCTTTTGAGGTCTGCAAACAGCCAGTAGTTGCTGGTGGCCAGATCTAGAGAATAGGTTGGATGGGGGAAGCAATTCAAAATGCAATTCATGTAGTTTTGACATCGTGACACAGTGCTTTGTCTTGGTGAAAAATCACTTTTCCTTTCTTCATTTGTGGCTGTTTTTTTGGCATTTCTTTCTTCCAAACACACCAATTATGCTATATAATATTTGCTATTGATGGTCCTTCCTTTCTCAAGGTAATCGATGAACAAAATACCTTACGCATCTCAAAATAAGAAGGCCAAAACCTTGCCTGCTAATGCTTGCGTCTTTGATTGCTTTGGACAGCTTTCAACTGCTGCTGTCCACTCAGCTGACTGCCTATTTGACACTAGAGTGAATCCATGTTTTATCCATTGTCAAATATTTATGCAAAAACTCCTTTTTGTTGTATTGAAATAGTTGCAAACAACGCTCTGAATTGTCGATGCATTGTTGTTTTTGATCAACTATGAGCAAATGCAGCGCCCTCTTTGAACACAGCTTTCTCATTGACAAATGTTCATGCAAAATGGTGAATACATTGTCTTCTGATATGTTCAACTTCTTTGCTATCTCACTGAACTTCAATTTAAGATTAGCCAAAACAAGTTTGTGGATTTTTTTGGTGTTTTCTGGTACAACTGTAGATTTTGGGTGACCTGAGTGTTCAGCATTCTTTGTGTCTGTACAACTGCATTTAAAGTCAGCATACCACCTTTTAACTGCTATTTCCAACAGAGCAGAGTCCGAATAACACTTATCAAGCCATTGCTTTGCTTGAACAGTATTTTTTCCCATCAGAAAGCAACGCTTTATAAATGCGTGAAAATCAGATTTTTCCATTGTTTTGAAAATTTGCAACAGTAGCTTCATTTAAATAACTGTAATTTGTAAACTAATAATCCAATTGGACTCGTATTTTGTTATGTGCCATTTGAAGGTTAATGCTTCATAAAAATTGTATGGATTTTTTATTAGTGGCACCATCTATATGTCAGGTCCAAGACTTATTGAGTGATGTGTTATGTATTATCTGGTCAAATCCACATCAGATGAACACATAGTAATGTGTTTTCAGTTAGTTGATCATATATCATGCTTTTTATTATATCATGTTACTGTATATGAGGGATGTGTCCTTTGATTGTAACAGCCATTCTTGACCTACATCACATTGTATATTATATAAAAAATTAAATTTAAATTGTTCTATTTCAATTGATTTTTATTATAAAGTAGAGAGAAAGATCTATGCTAATAAATATATTCCTTTTTTTTCCCCTTTTGTGAATGGTATTACATTTTTGTTCCAATTTTCTCAAGTTATAGGCAGTAACTCTCTCTTTTTTAATGCCATGTCTCTTCAGAATGTAAGTGGTCATAGCTCTTTACAGATCCCTTTTCTTTATTTTCTACAAATTGTCATGACTTCTGGGGGTGATAGTAGAGTGGTTTCTCATTGTCTTCCCCACGTTTCTGAATTCATAGTAGTCCTTCTCCTTGACTGTCAGTCACTTAAGCTTAAAGAACCCCATCTACCATGCTATTTAGCTGACAATTTAAATTTGAACTTGTCTTGCTGATCCCATTTCTTTTTCATCTATGTGCCCTGTCCTTTCAGGATGTAGGCGATCATGGCCCTTCACATCTTCCTATCCCTGGTGGCTCTTAGCACACTCTTTTCAGTTACTCCCCGCAGCCCTCGTTTCATCATCCAACTGATCAGGTCCTTCAAATATGTTATCCGCTTCTTTCCCCTGTCTCTTTTTCCCTCTATCTGGCCTGTTAGTATCAGGTTCTCCAAGCCCTCCTTCCTCATTGCATGTCCCAGGAACTTTAGCTGTCTCTTCCTGATGATCGGTATTAATTTCCTTTTCATCCCACTTACCTTGCTAATAATCATTACACAACCCGTACATTCTGAAATATCTTTGTAAAAAAAAAATTAATGTTTTAAAAATATCTGATATTTTAATTAAATTTTAGTTTCTTTTGTTAGTTCAATATATAACTTTTCTGATAAATCTTACTTTAACACTTTGATAAGTATTCATTAGCATCATACATTGTGAACAGCAGAAAAATTGGATTGTATATGTAAAATATATTCATTTTTTTTCAAATTTTCTATTATTTATTTATAAAATAGCAGTAATGAAAATTAAAATAGAAATAAATATCTTTACTAAGCAATTAAATTGTATTTGAGAGACATCTAATGGTGAAGACTCTATAGTCTCATCTGTAAGATGTTAATAAAGCAAGTTCCCAAAGGATAAAAAGATACAAGTTTGAATCTAACTGGAGGTCTAGTCTTTATTTCAAATATGTGCTTTCTAAGAGTCATAGTATAACAATCTGAGAATGGGATGCAAATCCAAAATTAATAATAAACTATTAAAACTATTACTTTTCAAAAGTAGTTTTGAATTAATTCATTTGATATTTTCTTTGATTTAGAAAAATTTCAGCAAGAGAGATACCATTAACAATCTTTGTTTTTATAGTTTTGAAGATGTATTAAATTAATATGTATTTTTAATATATTTTACTTTACATGATTGTTTTTGAAGGCTAAATCCAATGAAGATGTACGTTTATATAACAAGGCAGCCACGCACATTCAGATAAACCTCACTCCTGCTGATATAAAGCAGTGTATTGCGACAGAAGTCTCAATATTTGCCTGTATTGAAAAGGAGATACGTAAGAACAGATTTCTATTTTTCTTCTTTCTAATTTGTAATGCTTATATCTATTTGAAATTCACTGAAAAAAATTACAGAATATATTCTACGAAAATATCTTTAAATTTGATGGAAAAAATTGTGTATAACTATTTCTTTTCAAATTGTTTTTTTAAGTCACTTTTTAGTTTTCATTAAGGAATTTGATGAAATGATCAACTGATTTGCAAGTATAAAGTGTAAAGAAACTCAGCACTGATTTTAGTAACAAAATGAACCAAAAATTGCATGCATCTTTAGATATTCTCCTGATTTTGATGTTTTAACAAAAGTTATGACTTTCATGTTTGAGCAAAGGTTATGACTTCTATGCTTAAGCAGGAATCATTTTTTCTTTTATTGCTGTACAAAACTTATATTGCACATTTTTCTTAATATCAGTGAATTTACACAACTTTCTTTAATAAAATGAAGGTGCTTAGCATATCAAAATATTTTAAATTATTTTCCAGCTGCTCCTCCTCCTGCTCCTGTTCAGACACTTCCAAAATTTACACCAAGTGAGTAAAATAATATTGTTATTTTTTCGTGACTTATTTCTAGAAAAAATAAAACAAGCTTAAAGTTAAGAAAAACCTTATTTTATTATCATTCTACAATAATTGAACTGTAAATTCTTCTGTTATTCATAAATATTAATGGATAAATGCTAAAAAATAGACATTTTTATTTATTTAATTAATGTCTCATTATAAAGTGAGCTGAAAAAACTTTTGCTTATGTTCCATTTTATATATAGTGACTGATCTTGAATATATATATATATATATATATATATATAATATTGTAACAAAGTTATAGAACTCATAGGTTTTTTTACCTGCTGTTCATGCATTTACTTTTATAAAGAATGGTCAATACAACGTAGAGCATTATATTGTAATGGTTGTTACAATGGTTTATAAATTCATAGTATCACTACACAAAAATTTTCGCATTTCAAAGCTGCTACGTGCACTTCTCATTGGGTGATAAGTTGAAAATCTTATCACCCGATAAAAAGTGCACGTAGCAGCTTCAAAACGCGAAAATTTTTGTGTAGTGATACTATGAATTTATAAACCGTTGTAACAACCATTACAATAACTATATATATATATATATAATGAGAATACACACACATATAAAAATATTATTCAAGTGTTAAATAAAACGGTGCTCAATGTAGCATAGACAGAGTTATATATATTAACAAATATACATACTATCCTATGTTGGTGGCATGACTCAGAGTTTCATGTATTATGCTATCATCAGGTGCATATTTCAAACTGACTGTTTAAGAGATTTGAATTTAAGTTCATGCGATATTTGTGGAAGTTAAATCTTATCATGTAAAAGTACTAATTTTTAATTTATCAGCAGCATAATATAAATAGATAAAAATTACATGAAGATGAAAAAATTAAAATTTAGAATAAAAAATAAAAATTCAGGGAGCTGAATTAAAAGGGTTGTAATTCAAAACAATTATTAATAAATAATAATTGTTGGGAAAAGAAAGAAAGGGAGAAAGCAAGGGAGTGAGAAAGAAACAAATAAACACATAAGGGAATTGTTATTAATCTGGGTTTAAGTATTTAAGTATTTTTCTATGGCAGCATGTGGTCTTTAATTCACTCTCTTAAAGTAGATTAGGGTTATTTATATGATTTAAAAGGATGAGTTTTTCTAAAAGACATGTTACATTTGCCTCTTTTTCCATTATAAGATTTGGTTTTAGTAACAATATTTCAGGTCATAATTGGGTTGTTGTTTTTTTAATTGACAATAATATATAAATAAAGCAGTGTTTTTGCTGTATTTACTATTTTTTAATAACAGCGTATGGCTATTGAAATAGTATTTCCACTTATTTGTTGTGTATCCAAAATAAAATTTAGCATCGTCATTCGAATGGATGTGAGCTCTATAAATAATGCTTCTGGACATATTCTGACCATTTAAAGGGCAGGTCTTATATTTTTGACAGTTGCAATTATTTTTAGAAGAGTCACTATTATTAGTGGTAGGGTAACTTATTATTTAAGTGGGCCAAGCATTTATTTGATATCAAATTATGTTGTGAAATTATCTATGTTCTTAATGCATCTTAATTCTTTTTAATTTTAATATTGTTTTGTTGAAAATCTTTTTTAGTGTGGGTGAATGAAAAAAATGTTTGTGAATTAAATTTAGAAAGATTTTCCAAAAAGTGAATTAATGATCACATGCTACTATTGAAAAGAAATATTTACTTAAATACTTAGACCCAGATTAATACTGATTCCCCTATATATATATATATATATATATATATATAAGAGTGAACATTGAAGTCAACACTCAGTGGCAACAGACTCTTTCATGCTAAGCGCAATCATCAGGCCACATGATTGCGCTAAGCATGAAACAGTCTGTCACCCCTTAGTGGTGACTTCAATGTTCAGTCTTTTATATTTACATACAAGCTATCACTGATATTGAGCACTTTATCCTATAAATATAGCACACATTAAAACTATATTTATTCATATATATATATATATATATATATATGCTGTAATGGTTGTTACAATGTTTTTTTAAAAATTCATAGTATCACTACACAAAAATTTTCATGTTTCAAAGCCAGCCCATTATGTTGTTGGCTTCATCCTCAGGTGTGTGTATATATATATATATATATATATATATATATATATATATATATATATATATATCCATGTTCATCCTAGCTATGCTTTAACTAGCAGCAATGACTTGGTGGGCAAATATTCTATGATAAGGACAAAAGAAAAAAACACTCTTACAGGAAGGTAACCAACCATATCTTTCCCAAGAACAGTCATAATAATGCACAGTTAAAAGATATAAAAATGTAGAGAGCCATGATCACCAATGTCCTGTAGAGACTTTGCATTGTAGAAAATTATAAAATCTAAAGAAGCATCAGCAATATTATTAGTCCTGGTTTGGCAGCTTGGCTTCAGTCGCTTACTCACTGGTGCAAGGTTGTCTCTCTGTGCCTTTTTATAAGTACTTTCATGGTAATTGTTTAGATGAGCTTCTTGCTGTGGTCCCTTGACTTTATGAATTTAAATGCAATACCAGGCTGGCTAGATGTAGCCGTAAAGTCAATGCGAACAGTTTCTTTTCTTGTACTTCTCACTTGTAGTACTCCCTTCCAGCTTCATGCTTTCCAGGCAACTTTAAACTCCAAAAACTTAAATGCAATGTCAATTGCTATCTTCTGTCTTGATTACTCTTTTCACTCATTTTTAAAATATTTGTGTCTTTAATTCTTCCACACCCAGTAACTTCTTGTATCTTAATGGTTTTACTGCCTTGCTTAGGATGAAATTGATTATATTATATATAAAGGAAAAAAAATTAATATATCATCTAAGGCGGTTATAATCTATAATTTATTTTGACAGGTAAGTTTTGGTACCTATCTCATCAGCAACACATTTCAAATGGTTTAATTTCATCAGAACATTTAAAAAACGGGAAGTTAAGTGGCAAGACCCAGAAAAACTTTCATGGGTGTTATAAAGTTTCTCTTTTGAGTTGCAGAAGAAGAAAGGTTAACATTACATCTGTCAAATGTAGCGTTAGGGGAAGCATGTTAACGACAAAATCAAGATACATACCCACAAAACAATATATATATAAAAGTGTGTACATAATTGTGAGAAAAATATAAAGCCATTGTTACAGAGATATTTCTTTTGGGGTTATAAAATTTATAAAGTATATATATATTAAGTTCTCATATAAAATTATTAAAAGCTATTTTTATATTACATTATTTAAATTTATCTGCAGTATTATAAAATTACTACTTGATATTGTGATCATTCTTAAGGTAGTTATTTCTAAATTATAATTCCTAATCTGTATTTTGTAATGATACTTTTTATATTGATAAATTATTCCTAATAATTTTCATTTTCACTTACTGTACTTACAAGTATTTTACAAGTAATCTTAAATTAATGAAATGTGAAAATTGTCAAAAGAAAAATTTAATTTAGTAATTTTATCAAACAATTTTCCTTTCAGATTGTCCAGTTGTGGATGGTATGGCTAATCCAGAATTGATCAGAGAAGAAGACATTATAGTTTCAAGTAATCAAAAGTCTGTGAATATGATCAGACCTGGACACAGTGGCTGGCAATCAGATATGACTGATAATCAAAGAACAGTCACCATTAAAGTTGGTTATTATCTACAATCAGGAGGCAACATTCGACTCCTGAAGTCTAAAAATGTTGTTTCCTTTGATATCACTTTAATTGGTGGCAAAAATAAATTGGCAATTGAGGTTTGTAACTCAATCTTTTTTTTATCTATTTATTGATTTTATTTCTGATAATGTAATACATACACACATTTATTTATAGATACAAGTAACTTGTAATTTTCATTATTTTATGAATGTGAATTATGTCTTTAGGGAATTAAATGAAAATAATAGACAAGGAGAAGTATTGGAGAATAAGATTGAAAGTATCTGCCAACAAATTATTTTCAAAAAACACAATCAGTAGATCAATCATAGACATTAATGGCTTCAGGAAGGAGAAAATGATAAACTTGGGATTCCAAGAGATGTAATCATATACAAAGTTCAGCAGGAGGTCACAAGTTCTGCAGAGAAGTTAAGAAAAGACAGTCCCAAGTAAACACAGACACTGGATGTGATGTCTATGAGAAACTAGCTATAAATCTTGTGTGTGTTTTGCATACAATTGTTTAAATATATTATTACATTCTTCAGGATGAGATGGGTAAATTATTACCATTTTATATTTTTAAGTTTACACATGTACATTGTTTTTGATTTTGTTGACTGGGCACTATAATAGGTCTGTTGAGCACCTTCCGTGAAAAAAAGAGTACGATGACACAATTCACTTTGCCAGAAATTTGGAAAAAGAATGCTGTCCTGCTTGGCATTTGTACCAGAATCTCTAATACAAACATTTCAAAGTGTTTGGGTTTCAATCTGAGGACAGCACAAAAGAATTAGAAAGAGTTGGATAAGTCTAACAATAATTACAAAGGTATGCCAGATCAGAAAACTCATTCTGATAAGAACTCTCAAATTTGTTGGTGAAGGCTTCACACTCCACACACAGGCCTAAATTAAGTGCCTTGAGACAGTAGTGCTGTCCTGGGTCAAGGGGGTAGCTGCTAGAAGATCCTATGGTATCGGGCAACAGGACTCTGCACCATGCTATACAAGCAGGAGAATTCAGTCATGGCTTTCAGACAATTTCTGCAACTACTCATCCCTTACATCTAACTCCCCAGACTGCAACCCTTTTGGTTATTATGCATGAGATGCAGTTGACCGAGAGACCAACAAAACTGCTTGTAACACTAAAGAAGAACTGAAAGCAAGGATTATGGCAGCATTTACCAACTTAAACAAGGAACCTGTCCAGAAGAATTGCAGAAGATTCAGAAGTTGTCTTGAGGTTATGGTTGCATCCAATGTTAATTTTATTGAATAAATTTAATCATTAGTATTTCATGATATTTTTGTATAATTTTGGTAAATCTGTTAAAATGAGATGTCATTTTTTCGTGTAATTTGGCCATTAATTTATCCATCACACCCTGTATTTTGTTTTAATTTCTCTTCTATTTTAATATTTGCATCAAGTCTTATAGCCTGAAAGTTTACAGTGAATATTGATTTGATAATTATAACAGTATTAATAATCTTCATACTTTTATTGATAAGTTAAACTTTTGTTTTTTATATAAATTCAAAATTAAATATGATCTGTATCTATGATTGTTTTGGTGAAGTGGATATGGCTTGAGACGAGTTTGAATTTCAGTTGAATTCCTTGCATTCACTTACGCACAAATACCCTTGGGAAAGGTATTAATCCGGCTCTTTCTTCCAGTTATGGGTTAAATAATAGGACAGATTGGGTTCTATAGTCTTGGTTGGCAATCAGTTTACTGCAGTAAGTAATGGCAATTTACCGTGGAAAAATCTTCTGCCTTGTCAATTATGTCTCTTTCAAGACATGATCGCCCAAGCGTGTATTGCATATGACACTTAACTGATTGATTCTATTTACAAGACTAAATAAAAAATAAAATATTATTTTTAATTATGTATGAAGTAAAACTTGAAAAACTAACCAAAAAATGATCATGACTAATAAAAATGATTGGGAATTCTCAGTAAAATGCAAGTCCGTTTTATATCAACAATTAATTCTTAACAGATTTCTTGGTGATATTTATTCAGTTAATGCCCTCTTTGTCACAAAAATTGTTATACTGAATCTTTTTTTCCTTTGGTAGAGTGTTTCTCCAGAATCCTCTGCTCCTGTTCCAAGTGGCACTGGTGCACATACTGTTAAAATCAAATTCAATGTCAGCCCTGAAAATCAAGAGTCAGTTTGTTCTATAACAGTCATTTTGTCAATAGAAGGCTGCTTTAGACCTTCAAGTAAGTATTATTCTTTGTATCGTTTTCTCATTGCTGGAGATGATAAAAGAAAACACTGCCATATTATTTAATATTGAATATGAATTTTAATTAGAATTTAAATATGTTCATGTAATTATCATTATCGATTTAAAAAAATTTTTTTTTATAATCGTGTGGCCCCAAACAAGGCATTTTACTGCCACTGTTGTACAGGGGGTTACATAGAAGGAATGTTATGTGACAGGTTACAGGGGGTGTCAAGAAGAGGGTATGAGAAGGATGAGAATACTGATAAGAGTAGGGTGGATGGAGAAAAGAGCATGAGAGAGAGGATGCAAGTTAGTGAAACAGAAGATAACTACTGACTCTACATTTGAATTCTTGAAGATTGTCGCTGTCGGGAAAGCAAGTAAGTGGAAGGGAATTCTACAGGTGGGAAGTGCAAGAAAAGAAGCTGATGAAGTAGAATTTGCATTTAGAAGTATTTATAGAAAAGACACTGAAGCAACCTTATGGTGGTGAGAAAGTGACTGAAGCCAAGCCACCCGATCAGGACCAA
Source organism: Ascarosepion bandense (assembly GCA_037127315.1). NCBI lineage: Eukaryota > Metazoa > Mollusca > Cephalopoda > Sepiida > Sepiidae > Ascarosepion > Ascarosepion bandense. Next base: position 1,625,346 of record JBBBDQ010000907.1, on the reverse strand, counting down.
TAATATTGCTAATTTTTCTTTGGATTTTATCAAGCTTAAGATAAATAGCAGGGTCACTGGACCATATGTGATGGCAATATTCTAAGTATGAATTAATAATAGACTTATAGGTATGTAAGATAGATTCTAGAAAGAAAAATTATCTTAGCACAGCACATTGAACCAACTTTCTTAGCAGCTGACTTAGCAATGGATTTAATGTAGTCTTTCCACATTATGTCAGCTGCAAATGTTAACCTGAGATGTGATAAGTCACTGATAATTTATCATACATCATTGGAAAGTATTTTTCTTTCATAAGATATTTCTAACACAGCAGAGCTGGACTATGTTCTTCGAGATATAATGTTATTGAGTTTATATTGCATCTATTTTAATAATAATAAAGAACAATTAAATGTATTCAGATAATTTAAAGTTTTTTTATTAAATTGTTAATCTTTTAAGCTAGGTTAGTAGAACGCATTAAAATAATTATTCATACACTACATTTGAAATAAAATTACTCTTTTCACAGAGATGGTTACATGGGGTTCTGGTAAAGCAACACCAATACTTCACTCACACCTACTAACAGCAACCAACAATTACATTCCACCAAGCATTGCATACAAATCCAAAACAAGTGAAAACAACCAGCATACATTGCATGAAAACAACATTTTGCATGAGTGGCTGAAATACACAACACAAGAAAAAAGCCCCAAATTACCTCTTTATCACTTGACAAAACATACAAAGTCAGTAAATCAACAATTCAAAAATATACAGCTTCTCTTTCCCTTGACAAAGAAAATGCCAGAATTGTTAAAAAATATGAATAAACTTACCACAAGGTTATTTCATCCAATAACGTCACACACATTGAAGCAAAAACATGACAGCTTTTATAATTTCTTATCCAGTTTTCCTGTTTTGCACTTCAAATATTTTTCTCCACAAACAAAACTTGTTCCAACAAGCAGTAAAGAAATCATCTTGAACAGAAAAAGTTCTCCATTACCAAAACTTTTCTCCACAAACCCTGTTGAATCACATTTTTTTCAGCATTTTTCAAAAAATACTAATGATTTAAAAACCTCTGAACAAAATTATTTAAAGAATAAAAGTTTCAATACGCTAACTTCACACAATACTTTAAAATTTTTAGGGCCCTCCATTCCTGAGATACCTATTGAGTTAACAGAATCAAAAAGTTTACATGAATATCAAACAAAATCACTAACAACTTTTCCTATAAAAACATTTATAACCCAATTTAGTTTTCACAAAACTCCTTCAACATTGAAGCCAAAAACAAATGGAAAGCAACCAGTTTATTTAAATATTGAACAAACTCAAATACCCATTACAGAAATACAACAAAAAAAACTCTTTTCACCTTTAAAATATGGTTCTCAGAAAAATACAATGCCTATGAAGCAGAAAAAATTAAATGAGGCTTTACATTATCTTAGAAATTATGAAAGCACTCCCCAGAAACTATTAATTAGTGCAGTATTGTTAGCAAAGCAAGCAAGTAGCCAAAAACCACCAACATTTATTCAATCTATTTTAAATAAAGAAATGAAATCAATTACTGCAATTAATCAATATATAAATCCACAGTTAAAATTTTTAGTTTCAAGTACAAAAAGTCTGTATCATACACCAGAAATACTTGTAAAATACCCCAAAACTACTTTCAAAGAGAAGAAAAATAGTAAAGGAACACAAAGTAAACTCTTTTCATCTATTTTTAATCAAACTATAACATCTAATCTTCAGAAAAAACAATATGAATTACCTACCAGTTTAAGTTTAAAAAATACAGTAAGTCAGATGCAGACAGGGTATACTGAAAACTTTAAAGCAATCACATCTAATAATTATCTGGAACAACAGTATTTGAATGAAAATGATCAGCTGAAGTCAGAGAAAATTCTTTCCCAAAGTCTTTCTACAACATCAAAAATGACAAATCCTTTCATTTCTATTCCTGTAATTAATACAAACCAACAACCACCAGAAAAAAATGACATGCAGTATAAAATTTCTAAAACACCAGATATTTATGAACCATCTTTTCCTGTATTGTATGTTAGTGTGAAACATTTACCTACCAAAAATCAGTTCTTACAAGAATTGTTTCATAAGTTAAATACATACTATGAACCAAATAAATATACTGAACAAACTAGTATAAACACAAACAAGAACTTTACAAATGAAATAAAAATAAATTCAACAGAGATTAAGACAAAGACACAAATAAAAAACAAAATAGTTTTGAATGAACTAACATCAAAATTTAATAAAGTGTCTCCAGCCATATTTTTCAATTTTTCAAAGCCAACTGTATCCCCATTGCACAAGCAAAACAAACAAGTTCAAGCATTTACAAGCACAAATTACAGAAGCACACCTATGCTAAAAACTATAAGCATCTATAATCAGACAGCAAACAGTATTTCTCTTAATCCTATATTAACAACAGAAAGAAATGCACAAGCCACAATCAATGCTAACCATGAAATACTACCTTTTTTAAACACAAAAATTCCATATGTAAACGGGCAGATATTCACTCAGTACATTCAGCCAGCAAATATCATTAACTCCCAAAGTTTAGCATCAGTTTCTGCAAGTCAGGTCATTCTACCTCAAGTAAATTCTGCAAATTCTATATTGCCCATCACAAAAACATTATCATATCAGACATCAATCACACCAAAGCATAACATTTTCTCTGTGAAAATACCAAACAATTTAAACATATCAGGTGCAATTAGTAGCAATCAAAAAAATTCCTCACTACTATACGATCATAATTTTATGAGTCAGATAATGAAGCATAATAGTCTTGAAACTTCACCTGGGGAAATTCATACAAAAATAATACAAATTCAAACAAGTCCTGTAACTCTACCAGAAATTGTAAGTCATACATTAAGCCCTACCATACAAACACCTATGAACCATCAGTTTCAAATGCTATTTCCATTTACAAAATATATTATGAAACCAGTAGTCAAAACCTCAACAGTAGCAAGTCAAGAGAATACTCCTATCCTAGAATTAAAATCACAAAAGACCATTTCAGAAACATTGATGAATATTCCAATATTATTGACAAAAAATGTAAGTCCTTTTAAACCAGCCATTTTCAATAGCAATCACCAAACAATGACTTCATTAAAATCACAAAGCAAAATCTTCACAAATCAAACCCCAAGTGAAAATACTATTGCCCTACCTATATCAACACCAAAAGTTAAAAAATTAATGAATAAGCTGTCATTCATAACAGAGAAAGAAAATACAGATCATTTGAAGACAAATCTCATGAAAATAGAAACACCTAATATGAATTATACAATTTTATCTTCACAAGAAAATAATGTTTTGACTACAAATGCAGACATTTTAAATTCTATTATGCCAAGTACATGTACTTTTTGTAGTGAAATATTATCTATGTTAACGACCAAAAGATTGCCCAACACCAATAAAAAGATGCTACCTGCATTTGCAAAAAGTATTAAAAAGTCAATTGGTAGTTCTCTAAGTAAAATATTAACAGAAACAAGTCAAGAATTTTCTCCTGAACTTACAAAAGAATATGCACTAATAACAAATATTGAATATAACAGTTTATTTAGTCAAGAACCAAATGATAAAAGAAGTACTAAAATTACTTTAACTAGGATGAACCAAAAAAATCAAAATCCTACAAAAATGAAAAAATTGTCTATTGTAGAATTACCTGTAATCAATACCAGTTATGAATTCAATAATTTACCAACACGAACAACAAAAACATCAACAGGTTTTGAGCCAGTAAAAGTAACTCCATCTTTGAAACCTAGCAAAAATATAAATTTATTTCCTGTTACAATTTTAAATAAAACTCAAGGTACAAATATGCCAAAGTCAAGAGAAACAGTGCAAAGCAAATATTATAATCAGACTGTGTTCCCATTAAAACCAACTAGACAAAAATTCACAAGTGAAACAAATCTATCAAAAATAACAGTAATGAGGTCAACAAAAAGTAATCAAGAATTTTCAAGCATGTTTAGCAATGTGCCAGTTTATTTATCCACAAAAAACAAAGAGATAAAAACACCAAGTATTGATTATTCTAAAAGCATTAATATGAACACATTACAGCCAACAATGCTTAGTAGTGAAGGGGCAGTTCAAGAGAGATTTCAAATTACTTTAGGAACAAAAGTTCCTAGTATTAAATCATCAATAGAATCAAGGTTAAAAGAATCCTATCCATCACTGAAAATCTTGACTGAACCATATCAAAGATTTGAATTTCCTTTTAAAACAAAAACACTTAATATTAAACCATCATTAGAATTAAGTAGTAAATGGTTGTATCTGCCAACACCACCAACTGAACAGAAATTTAAAATTTTTAATTCCATAACACCAAGTATAAAACTACCTGTAGAATCTCAAACTAAAATGCTATATTTACCAATAAAATCTAAGGAAACACTTGATAAAGAGAATTTTGAAATTTCTTATAAAACAAAAATACCTATAATAAAACACTCTGAAGTGTCCCTTGATAAAATGCCATATGCATATGTGACAAATCCTTTGAAAAACAAGAAAACATTTAAGGAAGAAGATTTTGAATTTTTATTCAAGACAAGAGGACCAAACACAAAACCACTTAATGAGTTAAATAATAAAGGTTCCCATTCTCCCAAAAGACACTGGATCAGTCAAGAAAGATTTGAAATTCTTTTGAAAACAAAAACAGCTTACACAAAACCTCTTACTGAAATGTTCCATACACCCATACAGAACAAAAATTCAATTAATAAAGAAAACTTTGAAATAAATTTTGAAACAAAACCACCTAAAGTAAAACTGACTGTAGAGCCATTAACTAAACAGTTTAGTTTACTAGCAAAAATTCAGTAAAACCAGTGAGAGATCTGAAACTCCTTTTGATACTAAAATACCAATTATAAATTCTCCTACAGAGTTTTATACAAAATTTATACATCTTCCCAGCAAAAATACTCAAAAGGTAAATAAAGGTAAGAAAAGTCATGAAGTTATATTTGCATCAAATAAACCAAATTTTGAACCTAGAATGCATTATACAATGGGTTCAAGTTATGAAACTTCATTGACACAGAAAGAAGTTATTAGTCCTTTAAAACATTCTACACAGGAGTTTTATCAAAGACTGCAAACAAAATTTATGAGCAATCCTAAACAAGGTCAGCGGTTACAAGAAAAAGTTCAAGGAATTACTCCAAAAGTTTTAGTACAGTCATTGACACCATCAAATTTCTTGACAAGTGTAGGTTCAAAATTTCTCTCACCGGCTGTTACAAGAATTTTAGAAATAATAAAGAAATTCTCAACAAAAAGAAAACAAAATTTCCCTACAATTTCCATGCCACTGGTATCATCTACAACTGTTGCTAACCATTCCAAATTTCCCTCAGTATCAAGACAAGAATCTACAAGCATGGTTACACCAAAAACAAGCCCATTTCTGTCAGTTTCAAAGCTCAAATCAAATTCTAAATTAATTTTTTCACAACATAATTCTCTGTTTACTACAGCAACAGATATTTTTGGTAGAAAGGAAGAAAAAACACCTCAATCCTATGAAGAAAAAACTGTTCCTCTAGAAAATACATTGTACCTCGGATCAACTTTAAAAACAGGTAAATCTCATCTCATTAAAGATATACAGACATCAAACTTGGTAAAAAAGCACCAATCATCACAAAAACCAAAGAAACTAAACGAAAAGTATCTTGATAATAAAATTATTTCTAAAACAACTTACAAAGGCACTTATCAGAAAATCTCTACTAAATTAAATAAACAGGAAAAAATTCTTGAAGTAACTGAAATTACCCAAAATTTACCCAAGATTTCAGTTTCAGCACAAGAACAAAGTTTGAATACATATGAATCAGGTAAACTAATTTTTAATTTTCCAAAATACTTTTCTTTTTTGATTTCATACCATTGCCTGGATGTTTTAACTAAATAAAGAATGATCTTTATTATATACAGATTTACTCAGACTAATGTTTTCATCTTGGTTGTTATGGTCATAATGTTTCAGCCTGTCTCCTCCTGTTTTATTCAAATGTCTCTCACAGTAACTTGAGAATTTTGAATTGAATTATTTATCTAATCTGCATGACGTCATGGTCAGAAATGTTGGTTAAGTGGCTAGAGTTACCTGGTAATAGTGAGTTCAATCCTTAAGTTGGGTAGTTACAAAATCATGTACACTCTGGTTCTAAGAAAGATGCCAGTAATATCACAAGGACAAATATATTTTATTCCCTACCATGGACGATGGAATAAGAACAATTTCTCCCTGTGAATTGAATAAAGTGATTCATTAAGGATACAATAGACAAAATGTAACCATAACAGCCAAGACGATAACATGTCTCAATAAATAAGTATATAATGATAATATTAAATTTATTTTTTTAATTATTTTAATTAGCAATTTAATGTATTATTTGGATATTTTTATAAATATTGACTGCTGTTTCTTGCATGCTTGTTGTATATATTAATTACTATAGATTAACATTGCATAATTTGTATCTGTATCTCTGTGATGAGCTGTTGTTAATATTTACACTAATCCAAAGTAATCAATGTCCTTAACTTTGTTGCTTTTATTATAGTGTTTTAATTAAGCAATTAAGAATAAACGTAAAATATGAGACAAAGGAAAGTAAATGAAGGAAGAAAAAACAAAAATAATTTATGGAAAATTGTAAATTCCATGTGAATTTTTAGAACCGTGTTCTTCATCAGAATTCAATTTATAAAAAGAAAGAAAAAATACAATGATTACAAAAGAGCATAAAATAAAGTTAGAAAAGTGTGTGAAATAGATGAATAAACATTTATGAATCAAGAAGTTTTTTATGCATGTTAATCATTCATAATCAGGATGTGTGTTGTGGTACAGTGGATATCGGCTCGGAACGAGAAACCGGGGAGCCGAGTTCGAATTCCAGCTGAATCCATTGTATTCACTTACGCGCAAATACCCTTGGTAAAGGTATTAATCCGTCTCTTCCTTCCAGTTATGGGTTAAATAGCAGGACAGATTGGGTTCTATAGCCTTGGTCGGCAACCAGTCTACTGCAGAAAGCAATGGCAACCTACTGCGGGATAATCTTCTGCCCAGTCAGTCATGTCTCTTTCGAGACATGATCGCCCAAGCTTGTATCACATATGGCACTTAACTGACTGAATCATTCATAATGGTCTCTTATATTTTTCTGCTATGTCTAGGTATTATTATAAACTAGGTTGTCCATTTTGTTAAAAATAATGCATATATAAAAGTAATATTTTAAGACATGACTGTTATTAGGTTTTTACATATGATTATTTAAATTGATTATATATATATATATATATATATATATATATAGTATCCAGATACTGTCTTGTGTTGTTTATTTTGTATAATAATAGTTTCTAGTGTTTTGATTCTTTCTTTGCATTGGGTGCTATAATCATGTTTTGGTATTATCCACTAATATTTGTCTTATGTTGATTATTGGATTTTAGTTTTTCTTAATGTGCTGGTAGAGATGTGCACAATTTGTACTGAGTTTTAACAAGTTATAAGTTGTCTTATGAGAATGTGTAGTGCATATTTCAAACTTTCAGCTCAGCTTTCCAAAGAATACAAAAATGTAGAAAATTGATATCTTGTCTACCATGCAAATGCGACATTGGTACTTGAAAATTACTCAGCTGGCTGAAAGCACTTGAACAAAATAACTGCACAAACATGAACATTTGATAGTTTATCCACAATTTTGGTCCCAATACACAACACCTTATTTGAAATTTGGAAAATTATAATAAAAAAAATTAAGTAAACAGAACTAGTTGGTTCTATGTAATAATACTTGTTTAGAGATATATGCTCTCATTATGATTGAGCTCTCTGGAGAAGAAAATTTTAAAAACAGTTTCCACTTCTGTTATATGCGTGATTCTTCAGAAATGAATTGAGTTCTTTCGGTGACTGGCTTGTGTATACACTGCTTATATACAACACATTAAAATTTCCCTTTTCTGATTCCATGCGCCTATGGATTAGGGAGTAACGACTTCAACTGACACCAAATTGGTCGAGTTTCGATCCCGGCCAGAAGCAAGTGGATGTGTCTAGCCACACTGATGAGCGGTGATACAGCAAAACAGGCTTGTATATGGATGACATATATATATATATATATATATATATATATATATATATATATATTTGTGTGTGTGTACATATATACATATATATGTATGCAATATCTTTAAAATTAAGTTGTTCTTGAATGTAATTATTTCTAAGCAGTTTCTGAATAAAATTATTTGCATATTTCAGCTGTACCTGCTCCAGTGACAGAGGCATATGGTAAATATATTTTCATTGATCTAAATTGATAAAAACAGCTAAACATTTTATTATTATTGAGTTTGAACTTTTATTTTTGATTATTTCATCTCAGATTCACGTTTTCTCAATAGATGCAATTTCAAGATTTGATCAGAACCAATTTCTTTTGATGTTATTTATCTTACTAACATCACAAAACTGTTTGATCTTGAAATTCTGATAATAATTGGAATATCATAATTTTTCTTGGCTGGGTTTGCAAAAATGTTTTATTGATTTTGAGGCATTTTTAATGTGATTAACGGAAATTCTATTGATCAATAAAATAAGTGGGGAGTAAGGATCAAACATTATAGACAAGTGGGGAGTAAGGATCAAAAGTGGGGAGTAAGGATCAAACATTATAGACAAGTTGTGAATAAGTTAACTTGTGTATTGATGGCCTTGATTTAATACTTTATGATGTTCCAATAACTGATGTTGTTTAAGCAATCATATTATCTTTCGATGTTATAAAAGTTTAATGAATAATCTAATAAATATTTCAGAATGATAGATCATAGTTAAGTGAAATTTGAAATCATGATCCCTGAGCTTTAAGCATTAAAACTAAGAACATGAAATGGATGTTATTAAACACATAAAATTGCATTAAGCATGTATCTATTTGTCACTGATTATTTTACAGTGTTACAGATGAAGCCTTAATAATGGCAATGAAGTAAATGCTTAGCAGTCATATCACTCTTAAAGATACAGCTTTCCTTTTTCTTAAAAGTGTTACGTGTTATAAATAGTAACAAAAGAAAAAAATGATTGACCAAAACACAGAGCTAAATCACAAACGAATATTTAATTTACGATAAATACAAAATAAAATATATACAAAATTTACAATTTTTTTGCATTCAAAACAGAAACATAGAGTTTACTACTAGCAAGTGTTAGGAGGGGTGAAGGGAAGGTAAGGAGTCACGTATCTTTACCCAGTTAAGTTAGTGAAGTAGTTAAGTGCTATACTTTTTGGAAATCCTCAAAGGTGTATATAAAGAATAATTATTAGTTTGGTTAATGAAAGAGTCAAAAAAAAATTTTTTTCCCCATTTAGTTCCATGAGGTTCTCTGTCAGGTTTTAGTTGGTCGGTAACTTTTCATAGAGATTCTTTTGGCTGGATATACAAATCCTGAATTGGACTGGAGTTGATAATGTCAGCAAATCCTTTTAACAAGTAACTACTCTCTTCCCAAAACCTATTTTTATAGGGGCTAATACCCAATTTGTATATTTCTTGAATCATTTCGAATTCTCTAGATTTTATTGGAATATTCTAGAATCTTCCAAATGTTCTATTTTTAGTTTCTCTACTTAACAACTATTTCATAAATAAAAACTTTTTTTGTAATAACAAGTAGGACTCAATACTATTTTCATACTATAACATTTTAAACATTATTAATATTATTTTTTTTATATATAAATGCATCCTCATAACAAAAGATAAAAAAAATGAGACAATAACACAAAATATATCCTTATTATTACAATCTTCATCATTTGTGTGGTGATGTGGCAAAAATACTAGATAATTGTCTTTCAATGAAATACTAACTGAAAATCTTAACAGTGACAACAGATTCTTCCATAGATGGTGAAATTCATGGATTAACCCTCTAGGGCCATTCGTATCATATTTGATACAGTATTTCCCTATAAGGAAACATTTGGTATTTCCCTATAAGGAAACATTTGGTATTTCCCTATAAGGAAACATTTGGTATTCATTGACTGAGCAGTCAGTACTGCTTTCATTTGAAATTTATAAAATATTTCTCTTAAAAAATTTTTCAGGAAAATATTTCTTTCAAGGCTTGTTTTCATACTGTATCAAATATGATACGAATGGCCCTAGAGGGTTAATAGCAAATATTTTTCTTTTTTGTGTTTTAGGACAATCATGACTCTCAACAGCTTCCTATTTTTGATTGCTCGAAGTAACTTTTGAGATTTGACTATCCCTCTTTGTTGTTGTTTTAAGATCCAGTCACTATTGTTGAATAGCTTTCCTTCTGCTTTTCTTACTTTCAGTATGTCTTGTGAGAATTAAATTCTTATGTTTTAAAAAATTCACTTGTCACTTTTTGTTTGTCAGTATAAATTTCTTTGTAGTTTGTATTTTTTTTAACTTCCTCATTACTAACATGTTTGGTCTATGGTAACCTCAGCTTTTTTTTTCCAACATTAAATACCTAAACCCATTTAGTAATAAAAGAGATGTATATCTCTTACACACACTAAGAAATATATTTAACTGTTTAAACTTTTTTTAATTTGAACATTTCCCCTCATGATCTGATAACTCAGATTTTGATGATATTAAATAATATTTACATTTTCAAAATGTTTTTTCTACTATTATTATTATTATTATTAAACAAAATGATTGATGTAACTCTTTCAATATTTCTCAACAGTTAAGAGACAAGTGCAGTTTAAGAAAAGAAAAAAATCTGTGTTTAACAATGTTAAACAATATTTCAGCAAAATATCTGCTTTCTTCAAGTTATATTTAAACAGTTTTTTTTTAAGTATAAAAATATGGAAGAATTATATCTTTGTGCAATTGTTGCTTATCTTGTAATGAAAAAGTAGCTTTATTGGTAATGGAATAAAATGCTACTATGAAGGTATGCAACTGAAATGTGTTTAATATGACGGTGATCTTGTACAAGCCTACAGAATATTTTATTACAAATGACTGTAATCTTAACAAACATCTTAAGGTGCATATTCTGAAAAAACATTCAGAATTTACTGTCAACCCTTAAAACACATACGGATGGTTATACAAGCAAATTACTAACTTCTTGGCCTGGGGGAATGAACAGAATGATAGAACTTCGTAAAATGTATACTAAGCTGTTTGATTTATTCCTCTTAGTAATGGATCAACTTAGGGAAAATTTTGAGAAGCAACTATTATTATTATTATTAAAGAGTAAGGTTATGTCTTTTTTATATTATACTTATTGGTAATATATTTACAAAGTAGTATTAATTTAATAAAAAACTTTGAGCACAAAGCCTTTGCTGATTGAACCATATGTAGAAAAGTGACACTGAATTGGTGATCCCCAAATTGCTAGATCCTTGTAGCTGCCATTCCTACAGTTGGTGAGTCCCTGTTGAATTTAGTTTCAAATGAAAATAATGATAATAGTAAGACAAAAACTGTAATACTGCATTCAGTAATTCATACTTAGTAAATAAAACACCTAGTTTTATTCAGTAGGTTATACTTTATCTATTTGTTTTCAGATTAAATTTTCACAAAATTAACTTTTTCTTCATTGTAGAATTTGCCTGTACTCTAATTGACGGAATGTCTGATACTAACATCATTGCTGTTGAATTTAGTTTCAAATGAAAATAATGATAATAGTAAGACAAAAACTGTAATACTGCATTCAGTAATTCATACTTAGTAAATAAAACACCTAGTTTTATTCAGTAGGTTACACTTTATCTATTTGTTTTCAGATTAAATTTTCACAAAATTAACTTTTTCTTCATTGTAGAATTTGCCTGTACTCTAATTGACGGAATGTCTGATACTAACATCATTGCTGTTGAATTTAGTTTCAAATGAAAATAATGATAATAGTAAGACAAAAACTGTAATACTGCATTCAGTAATTCATACTTAGTAAATAAAACATAGTTTTATTCCTAGGTTTTATTCATCTAGTTTTCAGGATTAAATTTTCACTTAATTTTTCTTCATTTGTTTTGAATTTGCCTGTACTTCAATTTTGACGGAATGTCGATAAAACTTAACATTTTTGCTTGTTGTTTGTTTCAAATTGAAAATAATGATAATAGTGACAAAAACTGTAATTTACTGCCATTCAGTAATTCATACTTAGTAAATAAAACACCTAGTTTTATTCAGGTAAGGTTATTTATCTTTTGTTTTCAGTTAAATTTTCACAAAATTAACTTTTTCTTCATTGTAAATTTCTGTTGACTTTCAATTGACGGAATTTGTCGAAATATAACATCATTGTGTTGTTTGTTTAAAATGAAAATAATGATAATAGTAAGACAAAAACTGTAATACTGCATTCAGTAATTCATACTTAGTAAATAAAACACCTAGTTTTATTCAGTAGGTTACACTTTATCTATTTGTTTTCAGATTAAATTTTCACAAAATTAACTTTTTCTTCATTGTAGAATTTGCCTGTACTCTAATTGACGGAATGTCTGATACTAACATCATTGCTGTTGAATTTAGTTTCAAATGAAAATAATGATAATAGTAAGACAAAAACTGTAATACTGCATTCAGTAATTCATACTTAGTAAATAAAACACCTAGTTTTATTCAGTAGGTTACACTTTATCTATTTGTTTTCAGATTAAATTTTCACAAAATTAACTTTTTCTTCATTGTAGAATTTGCCTGTACTCTAATTGACGGAATGTCTGATACTAACATCATTGCTACAGAAGATATCAAAATGTCAAGTAATCAGGAAGATGCCCAGTTGTTAAGGCCTAAAGGACTGGCATGGAAGTCTGCACCAGATGATAAGAATCCATCTGCTGTTATTAAAATTGGAACATTTTTAGAAAATGCTGGCTCAGTGAAGTTGGTCTTAGCTAAGAACATTGAAAGTTATGATGTGTTATTGTTTGGAGGTGATAAGCCATTTTCAAGAAAGGTGTGTATAGTCTTGTCATACTTGAAATGTAATTAGGATGTAATACTTTTAAAATTTTGTAAAAATTTCACATTTATCTTTCACATTTGTTAACATTTATCTTTTCACATTGATATGTGAAAAGATAAATGTTAACATATTAAATTGGTTTTAAATATCAACTTAAATTTGTGGCTTGTGTACAATGAAATTTTGATAAGTTTTTGTTAATATTCTTAATTTTTTTTATTGTTATTTTATTTAACATTTTGATAAGAATAAAATACAATGCTATTAAAATGATTGCATAAAACAAAATCATTTATTATTATTAAGCAGCAGTTTTGTAATTTCATGAAAACTCACATATCTTTAAAATTTCAAAATCTTTCTTGAACCCCTTCATCTTAAGGCTAAAAGATTAAATTTTAAAAAGTTAAACTGACAAATATAATGTTAAGTGTAAATAGGAAAATGATCAAGTTTACTAGTTATTAAAACTAAAAGTTTCTCTCAAGATGTTGTTGATAAAACCATTTAATGCACTGGCTGCTGTTCATTTTTCTCTATGAAATTTTAAATGCATTTTTATTCAATGTTTTTATGCTCATTGGGATACCAATTGAAGAATCATTGACTAATTTGGAACATGAAGAAGAATAAAAAAGATTGTATACATTGATAATAGTAAAAAATAATTTGTTGGTATCCTCTTCTCAGGCCCCTAAAATTACCCAATGTATCACTTGGGGTTGTGGTGCATTTTAAATTAGGGTATATCAGATTCTATGATTTCATATAATAGCATGAAGCAGAATTTATATAGAAATGATTTTCATTAGCAGTATAGCAGTATAGCCCGGCATTGCTCGGGTATAATGAAAGCTTTAAAACTAATCCATGGTCTTTGGACGTTGGCATGAAAGACTAAAAAGCAATAATTGTTTCCAGTTAAAGCGAAACTGTAGACTGAAAGAAAAATGAATGGATGTAAGTGAAATTTTAATTTCCTGGTATCGATATCAAATTTTCTGCACTATTGTAAGAAGTGCAACCTTGTAATTTCTGAATATCGTTTCTTATGTCTTTGTCTATGAGTATATGAAATTTGATTAAAATTGGACCACTCCTTCTATAACCTGATTTTTTCGATTATCGATTTTTGATATTTATCGGGAGTACCTCGACACAAAACCTAGCTAAGAACATTCGTAGATGCTTATAGTATAACTGTGTAAATTAAAAAAAAAAAAAGGTTCAAGCCATTTCGGAGTCTATGGGTAACAGACACACACAGACAGACAAAATTTCATCTATAAAGAAGTTTTTATATATATATATATATATATAGATTACAGTATTGCACTTGGTAAGTTGTGTATCAGCTATCAAAATGAAAAGCCAAGGATTAGCTTGTTTATTTTCACACTAATGCTTTTGGGGAAGGCATAAAACTACCCCTTTTTTCCCCATTTAGTGGTTAATAGCAGGACAAATTGATCTTTCTAACCTTGTATGACAACAAATATTGAAAGACTGTTGTGGATTCTGCTATTTTTCCTAAGAATACATGGCAATCCATGGATAATAAAGAAGAGGAACATAGGAATAAAATGAAAATTGCACATGACAAGTATTCATTAGTTAAACTATCAATTATCCTTCTATACTGATTCATATGACATTAAGTGAGAAGATTATATTGTATCCATTGCTAGGTCTGCTGCTAAGAACATTGATTCACTGTGTCAGGCTAGACAATTTTTCTTACCAGGATCTATCTTGTGTATTTTTAAGTCTACTATTCATCCTTGCTTTGAATATTGCTGCCACATTTGCTCTGGTGCTATTGCTTTATATTTAGAGATTCTGGAAAAAATCCAAAGAAGGATCTGCAATATAATTGGTCCTCACCTGGCATCTTGAGTTCAGTTACTTTCCCACCACTGTAACATAGCTTCCCTATGTCTTTTCTGTAAATATTTTCCTGATAATTGCTCTGATGAACTTTCCTCTTTGCTACCTTGACTTTATTAATTTAAGCACAGTACAAGGATGTGCATTGTGGTCCAGTGGATATCGACTCGGAACGAGAAATCAGAGAGCCGATTTCGAATTCCAGTTGAATTCGTTGCAATCATATATGCACAAATACCCTTGGGAAAGGTATTAATCCGTCTCTTCCCTCCAGTTATGGGTCAAATAACAGGACAGATTGGGTTCTATAGCCTTGGTTGGCATCCAATCTACCACAGAAAGCAATGGCAACCTACTGTGGGATAATCTTCTGTCCAGTTAGTCCTGTCTCTTTTGAGACATTAATCGCCCAAGTGTGTATCACGTATGGCACTTAACTGACTGACAAGATTGGTGGCAAGGTCTCATCATTTTACAATTAAAATGACTAGATGTAACCGTAAATGTTATGCTAACAGTTTCTTCTATTGCGCTTCTTGAATGTGAAACTCTTTCAGCTTCTTGCTTCCCAGTCAACTTTGATCTTCAAAAATTTAAATGCAATATCAATTGTCATCTTTTGTCTCCTTAATTCTTGTTTTTATTGTCTTCTCTCTTTTATGGTGTTTTTCTCATTTTCTCTAATTCAGTAACCCCTCGTGTGTTAGTGGCTTTATTGCCTTGCTTAAGGTGAACAGATTAAAAAAATATAAAGATTTATTAATAAAATATAAATTAAACTATGCATTATCATAATTGAGAAAAATATATTTCAACATAAAATAGAAAACATACAAAAAATGTAAAATCTTCTCATCTTATATATTTTTCTTTTAGAAGTAAATTGAATTTTCTGTATGATCAAATATGATAAATATATTTTAAGTTACTTTCTTTTGTTATCTTTGCCAATACTGCTGAACAAGCATGTATCCACCCATGTTTGTCGATGTGTTTGTCCACACAATAAAAGTTTCAAAGAATTTAAATGATATTTTATAACCATGTATACTATGGGTAAAAAAAAAAAGGGTTAAATTTTGGAGCAAATTTAGTAATTGTTTTCAATTGAGAAATTTCATACATTAAAACAGTATGAACTGTTGAGTTTTTAATGACAATGGTTTTTGGAGGAGAAATGCATTCTCTGAATGGTTTCTAGATAAATATTGTGAGTTTTAGATTTTGAAAAGTCTTTTTTTTTTTAAAATTTGAAATTAGTTTTGTCTTTTGATAGTCAAATAATATTTGTTGGTTATTTGATGACTGAATAGTTTTTGGAATTTATTTAAATCTAGCTTAAAAGCTGCACTCCATGTGGACTTTTAAGCTAGCTCCTGCAGAGTGCTAATTGGATTTCCAGCCCAAAAGTAAATAGAGCAAGTGTGGACCAAGTTAGAGGGGGTTTCGAACACACAGATGAACAGACAGAATTTGTCATGTGCTTGTTTTGAAGAGAATAAATAAAAGGTTTTGTCAATAAAAACTGAAAAATGTTTGCATCAACCTAATACATTTTAATGGCTTTTCTTCTAACTCTTAAAATGAAATATTTCAATACTTAAAAAAAAAACAAGTTTTGAATATTAATGGTCTTAGCTTGTACTTTTGCATTAAGATATCTTCAGCTGGTCTAATGAGTCTTTCTATTGTAATAAACATCTTTTAAACATGATTTTTTTTTAATTTCAGGGATTGAAACCAACTTCTACAGCTATTATTCCTGAAGGGACAAAAGGGAACAAGTTAAAACTAATTTTCAAATCAGCAGATGCAGACAGTTGCATCTCAGTCAAAGTATCTGTACAAGGTTGTCAATGTAAGTATAATGTATACCAGAGATGGCCAAATTTGATTGATATAAGAACTACACAGGATAAACTTGATATGTTTGAAAGCCACAAGACATAATCATTTTTCTCTTATTCTTACGAACCCAAAATTTCTTTAACTCTTTTTCTTCCTTTTATTTGACTGAAGAACACTTCCCCACACATCACTAGCATTAAAATTAGGATTTAAATCATTAAATATTTTTATTAACCAAGAATATGAAACTTGTAAACAATTGGGATTGCAGTTCTGAGGCTGAAAATAAAAATAACATTTTCTGCCCAGTGCAGGGAACTCACAACTAATAGTCGACCATCTAAAGACTTCATGTTTTAATGGAAATATTGAATGAAATAAGATCAGTGGAGCTCTATTAAAGTCAATAATTTTACTCTCTAGACAGGTTTTGGTCTGTTGCCTGGATAATCTTTGTCATTCAGCTTTAGTCCCACTCAGGATTTTTTGTCAATTGCTTGATTTCTGGGAGTCAAGCAGAGAGAAGAAAAAAGAAAACTATGAAGTCAAAATTAACAAAGACTATTACTTAATTTAATCTCCCTGGGAAATAACTGCAATTTTTTTCATTTACCTTTTCTACTAACTTTGATTAAAAAAGGAGCTTGGCCAACAATTTTTCACGTCTAAACTGTGCTTAGAAAATGACAACTTTCTATATATCACACATTAATTGCTAGACAGCCATATCTGACACCTGAACTGTAATACAATTACCCCTGATATAATTATATACACACTGTATCTGGAGATCATTGGATACATACATGTTTTGATGCACACAACATGCATATCTTAATTATAATAAATTTAAATAATGACAGAATAGTATAATATTTAATAATAAGAGATGCTAACAAGTTTTTCTGTTAACTGCAATGAAGAAAGAAGCCCAGCAAACATATTTTCATGAACTACACATTCAATGGCAATGAACTGCATGTTATTATACTGTTTTAGAAATTCAGGGATCATATTGAAATACATTTCAAATGTGAGACAAATTTTAAAATAAAACAAAATCTTATTAGTCAGTATAAAAACTGTATTTTGTTTATTTACACTATTTACATTGTTTGGATTTTTGTCCTCATCTTTATTGTCATATTCACAAGAATTTGGCCATTATATAGTTCTCTTTGACAGGTGATATACACTACCAGCCATAATTATTAAGCCACCCCAGTTTTTTTTTTAAAGAAATGATGTATTTCATAATATTTTTAGTATTTATTGACAAATGAAAATAGAATGGTTCTTTTGTTATTATTACTTTGCAAAATTTTATAAGGCAAGGAAGCAAAGATAAACTTGTCCGAATTATCCTAAATTTTCTTTATTCTTTCATTGATGAAACTGCAATATAGGTAATTATTAAATATTTATAAATTCATTTGATTCACATGTTATTGTGCAATATTAACAAAAGAACCATTCTATTTTGATTTACAATTATTCACTTGGCAATAAATACTAAAAAATAGTATGAATACATCACTTTTTAAAACACTGGGGTGGCCTTATAATTATGGCCAGTAGTGTACATTGAAGAAGGCAAGGACTTAGACTGGGTGAAACATTGTGAATATGATAATAAAGATGAGGACAACATTCTGAAGAATGTAAATAGTGTAAATAGTTACAATACTTCATCTCAGAAATATAGATATACTAGCAGTATAACCCGGCGTTGCTTGGGTGTAATGAAAGCTTTAAAATTAATCCATGGTCCTGGAGCTCAGGCTAAAAAGCAATAGTTGTTTCTAGTCAAAGCAAAACCATAGATTGAAAGAAAAATGAAGGGATGTAAGTCAAATTTTAATTTCTGGCATTGATATCAAATAAGTTTTCCGTCACAAACTGAATTTTGAAGACTAAATAAGTTCTCTGAGTAAATGGCATCATGGCTGAGACTAAAAACTACAATTATACCTATGTAGAGCAAAACCCGAAGCAAAAACCAAAATAAAAGGGCTGAAAACCTGATTTTGATCAGACCCGATAGGATATCGGGGTATCGATTTTCAATTTCAGAGTCAAATAAGTCATCCAAGGATAAGCTAATCTAAGTACGTCCATGAAAACTTATCATACCCATTGGGAGAAAAATTGGAGAAAATGAGCCATATTGATGGCTGAATATTGGTTTTTGATCAGATTCGATAGAATGTCAAGGGGTATCAAATTCCGATATCAGGGAAGATGATTTGTCTGAGAAGATCTACTAATGTACTATAATTTTACCAAGTTAGAGCAAATTCTGCAGCAAGAACCATGATAAAAGGGCTGAAATCCTGATCTTGATCAGACCTGATTGGATATTGGGGTATTGATTTCTGATATTGAGGGGGAAATCAGAAAAAATAAGTAGCCCATGACCTAACCGGAAGCCTAAAAAGTATTTGTGTGAAGTTTAATGAGAAAAAGATAAAAATTGTTGATTTGTATAAAGGACATACAGACAGACATGCACACAAACATCTTGCATTTTATATATATAAATTTCTGATATCAGAGTGGGGGTGGGGGATCGGAAAAAATAAGTAGACCATGACCTGACCGTAAGCCTAAAGAATATTTGTGTGAAGTTTGGTGAGAATCAGATAAAAATTGTGGATTTGTATAAAGGACATACAGACAGATTGACAGACACACACACACAAACATCTTGACTTATATATAGATTTCCAACATCAGGAGGAAAACTGGAAAAATAAGTAGCCCATGACCTGACCGGGTACCTAAAAAATATTTGTGTGAAGTTTGGTGAGAATCAGATAAAATTGTGGATTTGTATAAAGGACATACAGACAGATTGACAGACACACACACACAAACATCTTGCCTTTTATATACACAGATTTTCAATATGGGTGGGGAAATCAGAAAAAATAAGTAGCCCATGACCTGACTGGAAGCCTAAAGCATATTTGTGTGAAGTTTGGTGAGAATCAGATAAAAAGGTGGATTTGTATAAAGAACATACAGACAGACTGACACACACAAACATTTTGTCTTTTATATATAGATGTATTTGGTTTATATATATATATATATATATATATATATATATATATATATATAAAGATGTTAATTTTAAATGAAATGATGTTCAAATTATAATCTGACCATTGTTTTATATTTGGAATTCTTTCAGTAATCACGACAGCTCCTCCAGTTACTGGTAAGTAGTTTAAAACTATATGGTAATTGACATAATTTATAAATAGATTACATAATTATTAAATAGATTGTAAACAACTAGACAATTCATTCCCTATATTTTTATTATCGTAAAATCCTAATATCCTCTTCTTTGTTGTTACTATCATAACATTTCATCTTTTGTGTCTTCTAGTCTTCAACCCAAATAACTTTCAGAGAATTTCAACCTGAATCTTTTATTGAATTTACAAGCGAAAATAGTTCCATATTGCTGTCTTTCATTGTGTCTGTATCTATACTACCCGACCCAGGGATTAAACTCAAAATTACTCTGACACTAAATTCATTCACCAAACAGTTGTTAATCATGTTCTTTATACTAGGCATAACTTGTCTCTGTAAAGTTGAGCTGCTTCTGAATGTTACCTTAATATTTTATGGCCTGCAGGTTTTCTAAATCTTTTCCAACAACAAGTGTCATCTAATGCTCTTAATAGAAGAGAGATAAACTGTGGCAGTTTTAAAATCTTTCCCCTAAACCTTTTGTCTTTGTTATTATGCTTGCTGGAGAGATATTCAGAAATGTTAGACAAGGAAAACAAACAGTATAGAAAGGAATTACAGAAATAGATAACCAAAAACTTAGACATTCTTAAAATGTACACACTAAAATAAGGTAACTACCACTCAAATGGACAAACAGAACACAATCAGCTTACAATTGAAATGTAGAGGTGTTTAACCAAACTATGAGGCAATCAAACAACTTCTTACAGATTATAATCCAAACATAGTCTGCAAGAGACCTTTCTCAAAAAAACTGACATCCCCTTTAAAGGATATGAAACTTATCACATAAAATATCAACAATAGAGAATAGACCCAGTGGGGGTACTTCAATATTGGTTAACAAATGAATACCTCATGAAAAACTATAATTAAACACAAATCTACAGACCATAGCAGTAAAAATTTCAGTTCATTGAACAATAGCCATTTGTTCAATTTATATTCCTCAAAAACAGAGACTGAATAAGACTGAAATAGAAAGATTAATTTACCAACTTCCCACTCAATTTTTACTGATGGGATATTTTATTGCATACTACAAATGTGGAGCTGTAGGAACCCCAATCAAACTGGTAAAATTATAGAAGCTCTACTAGAACCATTTGATTCATGTATCCTTAACTAGCAGTATAGCCCAGCGTTGCTCGGGTGTAATGAAAGCTTTAAAACTAATCCATGGTCCTGGAGCTCAGACACTTTGGACGTTGACACGAAAGACTAAAAAGCAATAGTTGTTTCCAGTTAAAGCGAAACTGTAGACTGAAAGAAAAATGAATGCATGTAAGTCAAATTTTGATTTCCTGGTATCAATATCAAATAAGTTTTTTTCATCGTAAACTGAATTTTGAAGGCTAAATAAGTCCTCTGAGTAAATGGTATCATGGCTGAGACTAAGAACTACAATTATACCTACTTAGAGCCAAACCCGAAGCAAAAACTAAAATAAAAGGGCTGAAAAAAAAACAGACATACAGGCAGATAAAGAGACACACACGCAAACATCTTGCCTTTTATATATATGTGTTATCAATTTTCTGCTCTATTGCAAGAACTGCAACCTTGAAACTTCTGAATATCGTTTCTTATGTATTTGTCTATGAGTGTATCAAATTTGATTAAAATCGGTCCACTCCTTCTATAACCCGATGTTTTCGATTATCGATTTTCGATATTTATCGGGGGTACCTCGACACAAAACCTAGCTAAGAACACTTGCAGACGCTTATAGTACAACTGTGTAAATTTTCAAGAAAATCGGTTCAGCCATTTCGAAGTCTATAGGTAACGGACACACACACACAGACAAAGTTCCATTCATAGATAAGTTTAGATAAGTAAATTCACACTTGCTTACACTCAGGTACTGGGTCAACATCAACTATTGACCTAACCATATACTCCCCATTAATTGTTATGGACTTTCACTGAAAAGTTCATGAGGACTAATATGGTAGTGACCATTCACCTCTTTCCCTAAATATGAGCAAACCCATGCTAGACAGAAGGTATCCAAAAAGGTGACTACACAAAGCTAACTGGTTAAAATTTAATGAACTCTGCTCATCACAAATCAAGATGGAAATTCTCGATGAACCAGAACTAATAGACTCCTTTACAAACATGCTAACACAAATAGCAAGACAAACAATATTCACATCATGCTTTAAACCAAATCAAAACCTTGTTTTTTTTTGTTTTGTTTTTTTAAATCATTTCACCCCAAGCAAAGCATTCCACTGCCACTATTGTGCAGGGGGTTACATAGGGTCAGGGAAGTGATGGGAAAAGGATGGTTAGATATAAGAAATGTCAGAAGGAGGGTGATAGACGGTTAAGGGTACCGAGAATGAGGGTTAGATGGTGAGAGTGTTTGAGAGAATAGATGCAAGTTAGTGTGTTAGGAGGTGTCCATTGACCTTACATTTAAACTCCTGGAGATTGTAGCTGTCGGGGAAGTAGGCATGCGGAAGGGAATTCCACAGGTGGGAAGTGCAAGAAAAGAAGCTGTTGGAGTAGAAATTATGGTTACATCTTATCTGTTTCACTTTAAAAGGGTGGGATCTAGTTGCTAATCTATTATCTTGTGTAAATTCGTACCTAGGCGGCACCAATGACCCAAGTTCATTAGAGCAGAAACCGTGAAAGTACTTATAGAAGAGGCACAGGGAAGCCACGTCATGCCAGTGAGAGAGTGGTTGCAGCCGGTCCACCAAGTCAGGATCGATCACGTTACAGATTCTCCATTGTATTTTGTCAAGAAGCCTGAGGAGAGTAGCAGGGGCACCCGACCAGATGTGCTAGCAGTATTCAATACACGGGCAGATGGTAGATTTATATATGTGCAGGATAGATTTAGATGGGAAAAATTTGCGGGCCCTGCACAGAGAACCGACTTTCATAGCCGTGGACTTAGCAATGGATTCGATATAGTCATTCCATTTGAGGTCCGCCGAGAGTGTAAGGCCAAGGAGGCGTAGTGTTTTACTCTCAGGGAGGCAAGCCTGCTCCATGCTAACAGCAGAATGCAAAAAGCAGTTAAAACCAGGAAAAAATGCTTAACATATTCTTTAACAAACCAACCACAATCAACCTACAAAGCAACAAGTAAGCCAAAGTAAAAGTACACTGTATAATTAAAAAATCTCAAAGAGAATCTTGGTCAAACTATATCTCCAGACTAAACAAAACCTCAATAAATCAAACATGGGAAATAGTAAAAAGATAATTAATGGAAAAATATTACTAACTGAAGCAGTCCACTTAATCAAAACAAATGGATATAAATGCACTGGAAAAACAGAAATTCAAAAAAACTTCTGAACAAATCACTAACTATGCTCCTAAATTTCAAAAATATAAAAACATTGTAGAACAAGAAAGACTTAGGTTCTCTTCATAAAATATAATGTTCTCTTTATTGTGTCAGAACAAAAAAACTCCATAAACAAAAGTAAAAACTCTGCAATTGATCCAGATGAAATTCATTACCAATTTTTAAAGAACCTGCTGGAAAAATCTCTTTTTATACTTCTCCAAATCTTCAATGAGATATGCTGTTCAAACAAATTAAAAAAATGATGGCTTGAATCTGTCATCATTCCAATTCCTAAACCTGGCAAAGGCCATTTCAACCCAACAAACTATCAAACCATTGCACAAACAAGTTGCATTTGCAAGACGATGGAGAGAATGGTAAATGTTCAACCAATGTGGTACTTGGAGAGAAACAATCTCTTATCTAGCTACCAAAGTGGATTCAAAAAGAAAAAGGAACAATTTATCAACTTGTATGGCTAGAATCCTTCATTTGTGATGGCTTTGTTCAAGGTCATCATGTGGTATCAATAGTCTTCAATCTAGAAAAAGCATATAACACCACATGTAAGTATGGTATCCTAAAAGACTTGCACAATATAGGAATGAAATGAAGAATGGCTATATTCATCCAAAACTTCCTAGCAGACTAAACATTCAAAGTTACAAAATGGAAACACAAGATTGGACATAAACAAGAAGGCGGCAGGAACACCTCAAGATAGCATTTTATCAGTTACATTATTTATTCTCAAAATAAATATTATTTTTAAAACCATTAATATAGGAATTGAAAAAATTCTATATGTAGATGATCTCTCAATATCTGATTCATCACCAAACATACCGTCTCTTGAAAGATATGGACAAACATGTTTGAACAAGATATGAAAGGGGATTATATTTCTCCAAAACAAAAACTGTATGCATTTCTGCAAAAAACAAGCCTACCACCTTGATCCAGAATTATAATTAAATGAGCACAATTCCCATAGTCCAACAAATAAAATATCTAGGAATCACACTAGACAATATTCTTCAAGGTCCACTTAACTTAAAAATGCCAAAAGTCTTTGAAGCTTCTGAAAGTAATATTAAAATTGAATTGGGGTGCTGACTAAAAAGTAATGCTCAGAATATATAGGTTACATACCAGATCAAAATTAGACTATGGATGCATCATTTACAGTGACACATCTTAAAAAAAACTACAAACCATACAAAATCAAGGACTGAGATTAGATATCAGGTCCTTCCAGACCTCACCTATGCAAAGTCTCTATATAAAAGCTAATGAACTACCTATATTTCTGAGATGGGAAAAATTATCCCCACAATATGCACTAAGACTACAATCCAAGCCAAATAACATAGTATACCAAAGAACATATGAATCTCAGTATATCTATAGAGATTAAACCAACATCCATTCCTTCACTTGGACTTTGAAGTAATGAAGCACTAGAATGAACAAAGAAAGATCCTGATAAGTTAAATTTGTTGAAGCAAGCCAATATGTGATGATGAAGTTCTAGCCAATGAGTTGACATGTGTCTTCACAATCATTTCCTCTCTCACTTCCTCATCGAAATGATGTTCCTCATATAATTAATATAAAGTGAGATAAAAAAAAATGGTCCATCATTGATACAGCCATGACAGTGTTAGGGGCTGAAAATTTGAAGACACAAAACAACAAAAATTATGTTCAGTTTAGTTTAATTACAAATGCCTCATTTTAAAAGTCAGTCAGTTAAGTGCCATATGTGATACACGCTTGGGCGATCATGTCTCGAAAGAGACATGACTGACTGGGTAGAAGATTATCCTGCAGTAGGTTGCCATTGCTTTCTATGGTAGACTGGTTGCAAGCCAAGGCTATAGAACCAAATCTGTCCTGTTATTTAACCCATAATTGGAGGGAAAAGACGGATTATTAGCTTTCCTCAAGGATATTTGCGTGTAAGTGAATGCAATGAATTCAACTGGAATTCGAACTCGGTTCTCCGATTTCTCATTCCGAGCCAATATCCACTGCACCACAAATGCACATTTTAAAAGTAGCTATCTTTAAATCGGATAAAAGTCATTTTGTGAAATTTCTGGAGAATTATTTCCAGAATGTTTATTCTTGAATGTGTGTAAAAAAAACCTTTTTATTGTTACAGACACAACCAAAGAGAGAGAAGTAAAGCTAAAAATCTCCTCAGAATTTGGGATTTTGGCTTTTTTTTTCATCAGTTTGTTACATATTTATGAATGTCTTAGTGAAAGGAGAAGATAGCTTCAATCTTTTTCTTTTTTTTATATTTCTCAACTACTGTATTATGCTATATAACGAATTAATCTAAATTTTCTCTGCTCTATATTTCTTTCAGAATCCAACTGTATCATGGTAGATGGCATGACTGATTCAACATTCATTTCTAATTCTGATATAAAACTTTCAAGTAATCAAGAACAAATAAATGCCATCCGACCTGGTGGAAAGGGTTGGACACCTGATGAGAATGATAAGAAGGCAAGCATCACCATAAATACTCCAAATGCATTGGTGTATGGAGGCAGCATCTTTCTTCGAAAAGCAGAAGATGTTGGAAAATTTGATGTCACATTGATTAGTGGAAAAAACGTAAAGTCTATTAAGGTAACTAATATAAATTTATAGTATTATTTATGTATATTTTAATTTAGTCAAGTGTCATTTACTGCTTGATTGTTGGCAACCTTTGGTAGGGAGGAAGATGTTAGCAGGTCACGTAGTACCTCTGTCAGTGATTAAGTGTACCATTTGATATCTGAATTATTGTAGGTCATACTTGTTTACTATACAAATCATAGTGAGTGCAACACCGTTTTGAAAATTGTTAATTTATAATTATGCTCATTGTGTAACAGGGTTAGCAGTAAGATATATTCTGAGTATATAGTTTTTCTTCCCTGTTGAAAAGAATGACAAACACCTATTTATATATTTTATTTTTTATTGTATTTATTATATATTATATTCTCATGTTCTCAGCTCATTTCATCTATTTTAAAATGATTTGAAGTAGGATTTTTGGTGATAAAGATTCAAGTTAGAATACTGTTATGTGTTAAATGTAACAAAAGAAAAAAATGATTGACCAAAACTCAGAGTTAAATCACATACAAATATTTAATTTACGATAAATACAAAATGATATACATGCAAAATTTACAATTTTTTGCATTCAAAACAGAAACGTAGAATTTACTACTGGCAGGCAAAGTGTTACGAAGGGGAAGGAAGGGTCACTATCTTTATCCAGTTAAGTTAGTGAAGTAGTTTAAGTGCTATACTTTTTTGAAAATCCTTAAATGTGTATATAAAGAATAATTTCCAGTATAGTCAATAAAAAGGTCAAAAAAATCTATTTACCCTTTTAGTTCCATGAGGTCTTTTTTTTTTTCAGGTTTTAGTTGGTTGGCAACTTTTCTTAGAGATTCTTTTCACAGGATATAAATCCTTGAATCAAAGCCGGAGTTGATAATGTCAGCAAATCCTTTTAACAACTAACTCCTCTCTTCCCAAAACCTATTTTTATAGGGACTAACACCTAATTTGCATATGTTTAGAACATTTCGAATTCTCTCAATTTTACTCGAACATTCTACAATCTTCCAAAAGGTTCTATTCCTAACTTCTTAACAACTACTTCAGGAATTAAAAATTTTTTTGTAATAACAAGTAGGACTCAATAGAATCCCTTACTATAACTTTTTAGACATTATTAATATTAAAAATGGTTACTGAGACATTAGGTTTATATGTCCAAAAAATTCATACACTAATGTCCCACATGACCCAGTAGATAAAAGCATTGGTTGGATCCAGTGACTTGATCCAAAAAGAGTTATAAGTACGATATCTGGCAAAGGTGAACAAAGTCTGTGTGCTGTGAGATGTTGAACCACCTTGGCGTTGATGATGGCTTTGAATACTTTGCCAAAAATCAGTAGGAGGCTGATAGGGCAATAATTAGAGGGGTCAGAGGGTTCACCTGTGTTTTTATATATTGGAACCATGAAGGAGGACTTCCAGCAGGCAGGAAAGCAAGAAGCAGAGAGGCAGTAGTTATAGAGTTTGGAGAGAACAGAGGAGAGTTCAGAGGAACATTTCTTCAGGACAATGATTGGGATTCCATTGTCGCCGCTAGCTTTATGGTGGTCAAGCTTTGAAATTATGTTAGAGACCACCGAGGGGGTAATGTGGAGGTCGTTCAGTTGAGCCTCAGTTTGGGGTGGGAAGTTGGGTACAGATACTCCAGAAGAGTCCAGTGTCGAGTTGGTGGAGAATCTGCGAGCGAAGTACTCAGCCTTGTCTGTTGTAGAGGTAAGGACCTCATATTCGTTGATTAGAGTGGGGATTGAGGGTTTGCTATTGTTTAGTACACTTTTACAGAGCCTCCAGTAGTCTTTGGAACCGAACTTACGGGATGCTATGCGCTGCTTCCTTTTGACTGCAAACAACAGCTTCTTTAAGTATCTTCTTGCACTCATTGTGAGCAGAGGCGCCTGTTATGGTTCGACGCGTGACTCCGATAAAGCTGGAAGAAGTGATTTCTCTGGGCGAGCAGGAGAGAACCAAGGAGACAAGTGGGATTTAAGTCTCAAGTTTCTGGCTGGGATGAAAGCTTCGATGTCAGCCTTAACCCAAAAAGAGACCACAGACGCACAGTCTTCAACGGGAGGACTGAAGACTTTGTTCCAAGGGACGTCACACAGGAAATTACGGAATGAGTCCCAATCAGCTCTTTGGTAGCAGTAAGATATTCTGCTAGTTTGAGGTTCTTGGGTGGAGTGGGAGTGGAAGGAAATGTTAACGGAAACCACCGCATGGTCAGAGTTTCCGAGGGGGCAGAGTTGTTTGACATTGCAAGAGTCAGGGATGGAAGTAAAACAGATTTAGTAGTGAATCGTGTATGTTAGAGTTATTAAAGAAACGTGTGGGGAACTCCACCACTTGCGTAAGGGACTGAGTGATTGAAAGATTCATGGTGTGAGCACCAGCAAGATCTGTGATAGTTTTGTAGCCACTTGGCATGGTGGGCGTTAAAGTCGCCAAACAGAAATATATGGGTAGACGGATGAGAAGAAATGGCCTTATCAATATTATGGGAGATGCTTTCAAGAATGGAACAGTCGGGAGATGAGGGGGAGCCATAGAGGAAGAAGAGATAGCTAGCTGAACTTAGTATTATACTAATAAAAGCTAAATTTTAATTTTTTGATTTTGCTTTTAATAACCCATTAAGTTATATGATTAAGATTGAGTTTTGATGTTTTTAACTATAATTTTTTTTTTCTTTTATAGGGAAATTCTGTTAAGGATAAAGTAAAAATTCCATATGGGACAATGGCTGATCAAATTCATATAAAATTTCATTGTGGTGAAAAGATGTCAGTGACTTTATCAATCATTGCTTGTTTTGAAAAACAAAGTAAGTATTTTTATTAATTTTCATGTATTGTATTTTAATATAGAATTGTTTATAGTACTTATAATAAGTTATCATAAACACCTTTTAGGTTAAAATGATGAAATGTAAAGAACAACTTTCTTTAATATCTCTCTTTAATTTAATTTCTCTCATCCATATATTTAATCATGATAAGAATTACTGAGTGTTAGAGAATATGAGAAAAAATACTATTAAAGAGAGAAGAATAAAAGAACAAGAACTAAGACGTCAAAAGATAATGGTTGCATTTAAAGTTTTGAAGATCAAAATTGACTGGAAAATAAGAAGCTGGAAGTATGTTCCACAACTGAATAGTGCAAAAGAAGAGACTGTTAGCATATAACTTAATGACATTGAGCTATTTCAATTGTAAAATGAGACCTAACCATCAGTCTAGTAGCACACTTAAATTCATGAAGTCTAGATACCAGAGAGGAAAGTTCATCAACGCAATTACCATGAAAATATTTATAGAAAAGGCAGGAAATCTATATTACAGCAGTAAGAAAATGACGGGAGCTTAGAATACCAGGTGAGAGTCAATAACATAGTAGATTCTTTTTTCGATTTTTTAAGAATCACTAAATATATAGGTAAACACCTTTAAGACCAGGTGGTTCAACCACAGATCTACATTTAAAATTGAAAAATTAGAAAATAATACAAAATTGGCTGGAAATTGAAAATCAAAATATGAAAAAAACCCAGACATAACGTGGAGCATTATAAAAACAGCCAAGCCTTACAATGGTGGACAAATATGTAGACTATGCTAAGAAAAAAAATTAGAAATTACATTAAACCCAAATAAAGACGAACTGTTAAATGAAAGAACAGAAATTATGACTAAATGCATCCACACTAAGAAATACCTCTTAGGTTCATACAACCATGGATGAAAACATCATAATTTGTTTTAATTTGAACGATGCATGTTCATAAATTCCCTGCCATGTGAACGTTCAAATAAATCACTGATATAAGAGCATTCTTATAAAGAAAAATGGTAAAAGGTAAAATCAGTTATTAAAAATTGCCTGAAGACACCACTCATGGTAGAAACCTGGGTAGTGAAATAACTGGTTTAAAAATGGAAAATATATATATATATATATATATATATATATATATACACACACACACATACAAGGTGTGACAATTTAATTACTGGAATGACTGGTGTGTGATAATCAAAGTCAGGCAAACATTTATATCCAACAGCATTTGGCTAAATTACTGAAAAGTATTTTGACAAACTAGTTCCAAGAATGTTTCCAGCAATGGCACCATCATTTCAAGAAATGTATAGCTTCAGAAAGGGAGTATTTTGAAGATGACAGCAACCAATAGTGATAAAGGAATTAAAATTTCCTTTCACAGAAGCAACTATTCTGTAAATAGTCATGGTTTTTCTCTGTGTGTGTGTGTGTGTGTGTGTGTGTGTGTGTGTGTGTGTGTGTGTGTATTCAAAGTTTAACTTATAGCTATAAGTTAAGGACTTATTGATCTGCTTTTGTACGTGCACACACACACACACACATATACGATTGATGCAAATACAATTTGTCATTTAGCTGATTGATGATATTTTCACTGACTGTCGTTTTTCACATTTTTCATTATCTTTATACTGTTTGTAATTATTATTACAGTTGTTTAAACGATCTTTTTCTTTTTCCAGCCACAACCACTGCAAGTAAGAAAAATTTTATACTATTTCAGTTGTTATTTGTATTCTCCTTACATATTATTAATATATATTAATATATTATTCTTATTAGCATATGTTACTTCATTATTATTATTATAATATTATTCTTCAATTATAAGGCCTAACAAAAACTATTTAGATGCTGACTTTGTCTTTTTTATGTTTTCCACTGACTGCTGTAGATTGATGACCTGATTAAACTTGTGACCTTTAACAAAAAATGAAGATGGAAGCAAATACTCATCAAAAATATTAATAATGGTTGAAAATGCTTCATTTAATAAAAACGAAGATGAAAGTAAAAAAGTTAATAATAATGGCTGACAATGGTTTCTTGAATAAAAATAAATTTATGAAAGTAAGAACATTATATTAATTGGGATATATTTCTGAAAAAAGTAACCTTGAGTTTGTGGGATACAGGGTATATTTGTGTAATTTATTTCTGGAAAAATAGTGTCTGATACTGGGAAATAGAATTATTTTTTTGACAACATATATTTTTAATTTCATAATAAATATTCTTTTATGGATTTATTAAATACTTTGTTGCATATAATTTTCTTAGAAATCTAAATTTATCAGTACAATATATTTTTTATATATATATATATGTTTGTCTCATTCACTGAAATAAAAATCACAGTTGAAGTATATAAATTTATTGATGTTATGATACAAATAATGTATGTATTATAAATATTATCTTGAATTCTATTTTATAGTGCCAACAACTTTTGCTACAGGTTAGTATAAATGTTTATTTCTTTTCCATTTTTATGCATTTGTTATTTAAAAAAGAGGAGAAAAATAATTTTCTTTCATGTTTTTAATATAAGTTTATCTAGTACACCCAAAATTTTTACAACACACAAAATGGCTCATCCTACCTGTGTATCTGTATATCTATTCAAATAGAGCCTGGTGCAAGGCTGTGTTTACAGTGGGGTTTCTATACAGACAGAGGATCAGTAACAAAAATTACTTTGCGATACATCAAGAATAAGAGATTGACTCTGATCCTCTCTCTTTAAGTGCAATGGTGGTGTAGGGGACGGATCGTCCATTAGTATATTTGTATTTATGATTCAATTCAATGCAATTTGATCAAACATAACACAAGAAATAAAAACAATGAATACGCGAAGGTAACCGGAATAACAATGTTATTAACAAGGGTTACAAAATTGGTTGACTAGGCATTCAGATAAAGAAGGAGAAGTTCTCTCCCTTAGTCTGGCAAAAGATGTAAAAATGTTCAATGGAAGATTGATTTGAATAAAGTTCCTGAAAGGAAGAATAATGTAATGTACATACTTTTCTTGGGTTGAAGTCAGTTTGCTATCTGCAATTAGTGCGGGTGTATATGTGTGAGTTAGGTAAAACGAAGAAACATCCTGGTTGCTAGCGCGGGGAACTGAGCCCTAACTACTTGTAACACGTGTATCCTCGGCTTATATGGACATGCGGTAAGCGTGGGAAAAATAGGGTTTTTCATGTGAACACTGGATGAACCAATCACTGCCTGCTAACATAGCGTGTCCCATGGATGAAAACACGCATGTTGGTTTAAGCATAATAATATTTTACAAATTTGCATGGCAATGTGGATATGTGTGTGTATGTGGACAGATCCACAGTGGTACTTGAATGGATGGCCAATGAGTATGGTTAATAATTGAAAATTATATAAAACCTTAAAAATATTCAAAATCTACTTAACTTCATTTAAATTCTTATTACTCACATCATAATAATTCTAAGTGTTTCAAGACTCTTGAATTTTATCTGGTGTGCATTATATATATGGTATTTTCTAAAAAGAAAAAAAAAGTTTTCTAACCGTATGATTTTGAGAGAAATTGTATTTTATTTTTTTAGAAAATAAAAATAATTGTGGAAAAAAAACATGTTCTTCACAGTATTTCTATAATTTGTTTTAATATGATAAATAATAAATAATATAATAATAAATAAATAAATAATAAATAATATGATAAATAATAAATAATATAATAATAAATAAATAATAAATAATATGATAAATAATAAATAATATAATAATAAATAAATAATAAATAATATGATAAATAATAAATAATATAATAATACATAAATAATAAATAATAAATAAATAATAAATAATATGATAAATAATAAATAATAAATAATATAATAATAAATAAATAATAAATAATATGATAAATAATAAATAATATAATAAATAATATAATAATAAATAAATAATAAATAATATGATAAATAATATAATAATAAATAAAAATAAATAATAAATAATATGATAATAAATAAATAATAAATAATATAATAATAAATAAATAATAAATAATATAATAATAAATAATATGATAAATAATAAATAATATAATAATAAATAAATAATAAATAATAAATAATATAAATAATAAATAATATGATAATAAATAAATAATAAATAATATGATAATAAATAAATAATAAATAATAAATAATAAATATTATGATAAATAATAAATAATATGATAATAATAAATAATATAATAATAAATAAATAATAAATAATATGATAAATAAGATTAATCACATTCTAAAGTTCTGTAATTTGGACTTTACCATTTAAAGATGTGAATAATTTCATCAATAAAAAAAATTGAATTATTTTAAATTGTTAGCACACTGATGCATCTCTTTAAAAAAAAGTCGAAAGAACAATAAATCTCAACAATGCTATGAAAAAACATCAATTTTGAATATTAATAAATGTGAAACAGTACAGTAAATAGATAAATAAAACAAATGTCATATATATGTCTTAAATGCATGAGTTTGTTGTTGCTTGGAAATCTTCCATGTAAACAAAAACAGTTTGCCATTATCGTTTGTCTTTGTTTATAATATATAATGTAATTGACATCTTTGAAAATGGCTTATGTAAGCCAATAGCTTAGAGGGGATTATTAAAAAAATTGTGTCAATATTGTAAATTTTTCTCTTTATTTAATGATAATGCTTTTTAGCTTATCAGAAAATATGAAAAAATTTACAGAAAATAAATAGACAAAACATGTCTATATTCTATATTATTTAATGAAACGTGCATTAGTATATATATATATATATATATATATATATATATATATATATATATATATATATATGATAGTGTTGTGATGATGTTATGTGTCAATATTGTAATTTTCTCTCTTTATTTAATGATAATGCTATTAAGCTTATCAGAAAATATGAAAAAATTTACAGAAAATAGACAAAACTTGTCTATATTCTATATTATTTAATGAAACATGCATTAGTGTGTATATATATATATATATATATATATATATATATATATATGATAGTGTTGTGATGATGCTTAGTGCTAAGATTGTTGTTTATTTCAGTGGTTTATTGATAAAAAGATATTTTAGCAAGCAGGTTTTTGTAGTTAAGTGCTCAATATCCAAATGGAGATAGATCATTGATAGAATTAATCTGGAGAATTTTGTCAGTTAACTGTGAACAAGAAACTTAGTATTTATGCCAATGAAACAAACATTTATTCCTGTCTTAATAATAAGTTCAATAGGTCTGACAAAGTAGAAATGGTATCTGTTCTCAAAAGTGCTTTTAATCATATAGAGGACCTTTTTTTTTTCTTCCATTAACATGGTTGATACCAACCTTCTGGAGATCAACTCATTGTGATTATATTGAATCAATTGCTAGGTCTACTGCTAGTGAAGTTGGTTCACTGTCATTGAAAAGCAGATTCACAGCAGATTGCAAAAACGCCCAGAGGAGTGAAGATATCAACAAGTCCCTTGCTGCTACTTGCTTTCTAGCTTGCTAGAAATTACTAGTTCCTGTCTTTGAGAATCCTGATGAATCTTCTGAAACTTTAAATTATTGTCTTATTAATTTTTTTACCACTTTTTGGTAAAGTACTAGATGCTTTAATTAACTCTGAATTGGTTAAGCATCTAACATCAAATGACATTCTTTCAGATAAACAATATGGCTTTTGTTTTGCTAGGTCAACTGCTGATGTGTCAATGTTTACATCTAAATCAATCTATCAAGCTTTAGATAAGAACAGTGATGTTTGGGCAGTGACTTTAGATATTTTGAAGGTATTTGACACGGTTTGGCATGCTGGTTCTTTTAACAAGCTTAATGGCTATGGTGTTTCTGGCTGAATATTTGACTTTATCCAATTGTTCTTAAAAATTGTATAATGAAAAGTTGCGTTGGATGGCCATGCTTCTAAAATCTTTCATATTACTAGAGTGGCCTCCCAAGGCTCTATTCTTGGAACTTTGTTGTTTCTTGTATTCATAAATGACCTTCCTGATGTAATCACTTCCCAACTTAGGATTTATGCCAATGAAACAAATATTTACTTCTGTCTTAATAATACTAAGTTTGATGGGTCTGACAAAAGTGATTTCATCAGTTGTTAACTGGGGCAAGTAATTTTAATGCCTTCAAAATGAAAGTTTTAATCAGATAGAGAACTAGTTTTCCCTTTCATTAACATGGTTGATATTAACCTCTGGGAGATGAACTCATTGTGATTAAATTGAATCAATTGCTAGGTCTACTGCTAGTAAAGTTGATTCATTGTCATACCAGACAATTTTTCTCACCAGAATCCATCTTGCACATTTATAAATCTACCATTTTTCCATGCATAGAATAATATTGCTGCTATATCTGGTCTGGAACTCCTATAATATATCTTGAGATTCTTGACAAAATCTAAAGAAGAATTTGCAATGTTATCAGTCCTAATCTGGCATCTCAACTTTCTCACTACTGTGATGTGGCTTTCTGCTGTCTTTTTTGTAAATATTTTCATGGCAATCATTCTAATGAGCTCTCTTCATTTGTACCTTAGCCACATGAATTCAAGTGTATTACTAGATTAGCAACTAAGTCTCATTGTCTTTATTTTTGACTAGCAGTATAGCACAGTGTTGCTTGGGTGTAATGAAAGTTTTAAAGCTAATCCATGGTCCTGGAGCTCAGACTCTTTGGACGTTAGCATAAAAGACTAAAAAGCAATAGTTGTTTCCAGTTAAAGCGAAACCGTAGACTGAAAGAAAAATGAATGGATGTAAGTCAAATTTTGATTTCCTGGTATTGATATCAAATGAGTTTTTTTCATCGTAAACTGAATTTTGAAGGCTAAATAAGTCCTCTGAGTAAATGGTAACATGGCTGAGACTAAGAACTACAATTATACCTACTTAGAGCCAAATCCGAAGCAAAAACTAAAATAAAAGTGCTGAAAAAAATACAGATATACAGGCAGATAAACAGACACAAACACAAACATCTTGCCTTTTATATATATATATATATATATATATATATATATATATATTATTGATTTTCTGCACTATTGTAAGAACTGCAACCTTGAAACTTCTGAATATCGTTTCTTATGTCTTTGTCTATGAGTGTATCAAATTTGATTAAAATTGGGCCACTCCTTCTATAACCTGATTTTTTTTTATTTTCGATATTTATCAAGGGTACCTTGACATAAAACCTAGCTAAGAACACTCGCAGATGCTTATAGTACAACTGTGTAAATTTTCAAGAAAATCGGTTCAGCTGTTTCAGAGTCTATAGGTAACGGACACACACACACACACACACACACACAGACAAAGTTCAATTTATGAATAAGTTTAGAAATGGCTAGAACCATAAGTTCTATTCTAATAGTTTTTTTCTCACACTCCTCATCTGTGGAACTCACTTTCACTTTCTAGCTTTTGTGCCATCTACTTGTGGTGCAATGATTAAATATTTGCTTTGCTATTTTTGGAGGACATTTTTATTCATATAAATTTTTCACAAAACAACAAGTGCTTGCCATTTTCATTGTATGTGGGTACACTGAAAAGTTCTTAGTGAGACCATTTTAAAAAATATTCCAATGTTTGGTCATTTGGTTAAATTTTTAGGAAATATATCAGTTTGCAAACCTTTCCTCCATCATCTTATACTTGCTGCTAGACAATATTTTAGATGACCCATTTGTCAATAGTAATATATAAGATTTCTGTGAAAGACAAAAGAAAGGAAACAGTAATAGAAAATGGACATTGATATCACCAGAGGAATCCATTTCTTCAGTGTCAGATAAACCAAGAATAATGATGAATCTAATTTTCCTTTTTGTTAAGCAAAAAGATGAAATCAGATTGTGTCGAAATCTGTACTAGCCCAACTTAAGCACTTGGATGACAGGTTGATATATGCCACATTCTTCAGTTTCATGATACTTTAGTGATGTTCCTGTTAATTATCTAAACTTCATCCCCGGAGAAGTAATGTGTATTTTTTCTTCCAGATATGCTATGGCATGCAAGATTTTTACATCATGTTTGATTATAGATTTCTTCTATTTCTCAGTTGCGATTGTAAGTGGATCTGACAAAAGCTAGAGAACAGATCATCTGAAACATTGTATTAACAGAAGCAAGTATTCACATAAGAGGTTAAGCTACTTAGATAATGTTTAGTATGTTAACAACTTTAATTACAGATAACACATTTTTATAATTCTAACCATATATAGGTTTGTGTTAGTAGCATAGTGGTCATTGACATGAAAATTGTATTCAAATAGCCTATTTCAAATTCTGGTTTAATTTGTTGAATTCACTTCAGCACTAATGCTCTTGGAAAAGACATGAATCTGTCTCTTCTCCCCACTCTTACAGTTTTGGGTTAACTAGCAGCGTAGACTACATTATCTTCTCTTAAATGACAGCCAATCTTAGAAAAGCTGGAAATCAAAATGTAAAGAAGGAAATGGTCAACTGCACTCCTATCTTTCCAAAAAAGTCATGGCAATTCACAGATAATAAAAAAAAGGAAATTCGTAAACAGCAGTAATTACCCATGTCCTGCAGGGACATGGCATTTAATAAAATTAAAAAAGGGACACATATAGAAATATTAATGTAAAAAGATCATTTAATATTCTAGAATTTCTGACATTTTATAAAATTGAAATCAGATTTTAATGTTAGTTTTTATTAACATTTCAGAGTCTTACTGTATAAAGGTAGATGGAATGGCTGACAAGAGACTTATTTCTAACCAAAATATTCATGTGTCAAGTAACGAAGAAGCTATAAATGCCATTAGACCTGGAGGAGTTGGCTGGAAATCAAAGCCTGATGATAATAAACACACTGTTACAATTGATGTTGGAAATGCACTTGCATATGGTGGAAATATTCACTTAATTCAACCCAAATCTATTAAGTCATATGATGTGATTCTGCTGGGTGGTGATAAAGTTTACGCCTCGAAAGTAAGTATTGACTTTTTTCTATTTCATAATATATCACAGTATATACAAGACTGAACATGGAGCCAGTGAATTCAGTAACCCTTAATATGTTTTTTCTAATTTATATTTTAATGGATCTGTAGTCATGGCTTGTCTTCACAAATGAAGATTTGGAAAGAGATTTAACAACTACTGCAAGTTTATCTTTGGCTGACAGAACTTACAAATCTACTTATTGGAGTAGATAGACTAAACTATCGCCCGGTTCACACTCCACCCACATCTATTGAACAGGTGAAGAGGCTCGTCCCTTGTTCCCCGTTTAGGATGTGGTTTCCAGCTTTCTCTTTTCCAATCTTTTCACTCTTTTCTTTTTTTTTTTTCAATTGGAGTAGATAGACTAAACTATCGCCCGGTTCACACTCCACTCACGTTTATTGAACAGGTGAAGAGGCTCATCCCTTGTTCCCTGTTTAGGATGTGGTTTCCGGCTTTCTCTTTTCCAATCTTTTCACTCTTACGTAGCCCTCTGCACATCAGTGGCATTACTGCCTTGCTCGGGGTGATATGATTAAAACACAAAAATAAAATAATAGCATAGGTCTTTCAGCTAAATACATTCTCATTTTGTAATGTCATCACTTCTCTGTCATTTGGAGATGTGGAATCCCTCAGGCATGTGTATTGAGATTTATTTTTTAAGGTGTCTTA
Organism: Ascarosepion bandense; assembly: GCA_037127315.1. Classification (NCBI taxonomy): domain Eukaryota; kingdom Metazoa; phylum Mollusca; class Cephalopoda; order Sepiida; family Sepiidae; genus Ascarosepion; species Ascarosepion bandense. The sequence continues at coordinate 1,586,653 of JBBBDQ010000907.1, read as the reverse complement.
CAGCCTAAACATTTTCTTCAGTTCTAGTGCTTCAATTTCTTCAAGGTGGTTCTCTTTTAACCACTGAACCTGTGGCCCTGAAATTTTCAACCCACAGCAATATCAATTTCCTGTTCGAAACAGCATCATTTCAATGTAAAATAAAATGTGCACAAAAAGATTTACCAATCTTAAAAACACTCCAACAGAAAAAGGATGGTTTGCACTGGTCCAAGACATGATGGTATCTGAAAAAAAAAGTAAGACATTAGTTAGATGAAGATACCATTGCCATTTGCCTAAGTTCACTAGCACCACACATGTGAGTTTAAAATGTGTGAGGTATTTATACTTTACGCTGTAATATAATTAAGCTAAGTGTAAGATGTGAGTGACCAGCTTGAAGGAACAACTATATTAATACAGATAAAATATTCATGATATTTACCAAGTTTACTTTTTGTTAGTATAAAACTAAATGGAGAGTAAGAAAACTGTGCTGTGTCAATCTTTTAAGTGTGAAAGGCTTGTTTTCTAGCCTTGAAAATCTGCATTCAAACTAGAAACTTACCTAACATCTGGAAGTGATGAGAAATATGCAACTATTTCAGCCATAATGCAAGCTAAAAGAGAATAACTCTCTTTTTTGTGGTTTATGATATAAAAATAACCTTTACAGAAACATTGGCACAGCAGTAAAAAAGAAGTATTGTTAAATTCTAGTACACTCTACTGTGTGGCATTCTGTGTTGTCTCTGGGTTCACAAACTCCTGCATAAATGGTATAAATGATAAAGACATTTTTTTCTTACTTGTTCTTATTAGAAGTGAGGGACGTATGTAGCAACTTGGATTCTAAGAGGCAGCAGGAGGAATGACCTTACAGGACTGCATGTTGGCTGTTGGCTTAGCATCCCTCTACATGTGATCTTAGCCCATCTCTTTAACTTGAAAATTCTTGAGGCCTTCTGTTGAATTTGCATCCTTTTGACATTATATATAAAACCCAAGCAAAAATAATCCATTAGTCTCAGAATAACACACCCATCAGGTATTCTATTCTTTTGCTAACTATTCTGACCCTGGCCTTTGCATTCTGTAAAAGCTGATAGAATTTGAATGAATATGAAGCATAAATTAATTCATTTACAATGACTCAAAAAGCAGATTCACAGCAGATTGCAAAAACGCCCAGAGGAGTGAAGACATCAACAAAAGTGCCTTGCTGCTACTTGCTTTCTAGCTTGCTAGAAATTACTAGTTCCTGTCTTTGAGAATCCTGATGAATCTTCTGAAACTTTAAATTATTGTCTTATTAATTTTTTTACCACTTTTTGGTAAAGTACTAGATGCTTTAATTAACTCTGAATTGGTTAAGCATCTAACATCAAATGACATTCTTTCAGATAAACAATATGGCTTTTGTTTTGCTAGGTCAACTGCTGATGTGTCAATGTTTACATCTGAATCAATCTATCAAGCTTTAGATAAGAACAGTGATGTTTGGGCAGTGACTTTATATATTTTGAAGGTATTTGACACGGTTTGGCATGCTGGTTCTTTTAACAAGCTTAATGGCTATGGTGTTTCTGGCTGAATATTTGACTTAATCCAATTGTTCTTAAAAATTGTATAATGAAAAGTTGCATTGGATGGCCATGCTTCTAAAATCTTTCATATTACTAGAGTGGCCTCCCAAGGCTCTATCCTTGGAATTTTGTTGTTTCTTGTATTCATAAATGACCTTCCTGATGTAATCACTTCCCAACTTAGGATTTATGCCAATGAAACAAATATTTACTTCTGTCTTAATAATAATAAGTTTGATGGGTCTGCCAAAGCAGACCTGGTAGCTGCTCTCAAATTTTATATCTGAAGCAAAAGTAGAAAATTTAGGCTGAAGGTTGTATTTAAAGTGGTGTTTATTCAGTATGTGAGATGGGGCAAGAGAGAAAAAGAAAGGACAACCAAAAAAGTATTTAACTGACCACCTCCAATATTATGAGTTACAGTGCCCAGGCATTGGAAAATGCAGAAAGAGAGCAAATTCTTTAAGTAAACATTGCATCTTTTTTTTTTTTTTTTTTGGTGAAAGTGACATCAACTATTAAACAAAGTGTAGGACAAAATCCTCTAGGGTACCTGCACCAGACAAGACTAATTTAGGAAAAATAACACACAATTTTTCAATCAAAACTTTAATTTTTATTTGTAGTTTGAGATGTACAATATTGCATTCATAAGACTGCTCTAAAGGATCCTATTATATGATAGAGTTTTTTCCTCTTGTATTTGTAATGTATTTTTTGCATTATTCGAAACTTAAATGTTTCTGCTGGGTACACATTTAGTCTTTTTTACTGAGATCATCCATTATTCACAATATTAATGGATAATAACAGCTAAAAGTCTCAATTGTTACATTTATCACTAAAAATAAACTTAATTTCAATGTTTTTATTTTTTAATAATGTCAAAAAAATGTTAAGCTTTAAAAATGTTTTATTAGAATATGAGGCCAGGTAAATGATTTTTTGAAGTAAGAATAATGAGGAGGTTAAAAACTTTATAATATCACCAATTAGTTAACTTTTTGTCATATTTTAAGCAAATGAATTTTATCCTATTTTACACTTTACCTAAGGTTTTGTTCTATGTGTTTTATCCAGGAGGCAGTTGTCCATATCATGTGACCTGATAGAAACATAATAATTGTTTTTAATTGTGCTTAATTAAGCTTATACACACATTAAACAATATATTTTCTTAATCCCTAAAATTTTATTTTTCTTACAACTCTAAAATTAGCCGTTTTTTTTTTTTCCTCAAGAATTGTGTAAAGTTCTGCAATTATAACCTGAAAGCTTTTGACAAACTGGCATTCTTATTATTTTAGTTGTTGGTTGATATTTTTTAAATTGTTTTTCAAATATTTTGATATTATTGTGGGGAATTATCTACAAATGGACTCTTTCACGCCTTTATAATATGACTACCAACTTTGAGTGAGAGTAGTAGCCACAGAGTGAGTGAATGAGTGAGTCAGGACACTGCAAGAGGAGTACTCGCCAATCCACATTTAACTTTGTACTCCGTGTTCAGAGAATATACTATTCAACCTTATATCTGAGTCTGTGTTATCTTTTATAACCCATTCGATCATAACAGATATGAAAGAACAATTTTTAAATTGAAGTCACTTGTTTAAAAAGCCTTCAAATTCTGATTGCATTTCACTAAAATATTTAGATAATTCAACCACTAATATAGACCTGATTTGATAGACATGGATATGAACAGGTTCTGTGAAGTTTTCGTAGTTATTATTTACATTTTTTGCAGTCATAATAATGTCTCCATCTTTGTTGAAACATTAATAATGGTTTTATTACATATTTATTGTGTTTTTATGTGTATTTTACTAAATACGTATATATGCGTGTGAGTTTAGAAAAATGTTATCATTAATTGCTGGCATTCTTAGCTCTATGCATTGAATATAACACAAATTTGAAGATGACATTGTTAAAATATTTTTTTTATTTATTTGTATAGAAAAATGCTCCTGACACCACAGTGAAAATACCATTTGGAACAACAGCAAATGAAATAAAAATAAAATTCTATGGAGAAACTCCTGGTTGTCAAGTGACAACCTCAATATCTGTTGTTGGATGTTTTGAACAAAGTAAATAAAGTTCTTTCTACTTTCTTATGTCAAATTCTGTTGAAGACTTGATAAAGTATTGATGACCCCTTTCTTTGTAGTATATTATGTATTGAAACTTTTATTTACAAAATTGCTTTTTGCTTAAAGTTGCAGTTATTATGAAATTTGAAATTTTACAAATATAAAGTTTTTATTAAAGTAGCATCATAAAGTAATATGGGACACAAAGCAGAAATTAATCAGAATTTTGTTCTCAAGAGTCCTCAGCACAGGCTGTACCTCTCTCATTGCACTTAGTTATTAGATCAGGGTCAATCCACAATCTCTGAGGCATCCCAAAGAAAAGTACCAAGGAAACTAGACATTTTATGATACCATTCACATGTAGGTTTACAGAGCTCCACATTAATTGTAACCTATCTTGGGAAGTGGGTATGTAAATCAAATCAAGTTACAATCTATTAACTCTTATTACTTAACTAGTTTCGCCTTTTTGTTGTAACTTTTGAGATGAAGAATTATCATTATACATTTTGCTATTCTTCCCAGCATGCATTATACTCACCATATTTCAGTCATTTTACCTTCTAGTCTTGCTCATGTGTCTGTCTACATGCTTGATACACTTCTTGCAATTTGAAAACTGAACCCTTTAATCCACTGAGTAGATTATTATCATTCTGTTTTCTATGCTTAGAAGATATTTCATGTCAGTTAATACTCATCAGTCTTATTCACCTTTGTATCAGTTGTTCATTTTTAGCATTGAAACATTGTATGTGACTTTCAGCACAACTGGGAATTGAACTCACAATTGCTGGGACACCCAATATGTTTTGATAAATGCTTTAATTCACTAGACCATTTTTTTTTTCATTGGAAAAAAAACAATCAAGTTACACAAAAGTGAATAAGACTAGTGAGTATTAACTAATTCAAAATGTCCTCAAAGCATGGAAAGTGGCCTTCTATGGATTGAATAAAGGGTTCATTTCAATTGAGTATAAAGGCAGGCACCTAATGAAGACAAAAAAGTGCCTGCCTTTATACTCAATTGAAATGAACCCTTTATTCAATCCATAGGAGGCCACTTTCCATGCTTTGAGGACATTGTTTCAATGCTAAAAATGAACAACTGAAAGTTGTATATAAAAAAATAATTCTGCTTTGGTGCAGTGGATATCGACATGGAACGACAAATCGGAGAGATGAGTTTGAATTCCAGTTGAATTCCTTGCATTCACTTGCACACAAATACCCTTGGGAAAGGTATTAATCTGTCTCTTCCCTTTAGTTATGGGTTAAATAATAGGACAGATTGGGTTCTATAGCCTTGGCTTGCAACCAGTCTACCACAAAAGCAATGGCAACCTACATAAGGATAATTTTCTGCCCAGTCAGTCATGTCTCTTTCGAGACATGATTGCCCAAAGCGTGTATCACGTATAGCACTTAACTGACTGATATCATTAAAAGTAAATATATCCAAAGGAAGCTATCATGAAACAAAAGAAATAAAATGCAATTTATTAGCAGCCTGATCTGTCTTATTAATGAAGTATTTCCATTATTATGGTAAGATGAGGCATATTTGCTTATTGGTATAAAATAATATATCCTGTTACCATAATAAAAATAGTATATTTAGTAATGAGGACAGATCAGACTACATGAGCAATAAGTTTTGAAAATTATATTTTTATTATAACATAAGTATGCTTCTCAGCTAAAATTTAAAGATATGCTTTTCTTTTCATATATAGTAAAAATTAAAATCACCAATTTCTCAAATATAGCTTTATAAGTTAATAATTATCAGTGAGTCAATAAGATATTCAGTTAATTTTCACAAATATTTAATTTTCATTAATGATATATCAAAATAAAAGATATAATCATTGATTATTCATGATTTTTATTATTAGAAAAATGAATAAATTGAATATTAATAATATTATTGAGTTGATTTTATATTATAAAAAACAACTTACATTTTTACTTTTAATTTATGAACAGTAACCAAAATTTATTGGCTTAACCTACTTCCCAAAATCTGAAATAATGAGTTGGGCCAAGAACTATTCAGTCACTATCTCCATTTTGTATATTCTAAAGTTTTTATGCTCACTTAAAATTATTTTGTGTTTATTTAATATTTATTATGCTAATAATCTTTTTCATTTTATTTTTCAAGTTTTAACAACACCAGAAATGACAACAATGACAGGTAAGAAAACCGAAAAAAAAAGTCAGTCAAAAAAGAGAGTGCGAGGTGAGTGAATAAAAGATAGGGCTGAACATGGAAGATTGATACAGATCTTGATATGCTGTTAACATTTCCCATAGTGGCAACTCTGCAGCATCTGAACATTGTCTTTTGGAATGAAGAATAGGAAGTTGTCCATGGGAGTCAAAGCTTGATATGGTGGAACGAGAAGCGATATGAGGAACTTGTCAGTATATATGAAGAACAAGGGTGGACAGTATATCATAGTCACCTTAGTGTTGGAGCTAGAGGATATGTGGACAGGAGACTGCTGCAGATCTTCAGACATGAGATGGGCTTCACTGCAAAGGAAGTGAAACAGTTGAGAGAGGTGGTGCAGAGGGCTGCAGAGAAAGCATCCCTCTGAATCTGGCTCAAGAGGAATGATGGAAATTAGTTTGAGAATGCTGGTGTAACAGGACAGCAAAGAGAAGTTGCCTGTAGAGTGCCAATAGGTCTCAGTAACTGATGTGGATTCCTATAGCAGTAGTATGGGAACTCCCTAAGTTGTCCAAACCTCCAGCTGATATGGAGGACTGTGTCCAGCAGGAGTAGAGTTGATCAGAATCTGGGTTTGATTGTTTTCAAACCCTTAGCATTAAACTTTTATTCCATATTCTCAAATGTTCACTTGAGTGGTTTTCCAAATTTGAGATTGCCCAGCCTCCTTTTGAGAGTGGTCACAGGATTCAAGCCCCCACTTAACTCCACTTCCCATTTCTCTCTCTCTCTCTCTCTCTCTCTCTCTCTCACTTCCTTCTCCTACTTTCTCAGCATCTAACTTCAGCCTACTCCAAAGGCCAATGCACCATCCTGTGATGAATTCAATGTGAAGATGAAAAGGGATTTTCAGTCATTAATCTTTTTTTATCAGCTTGTCTCATGCTGTGATTTCTCATTGGACCAGACCACTCAGTCAGCTGCCTATAGTTACACCAGGGCTAGTGATTTATTTTTTTTTATCACTTGTATCCAAAGAAATCTGAATGAATATTTGATATAAAATTTTTGGCAAATGCCACAGGAATTAAAATGAACAAACCCGTCACACTAATCTCTACCTTTGTAGGGATACTTTTCTTCTGGGTAGTCATTTAAATCTAAATGGGTTTTCTGAGTTTTTTGTCCAGATCTTTAATTGCTGTTTCAGTGACCATATGAGTTTTTTTTATCAACAACATGTTTTTTTTATTTGAAATCTTCAAGGATACATTAATGGTCTCTCTTTTAATTGTGGAGAAAGACAGGTAGTCTCAATCTTATTGAATTTTGTTTGGTTAAATTTGGGTTTGATTCTCCTTGGAACTGTTCAGGGGTTGCCTTGCTACTTTGACATGATTTTTTAATGCATTTTATTTTTAATTTTCCTCTCAACTTTTCAATCTATCTTTCTGCAAATTCCAACAATTTTCATCCTTTTAGTAGACCCTTACTTCTTCCTTCTTTTTTTTATTTCCCTTTTTGTTTGACCACTCTCTGAAGATCCCTTTTTGTTTGACCAATCTCTGAAGATCCCTTTTTGTTTGACCAATCTCTGAAGATCCCAATGTCACAATATCAGTAATATCACAGGAAGTAATCAATTAATGTATTTATCAATAAATACAACTATTTCCATAAAAGCAAATAACATTATAATGTTTTAAATAAGTGCACAAAAAAGACTGAAAAGTATAATACCCATAAGGACATTTTGTATGAATTTTATAAGTAAACAAATTTGGAAATTATATTTAGTTGTATCATTTTTTCTGATGTAGAACTTTTTTCAATTTTATATGTGATGAATAAATAAATTATTAAATATTATTTCAGCTTCTTATTGTGTTGCTGTTGATGGCATGGCTGATTCAAATCTTGTCAGAAACAATCATATAGAACTTTCCAGTAACCAAGAAGCTGTGAATGACTTAAGACCAGGAAACATTGGTTGGAAATCATCACCAGAAGACAGGCTTCCTTCAATTAAAATATTTGTTGGACAAGCATTTATCTATGGTGGAAATATTAGGTTGCCTAAAGCCAAAGGCATTAATTCTTGGGATGTCATCTTAAAAGGAGGGCAGGAAGAAAAAAAATTGATGGTATGTATGAATGATTATATCTAAAACTGTGTTTAAAAAATAAAGCATCAAGCATTCTCTTGATGAGCAGAAGGAAATCTGTCTCAGTCATTAGTCATGACTTGATTCTCTCTAGTCTGATAACATAAAATAAAGGTGTTCTTTTTACTGAATTATTGTTCTTTTTTAGCATTTTGGTTTCATTTTAATATTATTAATATTAAACAAAAACAAATATTTCAATGTATTTACACTACCAGCGATAATTATTAGGCAACCTCAGTTTTTTTTAAAAGAAATGATGTATTTCATACTATTTTTAGTATTTATTACCAAATGAAAATAGAATGGTTCTTTTGTTATTATTACTTTGCAAAATTTTACAAGGCAAGGAAGCAAAGATGAACTTGTCCGAATCACCCTAAATTTTCTTCATTTTTTCATTGATGAAACTGCAATTGTTAAATATTTATAAATTTATTTGATGCACATGTTATTGTCAATATTAACAAAAATTTACAATTATTCACTTGGCAATAAATAATAAAAAACAGTATGAAATACATCATTTTTTTAAAACAGTGAGGTGGCCTAATAATTATAGCCGGTAGTGTATGTAAATTGGAAAAATTGCTTTGTAATTTTAAGAATCTGTTCATTATATAACACAATGCTCAAATTACTGTCATATATAGTCTGGTGTTTCTGTTATGTAATTAGAGATTCTAGATAAAACCAAAAGAAAAATCTGCAATGTTATTGGTCCTGACTGGGCATCTCAGTTTCAGTCACTTTCTCACTGCCATAATGTAATATCCTTGAGTTTTTTCTTTAAATATGTACCTGGTAATTATTGTGATGACCTTTCTGCTTTGGTACCATACTTTATGAATTTAAGCACAGTACTAGATTGGTCGTGAGGTCTCATTATTTTTTACATTTGAAATGAAAGATGTAATCATAAGTTCTATGCTAACATTTTCTTTTCTCACTAGTGATTCTCTTTTGGTTTCTTACTTTCCATTCAACTTTGACTTTCAAAAATTTCAATTCAATATCAATTGTTATCTTCTGTCTTTGTAATTTCTGTATTTCATTGTTCTCTCTCCTTAATAATGTTTTTTTTTTCCTCATATTCTCTTATACTCTGTAACTGCTTGTGTCTTAGTGGCTTTATTGTTTTGCTTGGGGTGAAATGACTGAAAAAGAAAAAAGAAGTTCCGAGGGAAAAAAAATAGTAATGAATATCCATGGTCACACAAATTAAATTATATGTGTAGTTTAAGAATAAAACCATTGGAATTTCAAATTGGCTACATAGCATATCTGGAAAGTAAGTATTAGTTTCTGTCATGTGTAGAGAACAAAATGAAGAAAAGGTATAAATTTCAAAAAGGGGAGCATTACATAATTCATGTCATTTGGCCATATAACATAGCAAAATAAAATTAATCTTTTGCTGCTGAATAAATATATTGATGGTATCTCATTTCAGTAAATTTTATTCTTGTAAAAAAATAAAAACAGTTTAATAAAAACAAACTAATAAAGCACATTTTCTTGGTAGATTAGATGAACAATTATTAGAAACTGTTTTTATGTTAAAAATACTATTTTTCTTACATAGCTCTGTCTTTATAATATTAATTACATTTGTAAATAAAAACTTAATAAAATTGAAGTAATTGATTAATTCAATACTTGGAATGAGCGAGATTAAAAACATTTGAATAATTTAAATTTTAGCATTTTTTGCCTAATTTGGGCTTCAAGCAGTACTTACAGTGCTATGCCATTTCAGTTTTCTATTTTTAGAATATTATAACAAATACTGTAACAGCTTTTCAATTGCCATTTGTCATTTCAGTTTTTGCCTAATGTATTTTAAAATTTTAATCTATGGTTGATATTATCTGTTATATATATTAATTAATATACATATTATCTTAAGTTTTAAGCACAACTCAGATTTTCATGCATTATGCAATCATCAGGTGCATAATATGCATATTTATTAATATATACTTTTTGCTTTGTTATACTGCATTGAGCACTATTCTATTAACACCTGATAAATATTTATATATTGATGTGCATTTGCATGTATATATATATATATATATATATATGTCCTTTTTTACATCCATGCCTATATATATATAAAATTTGTCACTTATATAATTCAAGTGCAATTTTGAAAATGTCAATTTTTGCTTAACTTTTAACAGTTGGTTTTAAGTCACTTTAATTATCTCAAAATAATTGTTGTGTTTAAACATGGAGTCATTACTAGAACATAAAAATAACCATTAATAAGTGTTGCCAATAATCAAAAGAAAAATGTACAAACATATCCAACTAATTGCAGAGATAGTAATTGTTTGAAAAAGCTTTTAATTATTATTACTTCTTCCTTATATTATGATGAAGTTCTGAAAAGTTCTCAAACCAACCAAGAAAGAATTTTCAAAAAGTTTGTTCAGATTTTTGGAAATGGGTTGAGCCAAACACTTATCAGTACCTCCTTACAGTTGGGACATTTTATGTATGAAATGTGTATGCAAATATAAAAACAATTATTGGACAGGGGTAGTGATAATTTATCAGTAAGTGATGCTAATAATAAAAAGGAGAATGTAACAACTATTATAGAAGAGAAATATCCTAAAATATTTGGCAATGGAAAAATTAATTTTCTTTTTTAAAATTTTTTTTTCAGAATAATGAAGCTGATTCAGTTGTTAGAGTTCCATTTTCTACAACAGGAAGCATTGTGCTCATTAAACTTCACAAAACACTTCCTGATTGTAAAATAAGTGTAACTGTGTCAATGACTGGTTGCTTTACTGTTCAGTGTAAGTATCATAACTGATGCAATATTAATTGATTTAGCAATTTTATACAATTAGATTTTCCCAAGATTTTTAAGAAATTTATTTCTAGTGATTTCTCTATAAACTTAAATATCATTTTTAATACTATACATTTTCAGGACATAAGTAATTATGGCTCACCGCACATTCTTTTTCTTATCGACAAACTGCCATGATTTGTTTTGTTTTTTTGACTAAAATTCACTCAATACAGAGCTCAAGAGCCACTCAAAGTAGAGAATTACTGTATGAGGTGTGTGATATTAATGTAAGAGGAGGAAGTAGAAGGGAAAATTATAAGGATATGACAGTTTGACTCTAGACTTTATACAAATCCTATATCATCCAACAATTAACTGAAACACCCAAAGTTGAATTACACACCCACAAAATCAGATCAAAAATGACTGAAAACATTTTGAAAAAAAAAAACAGAGTAAGACAAATTTCACAAGCCATAGTGAGAATTAAGATTCATAGTTCCATTTGTTATTTCCTGTCCAATCGGAATATGGAATCTTAATTTTCACACCAGCTTGTGAAATTTGCCTTGGTCTGGTCTTTTTTTTTTCAAAATCTTTTCAGTCATTCTTGATCCAATTTTGTAGGTGTGCAATTCTACTTTTTGTGTTTAAGAGTGGAGAGGTTTCTCGTTGCCTTCTGCAGGGTTTTGAATTCATAGTAGCCCCTTTTTTAGACTGTAAAGATAGTTATGCCTTTTCTAAGAGCCTTAGTGTTGGAGAGAAAAGATGAATTCATGCCTTTCCCAGAAGTATTAGTGTGAAAATAAATGAGACTAGTTTAGAATTTTAACTTGTCTTGCCAATTCCATTTTCTGCACCAATAACTATTATGCTACTTGCACATGTGATAGGAATATTAAAAATTATCTCAGGCTACTTATATTTTGGAAAAATAAAGTCCTCTAATTTGATATTTTTGTAATGTTTATGTACAGAGTGCAATAGGTAAATGGGTTGTATGCGTTTTGTTGATTGCACATACGTTGATTGCACTATACGTAAGGTCAGTTGGGCACTGTCTGTGAGAAAAAGAGCACCATAACACAATTCACTCCACCAAAAATTTGGAAACTGCATGCTATATTGCTTGGCATTTGCATTGGAAGCTCCAATACAAACATGTCAGAGTGTTTGAGAGTCAATTTGAAGATAGTGCAGAAAAGTCAGAGTTTAATGGTGATTGCAAAATTGTTTGGAGTGATCGCAACAATATTCCACCATTCATCTTCCTACAAGACCTCAGACAACATGGAGAGCTAAATCAAGATACATTGACATGGTAGTCCTGCCTTGAGTCAAGAGGGTTGCTGCTGGAAGATCCTATGTCTAGCAACAGGACTCTGCACCATGTCATACAAGCAGAAGGACCCAGTCATGGTTGTCAGACAATTTCTGTGACATCACTCCTTACATCTAACCACCTAACTCCCAAGATTACAACCCCCTTGATTATTATGTGTGAAACGCAGTTCAACAAGACACCAACAAAACTCCTTATATGAACAAAGATGAACTGAAGGAAAAGATTATGGTAGCATTAACCAACTTAAACAAGGAGACCATCCAAAAGAGTTGCAGCAGATTTCAAAGTTGTTTAGAGGTTATAATTGAAGCCAATAGCAATTTTAATGCATCACTCAATAAATCCCAGGCCTTATTAATAAAACAAGAATTTTTAGGCAAAATTCAACTTTATTCATCAACATACGCTCCTTCTAGGATGATACACTGATTCAAACGCTTCTCTAATGATTTGATGCCTTTTTTGTAGAATGATTTCTTTGGCCTCAAAATACGCCTCAGTTTCCGATATCACTTCTTCACTGGAACATTCTTTTGAGGTCTGCCAACAGACAGTAGTCACTGGGGAGCAGATCTGGAGAATAGGGCAATTCAAAGTGCAATTCATGTAGTTTTGCCATCGTTGTGATCAACTTGTGACACAGTACAATGTCTTGGTGAATGATCACTTTTTCTTTTTCATTTGCAGCCATTTTTTGGCAATTTTTTCTATCAAATGTACTAATAATGCTATATATTATTCACTATTAATAGTTCTTCCCTTCTCAAGGTAATTGATGAACAAAATACCTTGCGCATTTAAATATATAGAGGCCAAAACCTTGCCTGCTGATGTTTGCATCTTTGATTGCTTTGGATGGCTTTCATCTGCTGCTGTCCACTCATCTGACTGCCGATTTGACTATGGAGGGAAGTGGTTAATCCATGTTTCATCCATTGTCACATATTTATGCAAAAACTCCTTGTTGTGTTGAAACAGTTGCAAACAACACTCTGAATCGTTGATATGTTGTTGTTTTTGATTGACTGTGAGCAAATGCAGCACCAACTTTGAACACAGCTTTCTCATTGACAAATGTTCATGCAAAATGATGAATATACTGCCTTCTGATATGTTCAACTTCTCTGCTATCTCATGCAACTTCATTTTACGATTGGTCAAAACGAGTTTGTGAATTCTTTTGGTGTTTTCTGGGACAACTGCTGATTTTGGGCAACCTGAGCATTCAGCATCATTTATGTCTGTACAAACATGTTTAAAGTCAGCATACCACCTTTTATCCATTATTCCTGATGAAGCAGAGTCTGAATAACTTATCAAGCCATTGCCTTGCTTGAACAGTATTTTTTTCTAATCAGAAAGCAATCAACACATGGTATTCAGATTTTCACATTGTTTTAAAAATTTGCAACAGTAGCTTCACTTAAATAACTGTAATTTGTAAACTAATAATCCAATTAGGCTCAAATTTAGTCACATGCCATTTGAAGGTTAGTACTTCATAAAAATTGTATGGATTTTTTTATTAGTGGTGCCATCTATATGTCAGGTTTGCGACTTATTGAGTGATGTGTTATTGAATAAATTTACTCTCTAGTATTTCAAAATATTTTTGTGTGATTTTGGTAGTTATATTTTATAAAATGAGAGGTCAGTGTTATTTTCATTTTTGCATAATCCATCACACCCTGTAGGTTTTCCTTTTGCTAATGATTGTTGATTTGTTAATGTTAAAGCATCTAGATATTTTAGTATATTTAGATTTTTCTTTCATTGAAATAAATTTTGTTCGACAGAAAATAAGTTGAACACTAAGCCTATTAGCATCAAGGTGCAGGGCTAACTTTAAGCCAATTGGACACGTTGCTCTCAAAAAAGACCTGTGCCTAAGGAGGCCCCTATGCTTTAAAAAAAACAGTCATGACTTTTTATATTGTGTATATTTCAAAAATGCTCACAAAAATGTTTTGTTGAAGTATCTTAGAGTGAAAATAGATTCTCTTTCTACTTGAAAGAATATTAGGAAAAATGCAATTACAAACAGCCAGAAATAAAATGACTTTTCACTTGACGTGACACAGTAAGACTGCCAATAGTATTAGTTTTATTTACTAGAAAAAAAGATATACTTTAAAATTTATATGTAATATTTATCTGTTTTGTAACATCTATATTACAGCTACAACACCACTAATGTCTACACTTGTTACTGGTAAGTAAAATTCTATGCTACATCTTTTTTAAATGTTTATTATTTTTTGTTATTTATCACAATTTATCAGAATGAGTTTTTAAGATGCAAATTTTAGAGATGGTATTAGTGGAAAATACAAAAATTGATTTAAAATTAGTTGTTGTTTTTTTTAAGATCTGTTGTTATGAATTATCTTCCTATTTGTCAAATGACTATCAAATAATATATGTCACTGTGTATATTTGTTATTGAGACAAAATCTCAATTGCCAAAAAGAAGAAAAGTCAAAGAAGAATGAGAACATTTACAGAGTTGCTTCATTCATTACATTTTAGTCAAAACACAAAAGTATTATTTTATTTAAGAAGGGATAAAATGTCTTCTGTTAACACACTGTTAGATTTTTTCATGCAGGTCAATGCATTCATGATAAAAATGCTTTTAAGCAACCAATGTTGGCAAGATTTTCAGGATATATTTATATGAGAACTAATTCATGCATGTTCCAACTTGTCTATCATGATTAAAAAATATTGATAACTTATTTGGGAGTGTTAGGTTTCAATATGTAAGTAAACTAAGTACAATATAAATATTTTTTTTATATATAAATAAATCCAATAAATTATTTAGGTACCTCCACTAATTTTTGACATCTAAATTTTAAATTGAATTTTTAAAAATAAAAATGTTTTCTTGAAATTTACAGTTTAGTTTTAATTAAAAGCTAAATGATTAAATTTACTATTTCGAGTAAGCAAAACGCTCTGGTGTATTTCAAACAGAAATTATATTGATTGGAATCTAAAATTTTTCAATTTGTTTTCTTAATCTTTCAATTTTTTGGCCATTTTTAAGTGATTGATACATTTGTAAGCAAAAGTTAATTCTCAGTTTTAAAAATCTTGTAAAAATAAAATATACATCTCTGACTCATTATTTTTGGAAAATTAGCAAATTTAATGTTAATGTTAATGTTAATGTTAATTTAATATGATTTACAATTACTTATTTTTGGCATGAAATTTAGAATAAAACTATTTCTTAAAGACAAAGTTCAACTTTCTGACCTTTCCACAGTATGTGTTGACAGATTTGACATAAGTGTATGGCAATCACAAGTGACATAATTGTACAAATTTTTTCCTGTAAGGGGAAGAAATCCTGAAATACATGACCTTTTTAATTTACACATAGAAATTACCATGCAAAAAAAAAATTTGAATACACAAAAATATTTAAAATTATTTTGAAAATGGGAAGGCACAATGATTTGTATTCAATTTTTTAATTTTAATTTTCAATTAGTAAATATAATCTTTGCTTCATAATTTTTTAAACTATGCCCAACAAATTTAAGTATTTTTAAAATATTTTTGAAACTTTATAAATTATTATAATTAAAAAAAATTAAAACAAAAATAAATATTTGGATATTTTGTGCATCTGCTGCAGCCAGCTTTGTTGGAGATTATTCACAATTTAAAAAAGATGATTAAATTTAATCAACTTAGTATGTCTAAATTTTTCAATAAAACATAATATAATCTAAATAGTTTTTGTATTCAGCATGTTTTGTATCTAATTTACTTAGCCTCCTTGATACGAGAAATATTTAATCTTTTTCTTTATTTAGAATCTTACTGCATCAAACTTGATGGATTAGCTGACAAGACTCTCATTCGAAACAAGCAGATCAAACTTTCCAGTAATGAGGAAGCAGTGGAAAACATCAGGCCCGGAAAAGATGGTTGGAAACCTGCTCAAGGAGATAGCCAGCCACGAGTAATAATTTCTGTTGGAAATGCCCTTAGATACGGTGCCAGTATCCACTTACCAAAGGCTGTTAATATAAAAACATGGGATGTCATTTTGTCTGGAGAAGAGAAAGCACCAGCATTTAGAGTAAGTTAATTTACTTTGAATAAAATATTTACAGGGGCACAAAATTATTAAAGTGATGAAAACAGACATGTTAAAACAAGTAAAGAAATTAATAAAAAAAACAATAACAAAAATTATATTACTATAAAGTGATAATATCAAAATACAATGCAATTAACAAAAAATGTTTATTGGTTCTCTCTCATCAGAGCTAAATTGAGGATGAAAAATGTGCACATTGACTAAAAATGGTGACAAAAAACCCAAATATTATATAAAAGGGATATAACACTTACAGTCTAAATTACCTTTAAGCTTATCAACCACTTCACCTGCTTACAGAGAGAGGGCTGATAAGACTTAATGTATCTTCCTCGGTACTGCTTGTCAGTTATGAGAACTGATAAACCATTTTGGCTGTTTTTTTGTGTTGTGTTTTAAATATTATCACTTTATGGTAATATTATTTTTTTTGTTTTTTCTTTCTTTAATATCTATTTTTATTGCTTTAATAAATAAACTTTCATGATATTGAAATTGATTTTTAACACTATTGAGAAGCATTTCTAAAGAATATTTACAAGATAGTACTGGTAAGTTTCAGACTTATATGTGCTATGATCATATTGTTTAGTCTACCATTCATGTTATCTACGGATGTTCAATTATAAAGTTTTGTAATGTGTTGCAGTTGCTCTTATAATAGTTGATAATTAAGTAATTTTAGTCATCAAACAATACTTATTATTTACTGGATGAATCATTTACTTTGTTTTTAAGATCATTCCAGTGCCATTTTATACTGTAGTTGCAATTAGTGATTGTTAGTTCTTTTTACAGTTTCTTGCACTCAAACTTGTCTCAACAGTTCTTAAAGTCCCGAATGTTATCATCTATTCAGCTTCACTTCTTTTTATATATATATATATATATATATATATATATATATATATTGTAATATGAGCTCTGGTAAAAAAAAAAATGGTTACTGAGACATTAGACTTATAAATCCCAAAATTCATAATTCATCCACTGATGTCCTCAACTGGTTGAGCTAAGTGACTTGATCCCAAAAAGTTGTGAGTTCAATACCTGTCAACAGAAAAGAAAAACAAAAAATTGAAAAGTTGAGTTAAAGGTACTGAGAGATCTGGAATGGTATGTTTAACTAGAAGGCCAGAATGTACAATGGCTGAAATGTTGTGAATATGGTAATGAAGATGAGGACAACAGTCCAAACAATGTAAATAGTGTAAATAACAAAAGGAAAGCTTAACAGAACTATTACCTTGGAAATATTTATAGAAAAGACACAAAAAAGCTACATTATAATGATGGGAAAGTAACTAAAGCACATTTAATCAAGACCAATTTTTAAAAATTTTATCAAGAATCTCTAAAATACATAGCAGAAGCACTAGACCAGATGTAACAGAAATATTCAATGCATGGACAAATGTATAAGATTCTATGAAGAATTATTGTTTAGCATGACACATTGAATTGACTTTCCTAGCAGTAGAACTAATAATTGATTCAATATCATCTTTTCACTTCATGTTAGCTCAAAATGGCGCAGTGTGTTACTTCCCTGATGAAAGACAAAAAAAAAATTCCCTAAAATGATTAAAAGAGAGCAGTTGGGTTTTAGAGATGTTAAAATTAACTTGCCCCATTTAACAGATTGTTGGTCATTTTTTAAATCAGCTGTCAATTTGACTTTATTGAACTGATCAGACTTACTATTTAGACAGAAGTAAATAGTTGTATCATCAGCATAGATACTGAGTTGAGAACTGATGATGTCAGGAAGGTTGTTGATGAAAATTAGTAATGATGTAGGCTCAAGGATAGAGCCCTGGGGCCACCCACATTAATGCAAAAAGATCTAGAAGTGTGGCTTTCATTTCACAATTTGAATAAGAACGAGTGAATCAGATCAAAAATTATAATATAATTTAAATATAACCTTTCAACACTTGAAAAAAAAAACAGTATACCAAATAAGTTGATAAAGATATACAATGGAATACAAAAGTATTTATACCATAAGGAAAAATAAAAAATGTGCATAAAACATATTGTATTGATGATACAAACATACACCCTTGTGTAAATTAATTGAAACAAAACAAATAATTATGTTATTATTTACTTCACTTGTAGTAAATCTCTTTTTATGGTGTCACCTGTCTTCCTAGTATCTTTCACTTTCCCTGATCAGGTGTACATTGTCTTTTAGCATTGTTTTTCTTTTCCTTTATATTTTGGACATATGGATCCAGTTTGTTTCTTCACCTTGATGACAAGACCAACAGTTGAAAGGCTGACATAAGCAATATCTGTGAATTCTCTGTAAAGCTTGCCAGTGTGTTTGTGCAGTGTTACAATTTTTGTACGCTTTTTTGGAGCAACGTCCATTGCAGACAATGGTCGTAGGACAACTAATCGACAGTTAAGACAATGGTGTCTGGGCATGATAAAATTTTGATACAATCACAGATGATGCAATATTTTTCAAGGCTAAACAAATTTCATCATACACCACTGCAAATGATCTAATCTGAAGAAAATATATATATATATTATTACATTATTTAATAATAAAAAAAGAAAAAATGAAAACAATTCTTTTAAAATTTTATTATTAATCAAAAGTTGTTTTTTTTTATCTTCATAGTATAATGTCCTTAATAGTTATTATTAATTCCAGCAATTAAAATTTATCAAATTAATTTATATCAGAGTTTTATTGCATTTTTTATTTTACTCTTCGAAGAAGATTTTCGGATAATGATTGCAAACTTAAAATAAAAAAAAATAGATGATTTATATTTCCCAATGAGTCCTGTGTTGAACTAATAAAACAAAAGTTAGTTATCAATATAAAATTTATTAAGATTTCATTGATTTACATGGAGCGGAGTAACAAGTAAAAAAATATTTTTATCAAGATTTTTAAAAAATAATAATTTCAAAAGTGATTTCATTCATTTGTGAATGAGTACTGAAAGTTTCATTAAAATCCGACAATTTTTTGATTTTTGCAAGAATTTCCAAATTAATATGTTTGTCACCAAAAAAAAATAGGTAATGCAATCATTACATTTCCATTGTAAACAGTAGTAACGTTTCTTTAGCCGCTAACTCAAACCAAAACAAAACTTTCTGACAAAATTTTGAAAATGTTAGAAGGGATTAAAAATTTTTTAAAAATAATTAAAAATTACTTTGATCTTTCCTCTTAATAATAATATAAACATTTTGAAGGAAAAAGTTTGTTTGGGACCTTTTTTATTCATACTATGCTGTTTTTGTTATTGATTTGACTGGCAGTACCTCGTATAATAACACCTTATTGAACAGATGGAATGAAATAACTGAAAGAAAAGAAATTACAAACATGCTTTGTTCTCAGAGAATTTTACAAAGAATGTAACACATATCTATGCAACAAACAGGGAAAAGGACACAAAAGTGAGTCCTCTGCTGGAGATTCTTGTGTGTTTCTGGAGAAGCCATATTTAGAATACCAGATTCAAGCCAACTGGATTTATTTGCTATGTTACTATCAAGGACATATTCTGTAAATGGGAAATGGCAAGTTCTGAGTTTTTCCCAAGTTGAGGACTACAAGTTATAGATAGTTTCTATACCTGGTGAAGATATATTTCCATATGTAAACAATATCATGGGTTTGTAAGTTGCATGATGTTACTGGGAGAGGTAGATTTAGACTCAACCCTAGCTGAGGGTTCTAGGCTAAAAACAACTGCTCAGTTTGATTCCTAGAAATTGACTGACTGATCACTTTTATCACACTATGAAGTGACTTCACAAAGTGGTTGTTACATGACTTCATCTTCTTTTTTTCTTTTTTTTTTTAATCGTATCACCCCAAGCAAGGCGGTAACGCCACTGATGTGCAGGGGGCTACGTAATAGTGAAAAGATTGGAAAAGATAAAGCCGGAAACCACATCCTAAACAGGGAACAAGGGATGAGCCTCTTAACCTGTTCAATAGACGTGGGTGGAGTGTGAACCAGGCGATAGATAGATCTATCTACTCCAATTGAAAAAAAAAAACAAAGTGAGAAGATTAGAAAAGAGAAAGCCAGAAACCACATCCTTGACTACATTTTGTATCCCTGAATCCTCATTTGCATAATATTAGTCTGATATTTATGTATGAGCATATTCATGCATATAAAGCAATAATATGTGATATCAGTAGAAATTAATTTTAAAATTTTCATATTGTTTAATATTATTTTACTGTCTAGGCTGAAATCTTTATTTTGACCATTTATTTTTGTCTGGATTTTTACCATTTTGTTTAATATATTTTTATATTAATGAGTTCACTAATCACTACTATTTAAATTTAATGTGTTCTTAACACATCACTCAATAATCCCAGGCCTGTCATATACATGGTGCCACTAATAAAAAAAATCCATGTGAGTTTTATGAAGTACTAACCTTCAGATGGCATGTGACTAAATTTGGACCTAATAGGATTATTAGTTTACAAATTACAGTTATTTAAGTGAAGCTACTGTTGTAAATTTTCAAAACAATGGAAAAATCTGAATACCATGTGTTGATAAAGCACTACTTTCTGATGGAAAAAAATAGTTTAAGCAAAGCAATGGCTTAATAAGTGTTATTCAGACTTTGCTTCATTGGAAACAATGATTAAGAGGTGGTATGCTGACTTTAAATGCGGTTGTACAGACACAAATGATATTGGACACTCAGGTCACCCAAACCTGGCAGCTGTTTTGAAAAACACCAAAAAATCCACCAACTGGTTTTAGCTAATCATAAATTGAAGTTGTGTGAGATAGCATAGGAGTTGAACATATCAGAAGGAAGTGTATTCACCATTTTGCATGAACATTTGTCAATGAGAAAGCTGTGTTCAAAGTGGGTGTTGCGTTTGCTCACAGTCAACGATTCAGAATGTTGTTTGCAACTGTTTCAATGCATCAAGAAGGAATTTTTGCATAAATATGTGACAATGGATGAAACATGAATCCACTACTTCACTCCAGAATCAAATTGGCAGTCAGGTGAGTGAACAGCAGTAGTTGAAAGCTGTCCAAAGTGAACAAAGACACAAACATCACCAGGCAAGGTTTTGGTTTTTGTATTTTGGGATGTGCAAAGTATTTTGTTCATCAGTTATTTTGAGAAAGGAAGAGCCATCAATAGTGAATATTATATAGCATTATTGGTGCATTTGAAGGAAGAAATCGCCAAAGATTGGTCACAAATGAAGAAGAAAAAGTGACCTTTTACCACGATGACGCACCTTGTCACAAGTTGATTGCAATGGTGGCAAAACTACATGAATTGCACTTTGAATTGCTTCCACATCTACTAGCTTCTTCAGATCTGGCCCCCAGTGACTCCTAGCTGTTTGCAGACCTCAAAAGAAGGCTATAGGAAAAGAGATTTGGCTCCAATGATGTGATGTCGGAATCTGAGGCGTATTTTAAGGCCAAAGACAGGTTGTTCTACAAAAAAGTCATCAAATTGTTAGAGAGGTGTTGGAATCAGTATATCACCCTAGAAGGAGACTATGTTGATAAATAAAATTGTATTTTGCTTAAAAGTTGTTGTTTTATTAGTTAGACCCGTGATTTATTGTGTGATGTGTTAAATGCAAAATAAGTCTTTTTCTAGTGGTGAAACAAAAATTTATCAACAGATGTATTATATCACAAACAACTGGTATTATTTACAGAAATTAACAACTTATATTAACAGATATTTGAATAGGCCAAACATATTTCATTTGCATAGAAATAGTTAAATAAGTATTAGGCTTTATAATTTCAGCAAATATTTTCAAGAATATTTCTACAAAAATAATTATAAATTTTATAGTTATTATTTCTTATTTACTTCAAATTGTGAATGTAAATCTAGTTGCATTCTATGAAAATAATAATAACTTTATAAAATTTTCAGCAACTGAATTTTCTATAACTTAGAGAACAGTTGTTAACATATAAAACATTGTTGAAAAACATTTTCATACACTTGCTGTTATTAATACAACATTTCAACTTGTCCATTCTTCAACTTAAGTTTAATCTATGAGAAAATGATATACATATGAGGAAGGTTGAAGAATATATCAGTCAAAACATTGTGTTAACAATTGTAAATATACACACAAGCAGTTCAATCATCTCAACGAGGTTTGGGTATAGGCCTTCTTATTCATAATGATTTATTTGAAAATACTGATCTTCCTGTACAACAGAATACATTTTGTTTCCTATTCATTTTTCATTAAGATAAACCACAGAACCTACAACATTACAAACTTTAGTACTTTTGGTTTTCACCTGTATTATTAATATTACTTTTTATAATTTTTCCACCGCATTCTTTTTCAGGGCTACTCAATTGCAGTAACCTTCTTGTTAATTTCAATCAAATGTGTTTTCTGTTGCCATAACTGGATATGACTATACAACTATGAAATTCAAACATTCAAATTTAGGGATCAGTCACCTTCAGTGACAGGATAAACACTTTACCCAGCAAATGAATCACATACAGAGTGATAAAAATCTAAAAAAAAAAAATAAATTGCACAGAAAATTGTGCAGTTTAGTTTTATTCACCTACACATTTTTATCTTTTTCAAATGCCTTATGGTAGTGAAGCAACAGAATTAAAATTTATTACAAGTAAACTATACAGAAAATTTGGTGTTAATTTTATTTTTATAATTTATAAGAAGGATTCTTCTTTGCTAAAATTACATTTCATGATGTTTTTCTCTATTTGCATTTAGAATCATGAACATGATGATATTGTAAGGCTTCCATTTGGAACAACAGCTGATAGGGTAATCATCAAGTTTTTTCCAGCAAAGCAAAATTTACCAATGAAAGTGACAGTCTCTATGCTCTCCTGCTTTGAAGTCCAGAGTAAGTAAAATACAATTCCTTCATGCCTGAATAAATTAAATTTTTCAGGGAATAGAATTTAAAGAAATAAGATAAAATTTACAATTTTTTATTTGAATAATTTAATTCTTGAGCTCTTGTTCAAAAGATTTTAATTCAATATTTCTTTTATTTCACTTTTATTAAAATTATTTAGCATTTAATTAAGTTTATTTCAATTATAATTCAACCCTGTTAAGATTTTTTCAGCAGTAATTAAAAAATGTTAATGCTTTGTTACCTTGTTACAATTCAATCAATAAAAATAATGCATTAATAATATATTTCACAATTTTTCTTGATATCAGAGGCAGATCTTGTTAAGTGAATTTAGTCTCAAGATAAATTAGCATTTGTAATATATCATATTCATTAAGCTTGTGTCAAACTAATGTTTAGGCAATATCCATACCTCATTTTCTTGTTGATATGCAAGTTTTTTTTATTTATATTTTTATGTAATCGGCTCAGAATCAGAAATCAGAGATCTGGGTTTGAATTCCAGTCGAATTCACTTCATTCATTTACATACAAATACCTTTGAAAAAGGTATTAATCCATCTCTTCTTTCTCCAGCTATAGGTTGAATAATAAAACAGATTGGGTTTTATAGCTTTGTTTGGCAGCTGGTCTACTGCAGAAAGTAATGGCAATCTACTGTAGGAAAATCTTCTCCCTAGTCAGTCATATCTCTAAAGAGACATGATCGCCCAAGCATGTATCATGTACGGCAATTAACTGACTGACATATAAATGTATTTTATCAAATTTATTCATACTTTAACGTGTATATTGCCATTTTAAGGTTGATTTCATATTTTGGATTGCAGTACATGTTAACTTTTAAATTACAATAGTTTATGGTTTCAAAAAAAAATAATTACAGATTTAGCAGATTAACAGTAGTAATATGCAAATTGAGGTGCTATTCTAAAATGAAGGGGCATAACTTTTGCTATAAAATTCTTGTCTGTAAGAATATGACTTTCAAATCTTTTCTAACTAGTTTACACTTGTTATAAAAAATGATAGCATACATGAAATTGGTATTTTATATATATTTCTTTCAATTGTTCTGCTCATTTAGAGAACTTATCTTTTCATAATCGTAAATGTGTTTGAACAATGCACAGTGATATTGATTCAAGGGAGATGACTCAAAAAATAATTCTTTTTGGGTTTTAATAATCTTTTAGCTAAAAACAGACAAAAATATACACGAGACATATTTTCGATAAATAAATACTTAATTTACATTAGATATTCTATATATGATATAGATTATATTATGTTTATGACAAATTAAATAAGTGCTAAGATAATTGTTCTGAACGTTATAATTAATTATGCAGGTTTCTTTGGAAAAATATAATTTTTGTTACATTGGCAGTTAATGTGAATTTTGAGAATATTTTGTTCATTATAATATATATTCTGTTAAACAGAAATGGAAAAGGGAAACGGGTCAGAATGAATTAACATAATTATTGAAATCATTTTGCTTTTTCTTGCTCTATTATATAGTTCTGAAAAACTGATGTAGTTCTTTTGAGACATATTGTAGAGACATAATTACAATATTATGTTGGGATATAATAATTTCAAATATTACATGATATAGGAATAATAGAAGATATATAAATAATCATGATAAGATTATTAGTAGATCTGACTCCAATTTTGAAAAATATACTTATATTTGTCTTAAGTTACAATTATTTAAAACTATGGAAATGTCACATTAGTGTTTCTTTTCTTAAAATTTTATATGCGGGATAATGAATATTTGCATTCAAAAACATTGCTAAAATTTGTACTAAGTTTGATTTGTTTTTGTTTGTGGATTTCATTAGTAGAAGAATTAACTAACAGCAACTTAATCACACTCATGATTAAATAAAATCTATCATTATTAAATGAGCCAAGTATTTTTCTTTAATTTTAACGCTATTAGGATGTGCGTTGTGGGGTATTGGATATCGGCTCGGAACGAGAAATCAGGGAGCCGAATTCAAATTCCAGCTGAATTCATTGCCCTCACTTACGCGCAAATACCCTTGGGAAAGGTATTAATCCGTCTCTTCCCTCCAGTTATGGATTAAATAACAGGATAGATTGGGTTCTATAGCCTTGGTCGGCAACCAGTCTACCGCAGAAAGCAATGGCAACCTACTGCGGGATAATCTTCTGCCCAGTCAGTCATGTCTCTTTCGAGACATGATCGCCCAAGCGTGTATCACGTATGGCACTTACTGACTGACTGATTATTCGCAAAGGCTTGAGGCCCTTTAGCTACAGCAGCCCCATTGTTAATTTTAGTCAGTCATTTACTGTTGCATCTGCAGTGACAGTACAGTGTTTTTAATCACTGAAGAAAGTTACTTGCAGACTTAATAAGAAGTAAATTAGTATTTTGTAATTCTCAGATACTCAAGATCGTTATTAAAGATTTACAAATTCAGAAATTATTTTGTGAATGTCATTGGATTAATAAAAGTTTTTCGTAAGAAGTCTCTAAAGAACAGTCTATTTCTAAAATTGTGACTTTATCATCTCTTGCCAGGTGAGATAAACATATAAAATCTGTCTAAATTTTTTCTTGAGAATAATATAAAAACTCTTATTCTCTGATCAGTTACAGTATATTAAATAATTTATAAACATGTAATCCTATTTCTCTAAAACTGTAGTAAATCTTAAATGTTATCAATGAAAAATTTAAAATCTATTAAACTAAATCCATTTTATCAATATGTTACTTTGAATTATCAGATTTAATACATTTCTTTTACAGCTAATAAACCCACTTCTCGCACCATGGCACACACAAATAAATCCATATTATCTACAACTTCTTTGCCTTCATCTAAATCAATCTCCATAACAAGTTCATTGAAGCCTCACAGTTCATCACCTCGCATAACAAATCTATTTACATCAACAATATCTCCAGTAAGTGGCTCTAAAACACCATTGTCAACAATTTTCACAAGTATATATGCACCTAGATCTAGCACAAGTTTCACTATTAACAAAGCATCACAGAAAATATATAATCATATATCTACAGTTAATGGTCCTAAATTTATATCTGTGAGTGGAATGACACCAACAACTAACACTAAACTGCAAACACCAGCTAGAAAAACAAGAAACAAAATTATAGCATATATACCAACAACAAGTACTACATGGGCAATACCCACTGTTGTTACAAAATTAAGCAAGACAATAACATTGGTACCAAACATCACTTCCGCATCATATAAAACCATCGAACAAAGTAATCTGAATCCAACACTTACTTTTGGCCTCCCTATAGCTACAATATTACCAACCAGAACAAGTCACAAAAACTCATCAGTTCCAACAATATATATGCTTGAGAATGACACAGTTTTCAAATCTACCAGTAAATTGCCTTCTGTGCTTTCTATACCATCATCACCAGGCATTTCCAAATCCTCTTCGATTAATGAAAGAAATATATCTAAAACATCTATAATGGAAAACCAATCACTGCTATCTTCAGTTCTCAATACCAAAATACTACCCATCACCAATAACAACATAGCAAATGCAAAAAGAAATTTCACAACATCATCTTTCAAAAAGAAAAAGGCACTAGTAAATACAATTTCCATATTATCTGCAACACCCAGGGCTAAAATATTCTCTACTATAACCAATTCAGTTGAAATGAAAAGTATTAATACCATATTACCAAAGACAATCAACACAGAAAAATTAATATCAAAGGCTAGAGTTACAACATTGCCCACAATAACACACATCATGACACCCACCATGGAGGCTAATATGAAACAATTTGGTAAGACTAAAACCACAATATCATCTGCTGTTGGGGACATCGCAATAACATCTTTTAAAAAAAGCAACAGTACAGTACTACCAAAAACAAATAGTGAAAGAATTTTACATACAGCAATCAGTAAGAAAACATTACCTGCAACAATATCTAAAACATTACCAAAAGATGTTATTACAAAATCTGCAACAATACCAAGTAGCAGACAAGTGCCAGCAAATATTATCAATACTAAATCAACCATATCAATCAATGTTTCAATAAAAACATTACACTCTAATCTTTCCTTGTCATCGACAATTACCCCAACTCCACCTAATATAACTTCATTAAGTGCCATAACATCACCAGCAGTATTTTTTGTAAAAACTACCCCAGCATCATTGAATACTAAAGGACAATACGCAAAATCAGTAAAATCATTATCTCCAATAATCTCTCAGATGTTGGTGAATAGAGCATCAAGTACACTATTATTAACCCAACCAAGTACAGAAACATTTTTACGAACAACAACCTCAAAGACTATCTTTCCCTCAAAAATATCAAGCAACATCTTTCCTATGACCCCAACACTACCTACAATTCCCAAATTGTTTATTATAACCTCAACCTCACCATTGCATCCAGCAACCAAAAATATTCCATTTCCGTCAAGAAAAACACCTATGCTAGCATTTGAAAAAGCACCAACTACAGTACAACCTCAAATTGATAATACATTACCACCTATTAAAACAACCACAGTTTTTTTCAAAAATGTCAATGGTTCATTTCTACCTTCAAAAACCACAAATATGTCTTTTCCACCATTGATCAAAAGGACTACTTGGCCTGTAACTAAAATATTTTCTAGAACAAGCACACAATTGCCAACAACAGTTAACCCAAAATCTTCTCCAGTAAAAGCTAAGAAAAAGTTATCAGCAACACCCACTGCACCATTGATAACAGCTCCAACAAACATGCCACTTTTTTCAACATCATTAACATTACAATTGAAAACAAAATCAAGCACACCTTTATCTAAATTAGTAACCACACAACTACCAAAATTAACTACTATACAATTTCCCACAATAAATTTAAATACACTATTTCCAACAACAATATCAAGTTCACAATTAAAAACCAAACACATTAAAATATCAAACACATTCTTGCCAACATTAACTTCAATGATAACACAGTTTCCAATAACATCCATACCGTTGACAAGAATATCAACAACTCAATTTCCAACTAAAGCGTGGACATTATTGACAAAAAAATTAACTTCCTCATATTCAAAAATATCTACTATACCATTGCCTAGGATATCAATAACACGTTTACCAATAACAACTGAAAATGCAAAAATTTCCACCATATTAAATACACAATTGCCAACAGTGGTGATGCCAACAGTTATACAAAACTCAACAAAATTAGTGGTGTCAAAAACAAAAACTAACTTACCAACAAATACCTCAGTTACACAAGTGCCAATATCAAACACACCACTAATAACCAAAACCATATTAACTTCAGAAACACCAGCATCTACACAGTTGCCAACTACAATGATTATAAATGCATCATCCACACATTTCCCAACAAAAATATACCCTGGTAAACTTTCAACAACAATAACATTATTACAGTCACCAATAACAACACCACAGTTTACAAATTTTCATTTTCAAACTACAACATCAGCCACAGAATTCCAAAGAGTAACACCAAACACACAAATGTCAACAGCAATATTTCCAATAATATCAACTACAATACTGCCAGCAACAACATTTGAGACAACAACATTTGATACAATGTTGCCAATAAAACCAACTATACAGGTACCCTCTACAACTGTAAGTATGCATCAGCCAACTACACCTAAAATATTGTTCCCAGTAACACCAGTAACAAAAAGACAAACAATGACTACCAGAAAGGTTCCAATGTCAATCACCATAATGCCAACATTAACCACCGAAATGTTGAAATTATCTCCTATGCAACTACAAACATCATCCTCAACAAGACAGGTACTAGCAACTACAGTTGTTGTTCCAACAACAGTTAAACTGCTAACACCAATTACCACAAAGTTACTAATAACATCATCAGTGACACAACAGCCAGTTGCATCAGCGACACAACTGTCAAAAGCAACCTCACAAATGGTAAGCACACAAGTACTTAGAGGAATCACACACTTACCATCAATGTCAGCTATACAGCAACCAACAAAATTAACAGCGAAATTGCAGACACCATCAACAAGAAAACTGACAGGAGCACCCACACAAATGCCAGCATCAAGCACACAACTCTCAATATTAACAACACAACTGAAGGGATTGCCAGGTACAACAAAGCTGACAATAACATCAACTACACAACACCCAGTAAAAGCATCAACTACACAACACCCAGTAAAAGCATCAACTACACAACACCCAGTAAAAGCATCAACTACACAACGCCCAGTAAAAGCATCAACTACACAACGCCCAGTAAAAGCATCAACTACACAACACCCAGTAAAAGCATCAACTACACAACACCCAGTAAAAGCATCAACTACACAACACCCAGTAAAAGCATCAACTACACAACACCCAGTAAAAGCATCAACTACACAACACCCAGTAAAAGCATCAACTACACAACACCCAGTAAAAGCATCAACTACACAACACCCAGTAAAAGCATCAACTACACAACAGTCAGTAAAAGCATCAATCACACAATCCCCAGTGACAGTTATCTCTACAGAATTTCCCATGATACCTACCACACAATTGCAAACAACATTATCAGCACCACCATTGCTGACAAACATAAAACTGCCAACAGTTTTAACCACACAAATTCCAGCAGCTTCATCTGCACAACTGCAAACAACAGCTGTAAAAACACAACAGCCAGTAACGTTTACTACACAATACCCAAAAACACAAAGAGAGCTGATAGCATCTACTGCACAGTTGCCAACAACAGTATTACCCATACCATCAATAACAGCAATAAACATGCCAGCAACAGTCATAATCACAGAACTACCAGTAACATCCACCAGGAAACCACCATCACCTGCTAAAATTCCATCATCACCTAAGCAACTACAAACAAGTACAAAACTACCAACAACAATTATAAACATACAAATGCCAATAACATCCACAACAAAGCTGGAAGCATCTGCATCAGCAACACATTTGCTAGGAACAGCTGCACCAGTATCAACTACAAAACCACACACAACAATTAAAACCTCACTGGCAATAACAACCACCCCACAAATACCAACAATATCAAACACACAACAGCCCAGATCAAATATAGCCAATGAATTACCAATAACATTCACTTTACAGGTGCCAGCTACAAATTCTCAAATGCAAACACCATCCATACAACTACAAAAAACAATTAAATCCACAGAATTGCCAAAAGCTTACAACACACAATATCTAACAGGTACTCAAAGGCTAACATCCAACAGCCTGTTATCACCAGCATCCACTACACAATTACCAGCATCATCTATAGCTAATAAGTTACCAATAACATTCGCTCCACAGCAGCTAACAAGTATTCAAATGCTAACATCCACTACCCAGTTGCCAACCACAGTATTATTCACACAACTTCCAACAGATACACAAGCAGCAACATTGATAACACTGATTTCAACAAAACCTCAGGCAACAAAATTGCCATTTACTTCCAACACAGAATTTATAACAAGCTTCCAAATGCCAACATCAGTCACAAAAATACCAACGATAACATCAACTATATCATTGCCAAAAGCAACTATAGTGACATCATTACCAATAACAACCATTACACCAATGCCAATACATACAAAGATTCTTACAA
The DNA here is from genome assembly GCA_037127315.1 of Ascarosepion bandense. Lineage (NCBI taxonomy): Eukaryota > Metazoa > Mollusca > Cephalopoda > Sepiida > Sepiidae > Ascarosepion > Ascarosepion bandense. The sequence continues at coordinate 1,555,725 of JBBBDQ010000907.1, read as the reverse complement.
CCACAGTCCAGGTAATGAAAACAGTATCACTTACACAACTGAAAACAAAGACCCATATGCAAGCATCAAACACAAAGTTACCAACAACAACTATACCTATAGCATTGCCAATAACTACACAACTTCAAACAAGTCTGCCAACATCGACTACACAACTCCAAGCTACTATAAACACAAAATTACCATTGACATCCACCATAATGCTTCGAACAAATACTCCATTATCAACATCAAGTATACCAATGTCAACAAAATTTAAAACCACAGAATTGCCAGTAACTTCCTTTATAAAACCTTCCACAAGCATGTCAACATCGACTACACAGTTACCAACAATAATAACCATAACATTGCCAATTACTTCTACTATCCAACAACCAACAGCAAATACTCAGGGGCAAACATCAACTTCACATTTGACCACATCATCAACCACACAACTATTAACCATAACACCAACTACAGAACTACCAACAAGTCCTCTATTTCAAACATCTACCACACCAATGACGACTATCACTGCAAAAATGCCAATAGCTTCCTCTACTCAATTTCCAACAGCAAACATTCAAATTCCAACATTAACCACAAAATTAACACCAGCAGCATCATTTGCTGAAATGACAATAACAACAGAATTACCAATAACATCCACTATAAAACCGCCCTCAAGTTCTCAAATCCCAACACCACTACAAACTTCACAAGTACTGATATCAACCACAGAAATGCCAATAACATCCACTATACCCACAAGTACTCAAATTCTGACAACCACATCACCTCTATGGACAGCTATAGCCTCAAGATTGCCAATAACTTCTGGCACACATCTTCAGACAACAAATATTCAAATGCAAACATTAAAAACAAAAATACCAATGGCATCCACAACACAACTGCAAACAAAAAGTACTCAAATTCCAATATCAGCTACACAGTTACCAATAATTATAACCACATTTCCAATTACTTACTTTATCCAAATTCCAACAGCAAGTACTCAAACATCAACATCAATGTCAGAATATTTGACTACAGCGTCAACCTCAGAACTATTATTTACAACACCAACTGGAAAGCATTCACCAAATATTCAATTATCAGTGTCAGCTACAACACAAATGCCGACCATAACATTAAACACAGAATTCTTGACACCATCTTCCACATTACTTCCAACGTATACACAAACTACAGAATCAACTTCACAAATGTTACCTACAAAATCAACCGAACAAGTGCCAACGAATACTCCAATGCTAACAAGTACACAAATTTCAAAAACAAACCAAGCTACACAAACGCCAATATCAATCACAAAACTACCAATTAAGGCATCAATCACAGAAATGCCAATAACATCTACAATACAATTACCAACAAGTACTAAAATGCTGAAAACCACAGAATCATACACACAATTTCTAACAAGTACCCAAATGCCAGTATCAACCACACAGTTACCAAAACTCATTACAATATTGCCAGTTACTTCTACTATACAACTACCAACAGTAAATTCACGAATTCCAAAATCGATCTCACAAATATTAACCCTGACTACTTCCCAACTTCCAGTAGATACTCAATTTCCAACATCAAGTACACAGTTATATAACACATTTTCACCCTTACAAATTTTAACTACAAAATCACCTACACAACCGCCAACAGAAACTAAAAAGTTACCAGTAACATCCACTACACCATATGCAACAAGTACTCAATTGTTTACAACATCTACACCACTATTAAGAACAGCAGCAATCACTCATCTGCCAACAACAATTACTCAAATGCCAACATTAGCCACAAAACTACCAGGAACTGTAATTACAGAATTTCCAATTGGATCTACTAAATCACTTTTTGAAAATACAGAAATCCCAAATTCAAAAATACAACTAGTAACCACACAGCAGCTAAAAGCAAGTAGACAAGTTCCAACAGTAATGCATATCATAAAATGGTTGATACCAAAAACTAAAATGTTAATACCAACTCAACCAATACTAGCAACAGCTGCAACGCCAATGCCATCCACTATGCAACTGCCAACAACTAGCTTACGAATAAAACTCACTAGACAAATGCCATCATCAACCGCTCAACTACCAACAACTGCAGTAAATGAATTGCCATTAACATACACTACACCAAATGCAACAAGTACTCAAGTATTAATAACGGCTCCAACAATTGCTCAAATGCCAACATCAACCACAAAACTACCAACAACTATAATTAGAGAATTGCCAATTGGATCTACTTTGCCACTCCCAAGAAGTACTGAGATACCAAAAACAAGTAGACAAATCCCAACAGCAATACATACTATAAAATGGCTAATACCAAAAGCTCAAATGGCAACACCAACTACACCAATACCAGCAACAATTATAAACTCTGACTTGCCAATACTATCAACCAGACAAATATTAAAGACTTCATCAGCAATGCAATTGCCTATAATGGCAACTGCATTGCCAATAAAATCCACCACACAAACACCAATATTGCCCAGACAAAAATTCACCTCTTTACCAACTACACAAATACCAATGTTAACTAGACAACTAATAACCCCTTTATTAACTACACAACTACCAACATTAACAGCTGGATTGTCCATGACATCTACCACACAAATGCAACCTTCAAACAAAATACTATTAAACACATCAACCACACAACTATTAACCAATTTATCAACTACACAACTGCCAACAACATATATTACACAAACAACAATTACAGAATTGACAATGGGATCCACTACACTACTTCAGAAAAGTACTAAAATACCAACATCAAGAATACAACTAGTAACCACACAGCAGCCAAAAACAAGTAGAAAAATTTCAATGGCAATGCATACTGTAAAATGGTTAATACCAAAACCTCAGATGGCAATATTAACCACACAAATACCAACAAATACTATAAGCACTAAATTGCCAATACCATCAACCAGACAGCTATTAACTACACCATCAACAATTATATCAACTGGATTGCCACTTGTATTTCCCACACTGATACCAATATCAGCCCCTCCATTAATAACTGCTTCATCAATTACACAACTACCAACAGCTTATACTGGTTTACAAGTAACATCCACCACACAGCTATTAACACCTTTATCAACTACCCAAATTCCAAAATCAACCACACAACTATTAATCCCTTTATCTACCACAAAACAGCCAACAACATTCAGTTCATCATTCACACAACCATCAACTTCAAGCGCAAAACTGTTTAGTTCTTCATCACCCGTACAACTTCCAGCAACAACCAAAACTACAGAAATGACAATAATATCTACTACACATCTACCAAAAAGTACTTTAGAGTTAACAAGTCCAGCAGAATTACTAACATCATCCACACAACTTCCAACAAGTATTCAAATATCTACATCAACCACTCAACAACCAAAGAGTATAACCATGGCATTGCCAATGATATCTTCTACACAACTACTAAATTCTCAAACACCAATTTCAACTACACAGATGCCTAAAACAAAGGTAGCCACAAAATTGCAATTAAGATCCATTACATCACATTTGAAAAGTACTCATATGCTAACATCAAACAAACAACTATTAACCACACAACAGCAAAAAACAAGTACACAAATATCAACTATGAAATTGCTGATACCAAAAGCTCAAATGTTAATACCAACCACACAAATGCCAGCAATAACTATAACCACTGATTTATCAATGCCATCAACCACGCAACTACTAGAGATTCCATCAATGACACACTCTCCAACAACAATGATAATTGGATTGCCACTAACATCTATTACATCATCATCAACTACTTCATCAACTACGCAATTACCAACAGCAACAACTGGATTCTTAGTAATGCCTACAACACAAGTGCAACCAACAAGCACACCACTATTAACTAGTACTTCAACAATACAAATTCCTACAACTATAATTGTATCGCCAGTACTATCCAAACAAATACAAACATTGACTACACAACTATTACCAATTTCATCAACAACACAAATGCCAGCATCATCTACACCATTATTAACAATTTTATCAACAACAAAACCTTCATTAATAAGATCCTCCATACAAATGTCAAAATTAGCCACCCAATTATTAACAACTGAATCAACCACATTTCAGTCAATAACAGCCATGTCTGGATTGTCAGCAGTTTCCCCGACACAAATGCCAAAATCAGCTACACAATTTACCACATTAAGCTCTCGACTTCCACCAACTAATATGCAAACATCAACAGAAATGACTACATCAAAGGCACAAAAACTAACATCACACACATCCACAGAATTATCAATGACATCCATGACACAACTGCCAGCAAGTACTGATATGTTAATATCAACTGCACCACTGCTAACAAGTACAACAATGCATTTGCCAACAACAGTACAAACAACACAATTTCCAACAAGAATATCACCTACACAGTTGCCAGTAAGTACTCATCTGCCAGCATCAACCACACAAGTACCAACAACAGCATCAACTACACATCTTAAAACATTGTTAACCACACAACAACAAACATATCCCACAGCAACACAACTACCAACGACAGCAACCAAAACATCAACTATACAACTACCAACAACCACTCAATTTCTAACCACAACCCCAAACACACAGCATTCAACAACTCTGACTACACAACTACCAACAACCACTCAATTTCTAACCCCAACCACACAACATACACCAACTCTAACTGAAAAATCATTAACAGCCACCCAATTTCAAACAACTCCAACCACAAAAGCAACCACACAATTGGCAACAAACAGCCTGGCCACACACTTAGTAATTATCAGATCACATTCAACACCTCTAAGCACACAATTATCAACCACACAGGTAACAACAATTCCAACCCTGCAACATTCAACACCTTTGAATACCCAACTACCAACAACTACAATCACACAACTGCCAACAACCACACAATTTCTAACCACAACACCAACAACTCTGACACAATCAACCACACAACTGCTAATAACCACGACTCACCCACCAACAACTTTAGACATACAACTGCTAACAACTACTCAATTTCCAATGACTCCAGCCATAACACTAACCACACAATTGCCAACAAACCTAACCACAAAACTGTTAACAATTCCACTATTTTCAAAAACACCAGTTCCTCATTTTTTATCAACTCAAAGTACACACCTGCCAACAACTAGTCAACATTCAACAACTCCAACCACAATAACCAGGAAAATACCAACAATTACAATCACAAAACTGACAACAGGTCCAACCACACAACTTTCCACTAGTCTAAGAACCACTCCAACATTTCTAACCAAAGCATCAATCACAAAGCTATCAACAACCAGGCAACATTCAACAATTTCAACCACAAATCTGCTAACAACTCAGACCACACCAATTTCAACAAATTTGACCACACAAATACCAATAACAATAAAATTGTCAACATCTAAACAACTTCCAACAACTTTAACATCACCAACCACAAAATTACCAACAATCAATCAATTTTCAATGACACATGCTGGACAGCTATCAACACCCATTCTGATATCAGCAACACGAGTACCAACAACAATAATCACACTACAGCAACCATCAACAACCACACAATTTCAAACAACCCCAACCATAAAACTAACTGCACAACCTTCATTAATGTTATCCACAAAACTGCCATCAACCCCTCATATAACAACAATTTCAACCACACAATTTCAAACAACTTCATCTCCCAGACCAACAACACAACTTCCAGTAACTACAACCAAACAACTATCAACGACTACACAGTTCTCAACAACACTAAGTACACAATGGCCATCAACCACTCAATTTCCCACAACTACTATACCAACTACAAAACTCTTAGCAACCAAACAACTTTCACCAGCTCCTCACACTCTACTGGCAAAAACCACTCAATACACAACTTCAAAAACAATGCTAACAAATTTTTCAACCCCATCACAACTGCCAACAACCACACAATTTATAACAACTACAATCACATCTCCAACAACTACTCAATCTCCAACATCTCTAACTACAACTTCCACTACATTAGTGTCAACAACCACTCACTATTCAACAATACCAACCATACATCTGACAACTTTAACTACATATCTACCATCAACTACTCAATTTTCATCAATTACACAAATGCCAGCAACCACTCAATTCTTAACAATTCCAACTACAATTCTCAATCCAAAACTGTCAGCAACATCAACCAGACCACAGCCAACAACTCCCACTAAATTACTGTCAAAAACAACTCGCCTTTCAACAAAGCCAACCACACAACATCAGACAATTTTATCTACAAAAGTAACATCAACTAAATTTTCAACCACCAAACCATTAACAACTCAATTTCCTACAATTCCAACTATGTTGCTGTCAACAACTCCTCACTTTTCAACAATGTCAACCATAGAACATCTCACAACTTTAACTACACAACTGCTATCAACAATACAAGTGCCCACAACCACTAACTTTTTAGCAAGTACAATCACCACACCAAATATTGAATTTCCAACAGCTACAAATATAACTCCCATGACAAATCTGTCAATAACAGCAACCATACAATATCCAATGCATCCATTACTGATAGCAAACCCTCAGTATTCAAAAATACCCAGGACACAACAACTGAAAATGTTAACTACACAACTACCATCAACTACTCAGTTTACAGTAACCATAACACCAACAACCACTCTATTTTCAACAACTACAATCTCTACCATAAAAACACAAGTGGCAACATTGCCAATCACTACACCAACCACGCGAGTACTAACAACCACACAGTTCTTAACAACAAAAATCACTACACCAACCACACAAGTGCCAACAACCACACAGTACTTAACAAGTAAAATCACTACACCAACCACACAAGTGCCAACAACCACACAGTACTTAACAACGAAAATCACTACACCAACCACACAAGTGCCAACAACCACACAGTTCTTAACAACGAAAATCACTACACCAACCACAACACTGCCAACAACCACACAGTACTTAACAAGTAAAATAACTACACCAACCACACAAGTGCCAACAACCACACAGTACTTAACAATGAAAATCACTACACCAACCACACAAGTGCCAACAACCACACAGTTCTTAACAACGAAAATCACTACACCAACCACAACACTGCCAACAACCACACAGTACTTAACAAGTAAAATCACTACACCAACCACACAAGTGCCAACAACCACAGAGTTCTTAACAACAAAAATCACTACACCAACCACAAAAGTGCCAACAACCACACCGTTCTTAACAACTAAAATCACTACACCAACCAGAAAAGTGCCAACAACCACACAGTACTTAACAAGTAAAATCACTACACCAACCACACAAGTGCCAACAACCACACAGTTCTTAGCAACAAAAATCATTACACCAACCACAAAAGTGCCAACAACCACACAGTACTTAACAAGTAAAATCACTACACCAACCACACAAGTGCCAACAACCACACAGTACTTAACAACGAAAATCACTACACCAACCACAAAAGTGCCAACAGCCACACAATACTTAATTAAAATCACTACACCGAGCACACAAATGCCAACAACCACACAATACTTAATTAAAATCACTACACCAACCAGAAAAGTGCCAACAACCACACAGTTCTTAACAACAAAAATCACTACACCAACCACAAAAGTGCCAACAACCACACAGTTCTTAACAGCGAAAATCACTACACCAACCACAAAAGTGCCAACAACCACACAGTACTTAACAAGTAAAATCACTACACCAACCACACAAGTGCCAACAACCACACAGTTCTTAACAACAAAAATCACTACACCAACCACAAAAGTGCCAACAACCACACAGTACTTAACAACTAAAATCACTACACCAACCACACAAGTTTCATCAACCAAACAGTTCTTAATGACTAAAATGACTACACCAACCACACAAATGCCAACAACCAGACAGTTCTTAACAACTAAAATCACTACACCAACCACAAAAGTGTCAACAACCACACCGTTCTTAACAACTAAAATCACTACACCAACCTCAATAGTGCCAACAACCACACAGTACTTAACAAGTAAAATCACTTCACCAACCACACAAGTGCCAACAACCACACAGTTCTTAACAACTAAAATAACTGCACCAATCACACAAGTGCCAACAACCACACAGTTCTTAACAACTAAAATCACTCTACCAACCACAAAAGTACCAACAACCACACAGTTCTTAACAACTAAAATCACTATACCAACCACACAGTTCTTAACAACTAAAATCATTATACCAACCACACAAGTGCCAACAACCACACAGTTCTTAACAACTAAAATCACTACACCAACCACAAAAGTGCCAACAACCCCACAGTTCTTAACAACTAAAATCACTCCACCAACCACAAAAATACCAACAACCACACAGTTCTTAACAACTAAAATCACTGTACCAACCCCACATGGGCCAATGACCAGAGAGTACTTAACAACTAAAATCACTACACCAACCACAGAAGTGCCAACAACCACACAGTTCTTAACAACTAAAATGACTACACCAACCACACAAGTGCCAACAACCACACAGTACTTAACAAGTAAAATCACTCCACCAACCACACAAGTGCCAACAACCACACAGTTCTTAACAACTAAAGTCACTACACCAACCACACAAGTGCCAACAACCACACAGTTCTTAACAACTAAAGTCACTACACCAACCACACAAGTGCCAACAACCACACAGTTCTTAACAACTAAAGTCACTACACCAACCACACAAGTGCCAACAACCACACAGTTCTTAACAACTAAAGTCACTACACCAACCACACAAGTGCCAACAACCACACAGTTCTTAACAACTAAAATGACTACACCAACCACACAAGTGCCAACAACCACGCAGTACTTAACAACTAAAATCACTCCACCAACCACAAAAGTGCCAACAACCACACAGTTCTTAACAACTAAAATCACTACACCAACCACACAAGTGCCAACAACCACACAGTACTTAACAACTAAAATCACTCCACCAACCACAAAAGTGCCAACAACCACACAGTTCTTAACAACTAAAATGACTACATCAACCACACAAGTGCCAACAACCACACAGTTCTTAACAACTAAAATCACTCCACCAACCACACAAGTGCCAACAACCACACAGTTCTTAACAACTGAAATCACTATACCAACCACAAAAGTGCCAATAACCAGTCACTTCTTAACAACTGTGATTACTACACAAACCACACATGTGCTATCAAGCACTCTCACTGTAAAACCTGCAATCACAACACCTCCAACCACTCAATTTACGACAGCCACAATTACAACTTACTCCCCAAAACTGACAAAACAGCCAAGCACCACTCAATTTTTAACAACTCCAATCACTCAAATAACCGCACAGCTGCCAAGAAGCAGTCAGTTTTTTACAACTGTAAGTACTAGACTAAAAGCACATGTGCCAGCAACCACTTACTTAATAACTACAATCACTACACCAACCACAAATATACCAACAACCACTCTGTTTGAAAAACCTGCGATCACAACACCCCCTACTACTCAATTTACGACAACCGCAATTGCAACTCCCACTACAAAATTGTCAATACAGCCAAGTACCACTGAATTTTTAACAACTCCAATCACTCAAACAACCACACAGCTGCTAACAACCAGTCAATTTTTTACAACTGCAATTACTACACCAACCACATATGTGTTAACAATGCAAATCACTACACCAACCGCACAAGTGCCAACAACCACACAATGCTTAACAACTACAATCACTACACCAACCACACAAGTGCCAACAACCAGTCAATTTTTAACAACTGCAGTTACTACACCAACCACACATGTGCCAATAACCACACAGTACTTAACAACTAAAATCACTACACCAACCACGCAAGTGCCATCAACCACTTTGTTTTTAAAAGCTGCAATCACAACACCTCCAATCACTCAATTTACAACAGCCACAATTACAACTCCCACCACAAAACTGTCAACACAGCCAAGTACCACTCAATTTTTGACACATCCAATCACCCAACCAACCACCCAACTGCCAACACTCACTCAATTTTTAACAGCTCCAATCACCACACCAACCACACAGTTCTTAACAACTAAAATAACTACACCAACCACACAAGTGCCGACAACCACACAGTATGTAACAAATACAATCACTACTCCAATAACCTCTCAATTTTTAACAACTACATTCGCAGCACCACTAACCACACAATTTCCAACTACTCCAACTACAATTCCAACCACAAAGCTTTCAACATCAACCACACAATTAGCAAAAACTCTAATCACATTTCTGTTAACAACCACTCACCATACAACTACACAACATTTGATAACTTCAACAACAAAACTACCATCAACTACAACACTTACCACAAAAGTGCCAACAACCACTGAACATTTAACAACTCCAATCACTACACCATCCACACAAGTGCCAACAACTACTCAACATTTAACGCTAATTACTACACCAATCACACAAATTCCAAAGACCACTCAATTTGTAACAGCTCCAGTGCCAACAAGCACTCAATTTTTAACAACTACGATCACCTCACCAATTACACAACTACCAACAACCACTAAATTTCTAACAACTACAATCACAACACCATCAACTACTCAAACTCCAACTACAACTCACACAACAAAACTGTCAAGAAAACCAACCACACAACTATCAACAACCTCTCAATTTCTAGTTGTTCCAATCACAACACCTACCTTGCACCTGCCAACAACCACAATCACACACCTTCCAACATCTATAACTACCCAATTGTCAACAACCACTCAATTTCTAACAAATTCAGCTACATCACTGACAATATCTATGACACCTACCTTGTTGCCAAGAACATCAGCTACTTCATTTCCATCAATATTTAACAAATCTTCATTTACAAGTCCCACTGTATATACCACAACACCTACATTTTCTATTACATCAGGTAGTTTTTCTCGTATACAAGCATCTCTAACTTTAATTTTAAATAACACAAACATCTAAACAATTCCAGTATTTTTTATAAGTTTATACCAGGTACTGACTAGCAGTTTGATCATGTGTCTATATATCTGTATATGCATATGAACATTGGGTCTCTTTGGTCTATTAAAAATAAATTGTCCAATGTCAAAATGCATTCAGTTTTATAAACCATTATCAAAAAGTTTTTAATATGTGAAGACAGCACAAAAAATTATAAAATCCCTATTATTCTCTATTATTATTTATTATTATTTTTATGATTATTATTGTTATTAGTAGTAGTAGTAGTGTTACTATTATTATATTTTCATTTTTTTATTATTATATACTAGCAGTATAGCCCGGCATTGCTCGGGTCTAATGAAAGCTTTAAAACTAATCTATGGTCCTGGAGCTCAGACTCAGCCTAAAGAATATTTGTGTGAAGTTTGGTGAGAATCGGATAAAAATTGTGGATAAAGGACATACAGACATATAAACAGACACACACACAAACATCTTGCCTTTTATATATATATATTATGAATTTTCTGCACTATTGTAAGAACTGCAACCTTGAAACTTCTGAATATTGTTTCTGATGTCTTTGTCTATGAGTGTATCAAATTTGATTAAAATCAGATCACTCCTTCTATAACCTGATTTTTTCGATTATTGATTTTCGATATTTATCGGGGGTACCTTGACACAAAACCTAGCAAAGAACACTCACAGACGCTTATAGTACAACTGTGTAAATTTTCAAGAAAATCAGTTCAGCCGTTTCGGAATCTATAGCTAACGGACACACACACACACACACAGACAAAGTTCCATTTATAAAGAAGTTTAGATTATATTTTTCTCACAGTTATTATATATTATTGTATGATATTTATATTGTTTAATTGTAATGATATAATATGTCACTTTATATATCACTATTATAATTTTATAGGCATGTTTTAATATTTCTATATATTACTTTCAACTTAATTGTATTATTATAATAATTTTAATACATAGATATTTAATATTTTAATTCATAAATTTTAATTGCAAACAACTTAATTTCAAAAGTTTATATATTTATAAAAAGTTTGCTTTATATTTGTATACATTATTTCACTAGAAGTTTAAACAGAAATGTATTTCATTTTACGATTCACACATATACTAACTTTACTGACTCATAAACACACACATTTATACATGATTCTCTCATTTTATCTTAAAGAAAATCATGTCATCACTTGACATTTGTATACATTATCCAAACTTATTTATAAATGGAACTTTGTCTGTGTGTCCATTACCTATAGAATCCAAAATGGCTGAACCGATTTTCTTGAAAATTTACACAGTTGTACTATAAGTGTCTGCGAGTGTTCTTAGCTAGGTTTTGTGTCGCGGTACCCCTGATAAATATTGAAAATCGATAATCGAAAAAATCGGGTTATAGAAGGAGTGGTCCGATTTTAATCAAATTTGATGCACTCATAGACATAAGAAACGATATTCAGAAGTTTCAAGGTTGCAGTTTTTACAATAGTGCAGAAAATCCATAATATATATATATATATAAGGCAAGATGTTTGTGTGTGTGTCTGTTTATCTGCCTGTATGTCTAAATTTTTTTCAGCCCTTTTGTTTTAGTTTTTGCTTCGGGTTTGGCTCTAAGTAGGTATAATTGTAGTTCTTTGTCTCAGCCATGATACCATTTACTCAGAGGACTTATTTAACCTTCAAAATTCAGTTTACGACAAAAAAAACTTATTTGATATCGATACAAGGAAATCAATATTTTGTTTTGTCATTCACACACATACTAATGTTACCAGCTTATAAACACACTTACTTTGTCTATAGTTTAAATACGCTTGACACATGCATTATTTTCGCATTCAAAATAAACCTCTATTGTTTTGTTTTTTTTATTACATGTGTCAAAGAGAAATTATGTTGATTCGAATCTAAAATTTTTCAATTTTTTTTAATCTTTCAAGTTTTCGGCCATTTGTACACAATTTTAAAAATCTTTCAAAAATAAAATATATTTCCATGACACATTATTTTTGGAAAGTTAGCAAATTTTATGTTAATTTAATCTGATTAAACAAGTATTACTTTATAGCATGAAATTTAGAATAAAACTATTTCTTAATCACAGAATTGAACTTCTTAACCTGTTCGCTGTATATCAAATGTGTTGCCAGGTTATAGATAAACGTGTATGGCAATCACAAGTGACAAACTTTTTTCGGGTAAAGGGGAAAAACTCTGACTTTTTAATTTGCACATAGAAATTACCATAGAAGAAAAACTTCAAATATGCACAAAAAAAAAGTTTTAAATTATTTTAAAAACATGAAGGCTAAATGATTTGTATTAAACTTTTCAATTTTTGAGAGGCAATATGATCTTTAGTTATCAACTTAAAAATCTAACTGCAACAAATCTTTGAAGTATTTTAAAAATATTTTTAAAACCTTATAAATTATTATAATAGAAAAATGAAAACAATTCTTTTAAAATTTCCTTAGACTGTTATGTCCTTCATATATATTATTTATTAAAGCCATTAAAAGTTTAACAAATTAAATAATGTCAGAGTTTTATTGCATATTTTTTTTATTTAACTATTCAGAGTAGATTTTCAGAAACAGGTCAAATGAAAAAAAAAAAAATTATTTATATTCCACAATAAGTTCTGTGTTTAACTAATAAAACCATTTACTACAACAAAGTTAAATTTATCGAAATTTCATGGATTTACGTGGAGGTGGGGTAACAGATGTAAAAAAATATATATTTTTATTAAGATTTTTAAAAATTATAATTTCAAAAATAATTTAATTCATTTGTGAATGAGTACTGAAAGTTTCATTAAAATCCAACAATTATTTGATTTTTGTGAGAATTTGCAAGTTAGTGTGTTTGTCACCAGAAAAAAAGTGAGTTGTGTAATATTACATTTTTGATAACTCTCATAACTATTTGGTTACCTGCAAACTCAGATCAAAACAAGATTTTCTGCCAAAATTTCAAACATGTCAGAAGGAATTAAAACTTTTTTTTAAATAATTAAATTTGATCTTTCATTTTAATAATAATATAAACATTTTGATAGAAAAAGTTTGTTTTTAATTTTGGGGCCTTTTTTATTCATACTATCCTGTTTTTTTAGTGATTTAATGGCGGTACCTACTTTAGAAGTTTATGTGTTCTAAAATATTATTGAAAATGTTATGTGTTTAGAAATTGAGTGTGTAAACATCAGTTAATTTGAAGAGTTATTTAAATGTTTAAGAAATTAAATAGTTTCTTCATGAAAAATTGTTTGTAATAGTTTGCTCTAACAGTTAAGATAAGTTGTCTCACTTTGACTGTATTTGTGGTATTTTCCTCAATGTAGTTTATGATGTTGAGTGAGTTTAGGAATATTGTCCTGATTGAATTTGTCACTTGATGAGTTGATATCAAAAAGTGAATTTAACAAGCTGTCTGATGTTAAAGAAAACTAACTTTCAACCAGTAAATTGAGTTTCATAGATTTCTGTGTCAAGCTGTCAAAATTGTTGAAGTCACTGAAGAAATTGAATTTCACAAGCTGTTAATGATAATAAAAATTAACTTTTAGCCAGGAAGTTGAATTTCAAAGATTCACGTGACGAGTTGATTATAAGAACCCACTGAATTAATTGAGTTGAAGTTTCATAATTATAAGTTCTCTTGATCATGTGGGATGCTCCAAATCAGTTGGTGCAAACTATTTTCTACTAAGGATACACATTCATGTGCTGGGTTAAGGATGAATGGAAATATGATTTAATATTTACTATCCCAAAAAGCGTTCTTTCGTAACTAAACTCTAGAGCTGATTTTAATGGGTTTAGCAGAAACTCAGAATACTTAGCTGTGATCTACTTTTAATAGGTTTAAAATTAAATGGAGAATGTAGGAATCTAATTCTACAATATATATATATATATATATACACACACACACACTATTTATATATAAGATTCAAGGTTACTCAAAAGGGAACAAATAGCATAGAAAAAAGATGAAAGCAAAAATTAAAAAATACTTGTTAGCCACATTTCTACAAAATTTGCAAATATATATTTAAAAGTTTGGAGCAAAAACAATTAGGGTAATACAAAAAATTAGTGCTCCCCCCCCTTCATAATTTTCAATAGTTTCTTTCTGACAAAAATTTTATCCACTTTTTCATACTTAAAAATATTTATATGCTTCAACTATTAAAGGCTTACAACCATATTACTTCTAAACACCAGTTCTTGGCTAATCATCAAAGCTAAGCAACATAGAACCTGGTCAGTACCTAGATGGGTAACCACTTAAGAATACCAGGTAATATAAAGAATAATGGCTCAGAATGAGCAATCAAAGCCGAGTTTAAATTTCCGTTGGGTTCATTACATTCATTTATGCGCAAATATCTTTCAGAAAGGTATGAATTTGTTAATGCAATATTCACCCAAAAATAAAAATAAAAATTATTCTTAGCAATATTCACCCAAAAATAAAAATAAAAATTATTCTTAGCAATATTCACCCAAAAATAAAAATAAAAATTATTCTTAGCAATATTCACCCAGAAATAAAAATAAAAATTATTCTTAGCAATATTCACCCAGAAATAAAAATAAAAATTATTCTTAGCAATATTCACCCAAAAATAAAAATAAAAATTATTCTTAGCAATATTCACCCAGAAATAAAAATAAAAATTATTCTTAGCAATATTCACCCAAAAATAAAAATAAAAATTATTCTTAGCAATATTCACCCAAAAATAAAAATAAAAATTATTCTTAGCAATATTCACCCAAAAATAAAAATAAAAATTATTCTTACAATACAAACATGTGTTTTGGTTTTAAATGACCTACAAAAGGTTGATAAGCTGTAAGAAAATAAAACAATTAAAAAAATTCAGTTATTAGAAGAATACACAACAAAATATTGTTTCTAAGCAAATCTTATGTTCATATTTGTTTTGTAGGTATCACATTGGACACTTGAAGTGTCAGTGCTGAATATAAAATAAAATGGCAAAGTAAAGATCTTTATTCTATTTTTGTTTTAATTTTCAAAGGATTTCTCTCTAGTGCATTCTTGTAGTCCAGGTATGCATATGTTGACAGAATTATAAGCAGAGCTCAACTTGTCTTCAAACAAAAAAATTGCCTAAAAAAACAAAAAACAAACAAAGCATGGACCAACTAAAATGTTAGTTTAAAAAATGAGAAAAAACATAGATTAGAATAGTAAAAAAATAAAATCTGAAATTTTTATGAATCATCTAAAAAATGTTTCTTTGATTGAACTGATATACCCCACCTTGACCCAATTTTTCAAAATGTAAGCAAACAAATGATCAGATTTTTTATTCCTTCATAGTAATGATAATATTAGTAGTTTCTTTATCAAGAAACATTTGGCATTCATTGACCAAGTAGTCAGTGCTACTGTTGGTCAAATTGGTGAAATTTATAAAATTTTTTTCTTAAAACAATTTTTCAGGAAAATAGGTTTCTCAATTCCAGTATCTGTTATTGCTCTTTCCAATATTTCCTTCCTAACATTTTGTTTAAAATCATGTAGAACATCAATATTTTGATTATATTATTATTTTCCCTTCAAATTACATTTGCTTTTCATTTTAGTTGTTGCCATTGTTGAAAATCTTCAAGTGATGTGGTTTCTGTTAATTTGGTAGTGTAATATAACAATCTGGCCCCACCCGAGGAAGGCTGATGCAAGTGAGGGTGTTTCCGGTCGTTGAAAGGAACGGATGTCGTTTTGACCTTATTTCCGGCAGCAGCGGAAATAACTACAGAGGCAAACAGAACAGGTGTCTCTGAGAATTACGTGGGCGAGGCAAAACCGGAAGAAAAAGTCCCGGTTCTGGAAGATTATAAAAAGACCTCGGCGCACGGATTCGCCAGTAGTAGTAGAGGAGCGACAGAGATCGGCCGGTGAAGAGAGACACAACAGATAGGACTACACTCCCGTCAACCCATTACAAGCGCGCTCTCTCAATTCTCTGTTCCCTATGCTACACGGTTCATCGTCATTAATAAAAATATAACTATATATTTTTATATATATGCGTGTTTGTTGTTTGTCGATATACAACAGTAGTTCTTTGGGATTCTGTAATACCAACCCACAAAGTTCAAAGAAGTATGATCCTTGCTAAAACCTACAAACTTTATTTACTGAAGATTTTTAATCCTTGATCTTAAAAAGCAGTTGGATGCAGCTGACAGTTCAGATATTTTTAATGAGTTTGCTGCTATGCCTGACCTCCATATGAAAGTCTTAATTGGATGAGGCTATTTAAGAACATGACTCTCGGTTTTAGGTTAATGTTTTACTTCTGTACCAACTTGCAATGTTGTGCAAAACTACCACTTGAACTGCTCATTCAATGTTTAATTTCTTTATATTTGTGCTCAATTTGTTATAACTGATAGCTACACTGAGATATTTGAAACATTTTGTAGTAGGTCTGAGAACATTTTGGAATATCCTCATTAAATAAGTTAAATTTTAACCTTCTTAAGAGGAAATAGGAGTATATTTTTTGTAGGATTTTTTGTTAAATTTACAATGCAAATTTAAATTCATTTATGACTTGAAAAAATTTGTCATTTGCAACGAGTTTAGTAAATATAAAAAAAAAACATTATAAAATGTTTTATCTTTTTTAGCAACTACACCAGCACCAACTACAACAACAAAACCAGCAACTACCACCTTGCAACCAACAACAACACTAAAACCTACAACTACAGTACTGACAACTACAGAAGCTGGTAGGGAATATTATGGTTACTTGTTTCACATTGTTTCATATGAAAGTTTAAATTTATATAAAATTATCTGAAATATATAGATGCTATACACTATCTATAGTACAGGAATTGAATTGAATTTTGTTAAAATGTGCCAAATGATAATGCTATAAGAATTTTAAATTACTAAAAGCTTCATATATCAAATTCAGTAAGTATTCGTTCAAACATCCACACACACACACACACATATATGTATATACACACACGCGCAAACCTCTCTCTCTCTCACTCTCTCTCTCTCTCTCTATATATATATATATATATATATTAATATTAATTATAGTTATAATTATAATACCAATATCAACAAAACTACTTCTGTCAAGATATCAATAATTAAACTACAACTAATAATGTCTTGAAACCCACCGGGAACTAACCCAGAGGGGAAAGAAGGGGAAGAAAAAAAGAAACAAACGAAATACTTGAACAAGAAGTCAAGCTTTCGTGAGAAAGAAAAAAAAAACCCAAGACGAAAACTTTAACAATAAAGAGCTTAATACGAAAGCAGAGTACAAGAAGTACCCAATGCAAAAGTAGAGCAAACAAGAACGAAAATCTAAGGGTGAGCCAACAATCTACCAGCTTGTCAGGGAAAATAAATATATATATATATATATATATATATATATATATATCTATATATATATAGATAATATAAGAAATTCAGGCGGAACCATCACCTCATCATGGCTTAGCAGTTCCTAGGTGGTGGTCACTTCAGATTTCTTGTATTATTATTCTCGCTCTACTTTCGTACTTTTGTATAGAGCACTTTATTGTTAAGGTTTCATCTTGGGGTTTTTTTTCTTTCCAACAGGCACTAGACGTATTGTTCTTGTGCACTGTTTGTTTCTTTTTTTCTCCCCCATTATTTAACCCACAAGGTTGTTCTTGCCGGGTTACAAGATGGTTCAAATTACTGTTAAGTTAGCATTATTTTCGGATGTTTAGTCTGTAATTATTAATGTTGTCTTACTGTGATTAAGTTCATTATTATATATATATATATATATATAAAAGATCTCGTTATATATCTACATACATACATACATATATATATATATATATATATATATATATAAGATCTCATATAATGAGATCTTTCAAAATAATGCCCCCTATTTTATTATGACGCCTCACAACTTTAGAGACAGTGGTTAATGGTATGACAGTATAGTTTGAAACTTTTCACTAATAACCCACTGTGTACTTTTTTGCCTTGTTACTGATAGAAACTGTACTGCAATCCTGCATGAAAGTGTACAAAGCAGAGATGTACCACTCAGCTCCTCAAATGTAGAAAAATTACTCATCCATGTTCAGTGAAACTTGATAAATATTCATAGAGACCAAATAATGAATGCGAGCTCAGTTAAGCAGTGGGTGATGCATTTTTAACAATGTGCATGACATGCTATGCCCTGCATGCATTGCAGAGTTGTCAATCTATAAGATGAAAAGCAACTTCATCAACTCTTCTGTCGATGAAATCAGCTGGTTATGATTTGTCGACAGTGATGGGATACCATAAAGTTTGTATCAGGTTTGTCCCATGGATGCTCACACAGTAACAGTGAGAAATGCAAGTCAGTCAAGATGAGTCCAATGATTATAGATTCCTGAACAGCATCATCAACTGTAAGAAGATGATATCACCAGAAAAAGATAGGATCAAGACAACACTACAACACTATTGAATGGTAATATGTAAATTTTACAGTCATTGTTCATTGGTGGGGGAAAGGCTTAGCTAAGAGCATAGATTATATGACAAATTAGTGTTCTGTAATTGAAAATGTTTTTGTATCCAACTGTGCTCCCTATACCTGTTATAGTTTTTGTGGACACGAATAGAATGTACTATTTTCATATATATATATATGTATGTATATATATATACATACACACACACACACACACAAGAATTGTCATCAGCTTTATCTCATATCCAACAATGTAATTTCTTCTTTGTTGATCACTTCCTTTATGATGATAACATTCATGACTAAATTTGCCACCAATGTGCAGGTTCAGGACTAGAAACTTCCAGTTTTTCCAAAACTTTCTCTCATCATCTATTCTCTCTCAGCATTTGGCTTTGCAAGACTTGGTTGGAGGTGAAAGGAAATCAGAGTAGTAGAAAGAAAGCAGGAATTTGTACAAGGGGTATCTCAACTTACCAGAAAGTGATCCACACACTTGATTTCATGACCTTCCTCTATGGCACATATGGACTAATACCTGCAGAATCCAGTTATGGAACTCTAACAGACTGTCAGTGACTCTTATAATTTCAAGTGGCGTCTTTTGTAGCATGTTTGTCATGTATAGCCCTCTTCATCTGCTCATTCAACTGTTGAGATCTGTTGTAATCATCTTGCTTCTTTCACCATTGGGGTTTTTTGGGATGGATTTTTCACACTTAGTCTGGCTCCTCATTTTTTACCTTGCCCCCAGGAGTGGCCCTACCAGTAATTTAGAACTCCTGACTGCATAGTTCTGAGAGTCATTCAAGACCCTCCACCATAACAAGGGGCTACCATCAGAGGTTTAGACCAGAATAAACAAAGCCAAAAAAACAAAAAAAGCATAAAATAAATAAGGCAAAAAAATCAACCTAAACTTTGTGAAAACAGACAGTGCATAGTAGTCCATACTAGAAAATACAAAATAATAAACCAGTCCAGGTTGTTACGTAGTTATACTAACTTATGGAAGTAGTAAGCACTCAACTACCTCATAGTTAATATGTAGCAGGGTCGACAAAGCAGGTACCGTTAACCCCGCAAAGAGTTAAAGTAATACGATTGAATCAAGGACAACGAAGACAAGGATTTATAAATTCAAGCCAAATTTTATTTACAAAATTTGGCAAACTTTCATACCTGCAAGGGATTTCAAAGCCTACTTTATATCGAGGATAGAATATGAGTCTGCACGTATTTTGTGGTTATGCCTATTTTGTAGTTAGTACAAATGTGCAGATCCTCATCTTTTTTTTCTTAAAATTACTAATGGGGGAGATCTATTTTCTCCCTCCTAGCAGAACTCATTCAAGTAGATCTCTTCCAGTAATTTTTTTTAGGTTTTCCACTATTGGTAGTAGATTGACTGACACTTTCTGTGCTTCAAAATATAAGGGAGAAAGCATTTTCTTTTAGTCTTAATTTTATTTCATAGTTTTTTTTTTTAGTCTTAACTTTACTTCATAGTTTCTTCTGCTGTGACTTTTTTCACTAATTTTGTTGAATTTATATTGAACACATCATTTCCTACTAGAAATGAGACACTTTTCACAGTTAGCCGCAATAACTCTCCTCTGTCCTCTCTAAACTCTACAACTTCTGCCTATCTGCTTTCCTGCCTGTTGGAAGTCTTCCTCTGTAGTTCCTATATTTAAGAATAGTGGAGAACCCTCAGACCCCGCAAATTACCACCCTATCAGCCTTCTTCCGATCTTTGGCAAATTGTTCGAAGCCATTATCAACGCAGAGGTGGTTCAGCATCTCACAGCCCACAGGTTCCTCTCGGACAAACAGTATGGTTTCCGCTTCACCAGGTCTACTGCTGATATGCTAACAACCATCACCGAGTATATATATCAGGCTCTCAACAAGAATAGTGAAGCCCGAACCATTGCCTTGGATATCTCCAAAGCGTTCAACAGAGTCTGGCATGCTGGCCTTCTACGCAAACTGTGGAGCTATGGTATAACTGGACATTTGTTTGACCTAATCCAGTCATTTCTCTCTTACCGCACATTGAAGGTGTTATTAAACAGACATACCTCCCAAAACTACCATATGAACATAGGTGTCTCTCAAAGCTCTATCCTAGGTTCTATGCTCTTTCTGATCTACATGAATGATCTCCCCGATGCCATAAGATCCCAAGTAGATATGGAGGCAGATGGCACCACAGTTTACTATCACCTCGATCAAAAATCTGGTGTGGACAACAAAGCGAAGCTCACTGCCAAGCTTGAAAAGGACCTCCAATCGATAGTGGACTGGGGTAAGAAATGGCTCATAAATTTTAATGCTTCCAAAACGAAGCTGCTATCAATTAACCATCATAGACAATCGCACCTATTTCCCATTAGTATGGAACAGGCTTGCCTCCCAGAGAGTAAAACACTACACCTCCTTGGCCTCACACTCTCAGCGGATCTAAAGTGGAATGACTATATCGAATTCATTGCTAAATCTGCTGCTATGAATGTCGGTTCTCTGTGCAGGGCCCGGAAGTTTTTCTCGTCTGAATCTATCCTGCACATATATAAATCTACCATCCAGCTGTGTATTGAATACTGCTGCCACATCTGGTCAGGTGCCCCTGCTATTCTCCTCGGGGTTCTTGACAAAATACAACGGAGAATCTGTAATGTGATCGATACTGACTTGGCAGAATGGCTGCAATCACTCTCTCACCAGTGTGACATGGCTTCCCTGTTCCTCTTCTATAAATACTTTCACAGCTTCTGCTCCGATGAACTTAGATCACTGGTGCCCCCTAGGTATGAATTTGAACGAGATACTAGATTAGCAACTAGGTCCCACTCTTTTACAGTGAAACCAATAAAATGTAACTGCAATTTCTACTCCAACAGCTTTTCTTGCACTTTCCGCCTGTGAAATTCCCTTCCACATACTTGCTTCCCCGACGGCTACAACCTCCAGGAGTTTGAATGTAAGGTCAATAGACACCTCCTAATACACTAACTTGTGTCCATTCTCTCAAACACTCTTCCCATCTACCCAACCCTCATCTTTGGTATCCTTACCTGTTTATCACCCTCCTTCTGACATTTCCTATATCTGACCACTCTTTCTCATCACTTTCCCCTATGTAACCCCCTGCGCAATAGTGGCAGTGGAATGCCTTTCTTGGGGTGAAATGATTAAAAAAAAATAAAATAAAATAATTCGTATTGTGTCAAACTTATTTTTTAGTTCAATCTATGCTTCAAAATAGTGTAACATTTTTATCACTGATCTGTCAAACTGATTCAATTGAACAAGGCTTTTCTTTAAACTTGGTTTTCCTAATCTTTTCCAAAAATATTTGGGTATCAAAGTCATGTCACTTCCCATATCTAATTCTTCTTCTATGTGCCATGTCCCTTCAGGACATAAGCAGTCATGGCTTTCCACATCTCCCTCTCCCTGGTAGGTTTTAGCACACTTTTGCCTGTTACCCCTCCTCCCAAACCCTACTCTGGCCCTTCAAATATATTATCTATTGCTTTCCCCTGTCTCTCTTTTCCTTTATCTAACCTGTGAGTATCAGATTCTCTAAACCTTCCTTCCTCATTACATGTCCCAGGAACTTCAGCTGTCTCTTCCTGATGCTCAGTATTAATTTCTTTTTCAGTTCTATCCTTTCTAAAACCTCATCATTGCTCACATGCTCGATCCATGATATCCGCAGTATCTTTCTGTAGAACCACATTTCAGTTGCTTCAGGTTTTCATTCATCTTTGGTGACATTGTCCAGCATTCACTGCCATATTGAAGAACAGTCATCACATAGCAATCCAGTATTCTCTTCTTTGTTTCTAGCAAAATTTTCCTGTCTCTTAATACTTTGCTCAGCTTCTGGAATGTGTCAGTGGCCATTCCAATTCACCTTCAGATCTCAGTGTCACACTTTCTGTCTTCTGTTAGAACATTTCCCAAGTACTTAAATTTTTGTACTTACTTGATTTTAGTATCCCCAACCTGTAATTGGTCTTTTGGGCTCCTCCAGTTGCTGATGACCATACATTTGGTTTTCTTGTAATTTATTTGTAGTCTTTTCTTTTGACTTTCTTCATCTACCTTGTAGATCTTGTAGGTCTTGTAGTTTTCTTTCCATGTCAGCTATCAGCACTGTATCATCTGCACATCTTATGTGGTTCAGATTGTGACTGCCAATGACGAATCCTGGCATAACTTCTAGGATCCTTAGAATAGTCTCGCTGTATAAGTTGAATAGATCTGGTGAAAAGACACATACTTTCTATCTTTATATATCTGATGAATTCTTTTCCTGTCTGCATAAAGGCAGTTTTCTACCAGTAGAGGTTCTTGATTATTCTGATGTCTTTGCCAAATATGTTGACGTTGCTGAGCATTTCTATCAATTCCTTGTTGAACGCGTTGGCATAGTCTACAAAACACAGGTAAACTTCTTTTTTTCTAAGCATAAATATTGCATTCATTGTTCCAGTGCCCTTGACAAAACTGCACTGTTCTTGTCCTATTTCTGGTCTGATTTTGTTTCATGCTCTATTCAAGATTCGAACAATGAGTTTTGTTATGTGGCTCATCAAACTAATTGTTCAGTGGAGTTCATATTCAATTACACCTGGCTTCTTAGGCAAACCTATGAAAATTGATTTGCTTAGGAGCCACACTAAGTGTGAAAAATCCATCCCAAAAAACCCCAATGGTGAAAGAAGCAGGATGATTACAACAGATCTCAACAGTTGAATGAGCAGATGAAGAGGGCTATACATGACAAACATGCTACAAAAGACGTCACTTGAAATTATAAGAGTCACTGACAGTCTGTTAGAGTTCCATAACTGGATTCTGCAGGTATTAGTCATCTGGTATTACATCACTGTTGTAGATTTTATTTATTATTTCTGTAATTTCTCTATAACAAAATCTTCTAAGGCTGTCAACATCTTTATTGCAATGCCATCTGGTCCAGCTGATTTATTCATATTCAATTTGGCCATTGCAGTTTTCACTTCAGATTTTAGTATTTCCAGTCTGTCAGCATCTTTGTTTACTATCAGTAGCTCTCTCTTGTCTTGGAAGAGATCTTTTATATATTCTTCCCATCACTAGAATATTTTCTCTTTCTCCAATATGATCGTTCCATCCCTGGATTTTATACATCCTGTTGAAGAGCACACTCTTTGTCCTGTCAGTTCCCTTATTTCTTTATGCATTTCTCCTTTATTAGTCTTGCTAAATCTCTCTACTTTGGCAGATTTGTGGCTGAGCCATTCCTCTTTAGCCTGTCTGCACTTGGTCCTTTATTTTTATTTTATTTTTTTTTTTTTTGTGGTTTCTTGTAATCATTTCCATGTCTTGGCATAGTTTTCTATCTCCTTTGCATCATGTCAAAATTTTTTCAATCATCCACTTGTTTTTTCTTCTGTGTCTGATTTCCTCTGGGACCATGTGTCTTCTTGAGGAGTCACTGAAAAGAGGGTTACAATATTAAATATGTTTTTAAATTTTTATGAAACAAAATTCATCTCTTAAAACTAATTAGAAAACATAAAATATTTTTATTCTAATTTTTTTCATCAAAGTTACTTTATCAAACTTAGTCTGGCACAAGGCCAAAGTAATGGTGTACACATTATTGAAATCATTAGCAGGTCACTGATAAGTTGATTTTCACTTGATGCTTCATTTACCTAAATTCAATAAATGTCAAGGTGTTTGCCATAGATCATTCAGTTGAAAAGCTAATCCTATATGTCATCACTGGTATGTTTGTTAAATTGATGTAGTTTTCATCTCTATAAGACTCAAGAATGTTCTATATGACTAACATAAATGAATTTTATGTACTAATGTATTAATATTTGCTATAATCATTAATATGCAATGAGGACAACAGAAACATGACATAAGAATTCTGAGTAGCGATTTAGAATCAGCATACTTGATTTAATCTAAAACACACATTTTTACTCTAGTAGTAAAAAGTTTGTTGCCCAGTTATTTATCAACACTAGAGGCAAATATGCTTAATGTTGTTCTATCTATTTAAATATAGATATACAGAAAGATAAAAAGTACTCTTCATTTATTATTTTTAATTTTAAGTAAATTCTTTTTTTTTTACATATTTAGCAACAACAACTCCAGTGCCCACAACAACTCCAGTCCCCACAACAACAACTCCAGTGCCAACGACAACAACTCCAGTGCCCACAACAACAACTCCAATACCCACAACGACAACTCCAGTGCCCACAACGACAACTCCAGCGCCCACAACAACAACTCCAGCGCCCACAACAACAACTCCAATACCCACAACGACAACTCCAGTGCCCACAACGACAACTCCAGC
This sequence comes from Ascarosepion bandense, assembly GCA_037127315.1. Taxonomy (NCBI): domain Eukaryota; kingdom Metazoa; phylum Mollusca; class Cephalopoda; order Sepiida; family Sepiidae; genus Ascarosepion; species Ascarosepion bandense. The sequence goes on along the minus strand of JBBBDQ010000907.1, from coordinate 1,529,600 downwards.
GCCCACAACAACAACTCCAGTGCCCACAACAACAACTCCAATACCCACAACGACAACTCCAGTGCCCACAACGACAACTCCAGTGCCCACAACGACAACACTAGCGCCCACAACGACAACTCCAGCGCCCACAACGACAACTCCAGCACCCACAACGACAACACCAGCGCCCACAACAACAACACCAGCACCCACAACAACAACACCAGCGCCCACAACAACAACTCCAGCACCCACAACGACAACACCAGCGCCCACAACAACAACACCAGCGCCCACAACGACAACTCCAGCACCCACAACGACAACACCAGTACCCACAACGACAACACCAGTGCCCACAACAACAACACCAGTGCCCACAACGACAACTCCAGCACCCACAACGACAACACCAGCACCCACAACGACAACACCAGTACCCACAACGACAACACCAGTGCCCACAACGACAACACCAGCGCCCACAACGACAACTCCAGCACCCACAACGACAACACCAGTACCCACAACGACAACACCAGTGCCCACAACTACAACACCAGTGCCCACAACGACAACTTCAGCACCCACAACAACACCAGTACCCACAACGACAACACCAGTACCCACAACGACAACTCCAGTACCCACAACGACAACACCAGTACCCACAACGACAACACCAGTGCCCACAACGACAACACCAGTACCCACAACGACAACACCAGTACCCACAACGACAACACCAGTGCCCACAACGACAACTCCAGTGCCCACAACGACAACTCCAGCGCCCACAACGACAACACCAGTGCCCACAACGACAACACCAGTGCCCACAACGACAACTCCAGCGCCCACAACGACTACACCAGCGCCCACAACGACTACACCAGCGCCCACAACGACTACACCAGCGCCCACAACGACAACTCCAGCGCCCACAACGACAACACCAGTGCCCACGACAACACTGATGACAACAACAACTCCAGTACCCACTACGACAACTCCAGTGCCCACTACAACATTGATGACAACAACTCCATTGCTAACAACAACTCCAATTCCCACTACAACACTGATGACAACAACAACACCAGTACCAACCACAACACTGATGACAACAACTCCAGTTCCCACTACAACACCAGTGCCAACAACAACAACTCCAGTGCCGACTACAACACCAGAAGCCACGACAACACTGCCAGCTACTACAACAGTTCTAACTACTACTCTTCCAGGTTGGAAAGGTTTTGCACATTGTTTTTGCATTTAGGAAAAATTAAATATTGTTTTTTATTGTAAAACAATGATTTCTAAACCAATAGTCATGATGCAAATAAGGTGTTTACAACATGCTTGAGAATGTCATATGATGTATAACAATGAAAAACAGTGCAAATATATTTACATAAAACTTTTAAGATATAATGAATCATTGTAGCTATAAAATAGGAAAATAATTGTGAATAACAAAGCATCAATAATGTGTAAAAACATATTCCAGTTTTTTCAGATCCAATGCTTATATCTTAAGACAGCTAGAAAACTGACACAATCACAGTATCATTTCTTACACACTCCTGTTATTGCTGTTTTGGATGATTGACAGGCTGTGAAGAAATATTGAGATTCATTTATTATTAAAGTAAAATTTAATAAAATCTTTTAGATAAAACTAGATTAAGAAACACCAGGATGGAAGTGTAACACGGGTGTACCAGAGCCTTGGCCTGTTGTCCCTTTTATCAGGATTGATCCTGGTCTGGGAACAAGCCGTCAACCCACACTCGTTGGTTGTTGATGGTGTTGACACAGCAGCTGGCCTTTGGGTTGACCTTTTCAACTGTAATCTCTCTTACTCATGTTGTGATTTTGATCTTAAGGGAGTTAAGCTGAATTATCACTGGGGTTATGTCAGCCAAGCTAAAGCAAGTTGGATACACACGCACAATTGTGGAAATAAAACAGCACCAGTTTTGGGAAATAAAATGAAAGGCACCTGAATAAATCATTAGATGGTATTTATTTACAAAATTAAAAAAAATAATTGCAGATCTTCTTTTTCTGAACCCATTCTTATTAATTGGAGATGGAACAAAAATTTTAGCTAGTTTCTCTCTCTAAAATGGGCCAGACTTGGTAATTAGGTAACTGCTAAATTCAAGTACTATTGTTTGTACTTTGTGAAACTGTTCGTCAGCATTTTCTCTTATTATTATCATCAGGTTGGCACAAGGGCTTCATCAGAAATCTTTTCTTCTTCACTTTGGTTATTATTGCTTCAAACTTCGGTTGGCAACTGGCAACTTCAAATTCCAGGCAGCCACTTGAATTCAAACAGTGGGTGGCAGCAACTAACTCCCTCTCACTCTATCTCCAACTGGGAACTGCCTGGGAACTGAACTTCAGGTGGCAACAGGCTGAGGCAGTAACTAACTGGGAACTCACTTCATCTTCAGGCGGCACTGACTGGAACTGATTTTAGCCCCTGTGGGCTCTAATATTTATGGGTGTCCCTTTTTACTGGTCTGGTGAGGATGCATAAGGGGTGTTATGCAAATATGCTAAAATTCAACAAGTCCTCTTTTTCTGTTTCATACTTCCAAGATTGGAAATTTCTCCCTCTTCTTGGAAGGAGCTATTACATAATGTCAACTTCTCTGACGTCTTACTTTTCTTTATCTCTATTTCGCACTTCCAGTTCTGGAATTCTATTACATGACATCAATCTCTCTCAGAAAAATTTAAAATTATAATTTTCCCAGTAATTAACAATTGTCTTTTTCTCTTCTCTAAACAGGATCAATTTAACCTTTGCTCCCTCATCGAATTTCCATCTGGAGAAATATAAATAAAAATCCCTTTCTTTAATCATTTTTGTCTATGCCTTTCAACAAGGTGAGCTTGACATTTTGGCCTCCTAATCATGCCAGCTGTACTAACCAAGTTCCACCTGAGAAGCTAAGAATAAAATAAAAAATAAAAATTTCTTCCTCAATTGTTTTTCGTCTACGTAATCCTGGTCTGTTACACTTATTTCAACAAGGTGGTTTTGACATTTGACTTCTAATTATCTCGGCTGTATTTTGCCAAGTTTCAACTGAGAATTTATTAAAATAAAATTTCTCTTTCAAATTCTTTTCGCCTTCATGCAATGTTAGTCTGTTACTCTTCCTTCAACAAGGCCACCTGACATTTGACCTCCAAAAGCCCAGATATTTTTCACTGGGTAATAACAACCATAATTGCGATTCTACCTCATTTCTATTTTTAAGCAATTTGCAATCTTGGGAAAACAAATCTCTTTCTGAAAAAAAAAACATTGTTTCTTTAACCCTTTCTTGTCTGAATAAAATAAAATTGTTTTCTCTAATCATTTTTTGTCCATAAAAATTAAAATGGCTTTAGTTAACTTTTTCATGTGTAAATAAAAAAATAAAATGATGTTCATTTAACCCATTTTCGTCTGTGCGCCATGTTAAATATTGTCATAGAAAGTTACCAAACCCAAAATATTTATGTTCTAGTTTATGAGCAAAAAAAAAAAAATGATTTTTTAAGACAATTTTATTATCTTGTTTCTCCTGGAATTTATTCAACTGAGAATGTGAATGTTTTAAAAAGCAAAGAAAATATTGACTAGTCAGCCATGTGAAATATTTTTCAATTGCAATTGAAATTATTGAATAATTTTTCATGTATTGAAAATGAAAGAGAGAAAAATTAATTTATTCTTTAACAAAATAAAATTCATAATAAAAGTATTAAAAATAAACTAAATAAATACTACCTGAAGTGAGAAGGTTTTAAACACTTTCTGTCAAGGCTGTGATAAATAATATGCTGATTATTATCATTGAAAGAAAATGATGTTAATTATTGACGTATAAGAACACCACCATTTATCTAAACTTATTTATAAATGGAACTTTGTCTGTATGTGTGTGTGTCTGTTACCTATAGACTCCAAAACAGCTGAACCAATTTTCTTGAAAATTTACACAGTTGTACTATAAGCGCCTGCAAGTGTTCTTAGCTAGGTCTTGTGTCGAGGTACCCCCAATAAATATCAAAAATCGATAATCGAAAAAATCGGGTTATAGAAGGAGTGGTCCAATTTTAATCAAATTTGATACACTGATAGACAAAGACATAAGAAATGATATTCAGAAGTTTCAAGGTTGCAGTTCTTACAATAGTGTAGAAAATTTGATATCAATACCAGGAAATGAAAATTTGACTTACATCCATTCATTTTTCTTTCAGTCTACAGTTTCGCTTTAACTGGAAACAACTATTGCTTTTTAGACTTTTGTGTCAATGTCCAAAGAGTCTGAGTTCCAGGACCATCGTTTAGTTTTAAAGCTTGCATTACACCCGAGCAACACCTGGCTATACTGCTAGTATTTAATATTGCAGTATCATAGGGTTATAATAGGTAGCTTATGGCACCTGAGTCAATGTTAGGCTATCACTGCAGTTCTCAAATTCATGGTCAGGACCCAAATGAGGATATACCTGAAAGTTGTAAAAACAATAAGAAAATAAATGTTAAAAGTAAAATGCATTGTAAATATATTTACATAAAATTTTTGGAACCTAAAGCATCATTGAAACTCTGGAAAAGGAAAATAGTTGCAAGTAATGAGGTATCAATAAATGCCCATAAACACCTGATATATTCCAGTCTGTTTATGTCCAAAACATTGATGATGATGCAGCTAGAACACAACGCAATCACAGTATTGTTTCTTCTCCACTTCTGGTATTGCTTTTTGGGATAAATGTGAGATATATATAGGCATTGATGTCAAATCCATAAATTTCATGGATAATCCAACAAGATTTACTTAATATTAAGTGTTAAATCTGTATAGAGAGCTCAATGGATGTTATCCAGAACAATATGGGGAAAATATTTGTACCGAATTGAACGAACATAGTGTGGTCTGAAGAAATTAACTAATTTAGTTCATAGAAATGAATTATAATTTATAATCAATCTAAATGATGTGTTGATTTTTTTCTTATCTATCTATCTATATATATATATATATATATAAGTAGCTAACCTAGAGTTGGCTCTAGGTTAGCTACTTACTTATTTATTTGCTCTGCTATTGTATTGTGCGCTATACGTGTTAGGTTCCTTGTCTCAGGGTTTTTTTCTTTCAACTAGTACTTTGACTAATGTTCAAGTGCTTAGTTTGTTTCTTTTTTTGTTTCCATTTTTCCCCCTCCGTGTTTATACTCGGTGGGTTTTTTGAGATGTGTTTAAAGGTAAATTTACAGTTTTATATATATATATATATATATATAGGAAAGAATATTAAAACGTTTTGAGTTTAAAAATGTGTTTTTTGACAGTATTTGTTTATTTCTACTATTATATTTTATATTTCAGACCGCTCTCGGTCCTTCATCAGAAACAAAAAAAATACAATTTGAAATATACACTTCTACTTCTTCTATGAAAAAAACTTTTTGTTTCTGATGAAGGACCGAGGGTGGTCTGAAATATAAAATATAATAGTAGAAATAAACAAATACTGTCAAAAAACACATTTTTAAACTCAAAACGTTTTAATATTCTTTCCTATACATATTAAGACATTATACGTGGATCATCACTATGATATATAGTTTCGATCCCGGCTGGAGGCAGGGGGATATGTCTAGCCACACTTATGGGCTGTGATGCAGTGAGGCGGGCTTGTATGTGGATGACTAATATATATATATATATATATATATATATATATATGGGCATTTACATGGTTATGCCTTTCATTTCCTGCAATTAACATAAGAAAAATCAAGATTTATTGATTTATTAGAGTAAAATTTATCTCATAAAATTAAATGAAGAAACATTGAAATTGTTTCTTCCTGGAAAATATTGTGTTCAGGGTTTCAGTCAAAAATGTTTAAGAAACACTGACCTATTAGATAGTAGAATTTGTTGTTTAAAACCCAAGAGATATTAGGTTATTCTTGTGAAAAATATTGTATATGACATCAAATACAGTAAGTGGAATAGTTTCGTTAAGAAAAATTCATATTTGACCTCACAAGACATGTTGAAAAGAATCAACACAAAATTAAAACTCTGAAAGAATTCCAAAAATAGCATCCTGAAGTATTCATTTGGTAATTTTGAAAGAAAAACTATCAGTATTTGTATAGAAATATGCTTTTTTTGTTATTTTTTCAGCAACAACTACACATATCCCAACCACCACAGAAGCTCAGACAACAACAGTGCCAACAACAACTCCAGTGCCAACAACAACAACACCACTTGTGACAACAACAATTGTCCCAAGTAATATTTTATAATTTTTTAACATAATTTTTATGTAACATTTTTGTAGATTATATTTTGCTAAATTTGTAAAAATGTTAAAATGTGCATTTGAATTTACTTTAATATCAATTGTTTATTGAAAAATCTATTTTTTTTACACCTTAGCAAATGAAAAAGTGAATATCATCTATGATATCATCTTTTATGTGTCTTGAGTGATCATAACACATCACTCTATATGTCCCACGCCTGACACATAAATGGAAACATTAATAAAAAATTCATATGATTTTTATGAAGTACTAACCTTCAAATGGCATGTGACAAAATTTGGACCCAATCAGATTATTAGTTTACAAATTAGTTATTCAAGTGAAGCTATTGTTACAAACTTTTAAAACAATGGAAAAATCTGAATTTCATGTGTTGATAAAGTATTGCTTTCTGATGAGAAAAAATACTGTTCAAAGCAATGGCTTGATAAGTGTTATTCAGACTCTGCTCCGTCAGAAACAACAATTAAGAGGTGGTATGCTGACTTTAAATGTGGTTGTACAGACACAAACGATGCTGAATGCTCAGGTCACCCAAAATCGGTAGTTTTCCTGGAAAACAACAAAACAATCCACAAACTTGTTTTGGCTGATCATAAATTGAAGTTGTGAGAGATAGCAGAAGAGTTGAACATTTCAGATGGCAGTGTATTCATCATTTTGCATGAACATTTGTCAATAAGAAAGCTGTGTTCAAAGTGGGTGCCACGTTTGCTCACAGTTGATCAAAAACAACAATATACCGACAATTCAGAGCATTGTTTGCAATTGTTTCAACCCAACAAGAAGTTTTTGCATAAATATGTGACAATGGATGAAGCATGGATCCACCACTTCACTCTGGAGTCAAATCGGCAGTCAGCTGAGTGAACAGCAGCAGGTGAATCCCGTCCAAAGCAACCAAAGGTGCAAACATCAGCAGGCAAGTATTTTGGAATGTACAAGGTATTTTGTTCATCGATTACTTTGAGAAAGGAAGAACCATTAATAGCAAATATTATATAGCATTATTGGTGCATTTGAAGGAAGAAACCACCAAAAAACAGCCACAAAAGAAGAAAAAGTAGTCTTTTACCAAGACAACACACCGTATCACAAGTTGATCGCAACGATGGTAAAACTACATGAATTGCACTTCGAATTGCTTTTGCATCCACCAGATCTGGCCCCTATATTTACAGACCTCAAAAGAATGCTCAAGGAGAAAGAGATTTGGCTCCAATGAAGAAGTGATATCAGAAACTGAGGCATATTTTGAGGTCAAAGACAAATCGTTTTACAAAAAAGGCATCAAACTGTTAGAATTACTGTATCACCCTAGAAGGAGACTATGTTGATGAATAAAGTTGAACTTTGCATAAAAGTTGTTTTATTAGTTAGGCTGGGGATTTATTGAGCAATGTGTTAGCTGTCCACAATGTCCTTTCTTTTGTTGCTCGACATAAATTTTCCTTTTTTACCATCCTTCATTGTCTTTGTTTTGCCATCCCAAATAATTCACAAAGGGTTAATAAGAATTAAAAATAAACAAACCATTCATGCAAACTTATTAAGTAGGTTACTTGCCATTTCACCCTGTTTTTCTTGCCAACTATGTGTCTTGTGAGTGTTATATTGTCCACGGTCTCTTTCTTTATCCTAGAAAATCTCTTTCTAACTGTAAATATCAGTTTTCCTTGTTGTTTCTATTCCTCTTAAAACTTCCTCATTACTCACATGTTCTGCTTATGGTATTGTCAACATAAAAGGTTATGGACTTATTGGTGCATCTATATAAAAATGCAAAATAATTTACATTTTTTTAAAAATTTCACAATGTGTATTTTGTGCTTGTTAATATTACTTGATCATAATAAAAATCAATTTTTTATAGATGACAGCAAATTTCATGTTTAAAAACTTGAATCTATTTTTTATGATTATAGATTGATTATATTGAATGACTAGATTAAACCCTTCATCAAACAAAATCATTTTAAAGTTTAATGAAAAACAAAAATAAAATTAACATGTTTCATAACAATTACTTTCGATATTAAATTTACATTAACTATCTTTTTATTATTATTATTATTATTATTATTATTATAGAGTAAAAAAAATGACATGTTTCATAAACTATGCAGTAATCTTGTTTATTAGATCTGTTTAGAAAGTATCCAGTCATTTAATAGTAATGAAAAATAGCCTATCTAGAGCAATGGCTCATTAACTCACTTAGAAATATTTCACTAAGGATCTCCCACAATTATCCTTGCTTCTCTGCCCTTTTCAAAATAGTCTGCAAAGTCCACTTCTGGTATTGCCATTATTCGTCCTGTCATGTTCTCCTTAATCTCGACCATAACATTTCAATGATTATTTTAGTTTTAAGAAAAACCATATATCACAGAAATAATCTCAGTTACTCTGCCTATGACAGTCACACAGTGCATAAATTCACTTAGAGGCATCTCATTGCTGATTGAGTAACTCGAGGCGAGTGTATCAGTTCATGCATGCACATTGCATAAAGGCTACAAGACCACTTCTCAAAATAGTGAAATGGGTGGATATTTTCCTGATAGACCTTATATGTATCTAACAGTACATTGTTTAAAATAAGTAAATTCTCTTAATTTTTTTATTTTAAATTATTACCTTTTTTTCATTCTAAATGACATTGATTATTTATTTATTTTAGCCACAACTCCAATGCCAACAACAATGACAGGTTAATATAATATATATTATATTTATTTAATATATTTATTTTTGATTTTATAAATTGGAATCAATTTAGATCTTTAATGTAATTACTTTGAAGTTTATTCATGATATGGGGGACATTGTATAAATTCATGTTTTGGATTTTTTCTTTGCTATTTTAAGGATCCCAGATTTTTTTACCCTTATGTTAGGCAAATGAATGACAAAGTGGAACAAGTTATGTGTAATACATTTCATCCTCTAGGACTTCATTGGGTTAAAGTCATATTTTTTTTTACTCTGATGATGTCCTTCTAGAAAATGAAATGTGTTATACAGAATTTTTTCAACCTTGTCATTCATTCGCTGAACATTGTTCTGATATATAGAAATGTATATATTATATTCGCCATTATTTTATATAAATAAGTAAATAAATAGTTTTTATTATAAAGGACTATAACTTAATTATTTATGGATTTATCAAGGAATGTAATTAAACACTTTTGATGTGGTTGCTAAAAAGAACTTTAAGGTTACTATGGTCAGTCAGTTAAGTGCCATATGTGATACACACTTGGGCGATCATGTCTCAAAAGAGACATGACTGACTGGGCAGAATATTATCCCGCAGTAGGTTGCCCTTGCTTTCTGCGGTAGACTGGTTGCCGACCAAGGCTATAGAACCCAATCTGTCCTGTTATTTAACCCATAACTGGAAGGAATAGATGGATGATTAATACCTTTCCCAAGGGTATTTGTGCGTAAGTGAATGCAATGATGAATTCAGCTGGAATTCGAACTCGGCTCCCCGATTTCTTGTTCTGAGCCAATATCCATTATGGTAGGTATCATTAATTGGGGAAAATATAACATTTTTCTGGACAAACACATGTAAAAATAATTGTCATGCAATTTGAAATATACCAAAAAAATTATAGAATATATAATGAAAAGGTTTTTACTTTATGATTTGTTAAATATAATTTTCTGAATTATTATATTTATATGTAGCAATTCTGGAAAAATTAGTTTATTGCTTAACAACAAAGGAAAACCAGTCACCTACTTTATTTCCATTAGAATCTTATATTAATGCTAATTTTTTCAGTCTGTCAAAATGATATTTATGAATATATATGAAAATGATATCTTGAGTCTTTTTCATTGTAATGAAAGGGTGCTGAAAAGTTCTCAGCCCAAGCCACTTCCCAAAAAAAAGAATTTATTTTAGAAAGAGAATCAGTTCAAGAAATGTGTAGAAGTTTCTTCATAAAGCATTTTCACATATGAGTGTTTAAAGATACTTTTTACAGTGATAAATATTGTACACTGCAGTTTCACAGTGAGTGTTTTTATCTTCTGGCTTAGTAAAGGTGTTTAAATGTAGGCTCAATAGACACCTCCGATCACACTAACTCACAATTATTCTCAGAACACTCTCATCAACCCAACCCTCATTCTCGGTATCCTTACCTGCCTATCACCCACCCTCTGACATTTCCTATATTTAACCATCCTTTCTCCACTCTATGTAGCCCCCTGCACAGTAGTGGCAGTGACATGCCTTGCTCAGGTTGAAATGCTTATAACAAAAAAAAAAATAAAAATAAAAAAATAAGAAAGGCTGCATGACACTGTATGCAAGGGAAAACTCTCTTGTACAGCAAAAAAAATTACAGTTATTATAAACAAGAAATACACTTAGCATGTTACATACATAGTTTGCTGAAAATTATGACATATATGAAATTGTTATTTTGTTAAGCTCTTAATTTTATTAGTTTTTTCCAAGGAAGTCTTTAAAAACGTTTTTTCTAATTATTATTATTTTATTTTGTTCTTTACTCTGTAAATATTTTTAAATAGTCTGTAATTGTCATAAGAAAGGCATTTTTTTGTTTTTTTTGTTAATCATATCACCCCAAGCAAGGCAGTAACGCCACTGAAGCGCAGGGGGCTACGTAAGAGTGAAAAGATCGGAAAAGAGAAAGCCGGAAACCACATCCTAAACAAGGAACAAGGGATGAGCTTCTTCACCTGTTCAATAGATGTGGGCGGAGTGTGAACCGGGCGATAGTTTAGTCTATCTACTCCAATTGAAAAAAAAAAAAAAAAGAAAAGAGTGAAAAGATTGGAAAAGAGAAAGTCGGAAACCACATCCTAAACAGGGAACAAGGGATGAGCCTCTTCACCTGTTCAATTTCCACTAGGAAAAGGAGATAATTAACATAGAGCAAAAAGTTACAAGAGCAAAAAAAATAAACACACACACACACACACACACACACACATTTTTTTTTTATTCATATCACCCCAAGCAAGGCAGTCCACTGCCACTATAGCGCAGGGGGTTACATAGAGCGACTGGGTATAGGAAATGTCAGAGGGAGGGTAATAGACGAGTTAGGAGGTATGTAGGGAGAGTGTTGGAGGGAATGGGAGCAAGTTAGTGTGTTAGGAGGTGTCTATTGACCTTATATTTAAACTCCTGGAGGTTGTAGCTGTTGGGGAAGCAATCATACGGAAGGGAATTCCACAGTCGGGAAGTGCGAGAAAAGAAGCTGTTGGAGTAGAAATTGCGGTTACATTTCGTCGGTTTCACTGTAAATGGGTGGGACCTAGTTGCCAATCTAGTATCTCATGCAAATTCACACCAAGGGGGCACCAGTGATTTAAGTTCATCCGAGCAGAAGCCGTGAAAGTACTTATAGAAGAGGCACAGGGAAGCCACGTATATATATGGCAAATTATATTATAATAAAAACCAAGAAAAAATTCTATAAAATCTGATATTTAGTCAAACTGAGAACTTTTCAGCACTTCTTCATAGATAGGAAATGCCAGTAAATATTTCTTTTGTAAACATTCTGATGATCATAATGCTATGATTCTGAAAAAGGAACATGTTACATCATATATTCAAATATCTAAGTTGCTGTATAGAAGATACTTACAAATTTATAAATATTTTATGAAGAAACCAAAAACGTTTGATTGATTTTACTATTAATCAATCTGTTCACATCATCCTTGGAGCAGTATAACCATATATAATAAAAGTCTCTGTTTTATTTCAGCTTCCTGGTGTGTTTCTGTAGATGGAGTAGCTGATTCATCTTTCATAAGAAATTGGAACATTGACGTATCTAGCAATGAAGAACACAAGACTGATATCCGACCAGGTTCAAAAGGATGGACACCTGCTGCTGGTGATCATAAAAATACCGTCACTATGTATGTCGGTGATGCTCTCAGATATGGTGCCGTGTTACGCCTTCCCAAAAACAAATGTGTAGCGAAGTATGATGTCGTATTGGTGGGAGAAAATGGTGAGGCTAAAAGGTTTAAGGTAAAGTTTCATTCAATTTTAGTTTACTAAATGATGAGATTTAATGTGTTTTGTGTAAATTATGAATTCATTATTTTATTGATTTATTTTTCAGAATATTCACTGCAAGGATAGTGTGAGGATTCCATTTGGTACAACGGCAGACACTGTCAAGATTCACTTTACTCCAGACAGTCCAAATTGTAAAATGGCTGTTACTGTATCTATTATTGGATGTTTTCAATCAGCTTGTAAGCATCTATTCTTCTGTTTTTGGTTTATTAAACAATTCTCTGTGCGTTGTGGAGCACTGGATATCGGCTCGGAACGAGAAATCGGGGGGCCGAGTTCGAATTCCAGCTGAATTCATTGCATTCGCTTACGTGCAAATACTTTTAGGAAAGGTATTAATCCATCTATTCCTTCCAGTTATGAGTCAAATAACAGAACAGATTGGGTTCTATAGCCATGGTTGGCAACCAGTCTACTGCAGAAAGCAATGGCAACCTACTGCGGGATAATCTTCTGCCTAGTCAGTCATGTTTGTTTCGAGACATGATCGCCCAAGCATGTATCACGTATGGCACTTAACTGACTGAAACTATTCTCTAGCCATAATTATAAAAGTAAACATTTAAAAAAAAATATTCTTCTACCTCTCACATAATATTTATTACATTACATAAATGTAACAATTATTATGGGACTGAGGTTGTATAATAAAGAAAACATTATAGACTGGTGCATGATTGAAAGTTTACAATGTTTTAATTTTCTTTTTTTTTTAATCATATCACCCCGAGCAAGGCGGTAATGCCACTGATGTGCAGGGGGCTACGTAAGAGTGAAGAGATTGGAAAAGAGAGAACCGGAAACCACATCCTAAACAGGGAACAAGGGATGAGCCTCTTCACCTGTTCAATAGATGTGGGTGGAGTGTGAACTGGGCGATAGTTTAGTCTATCTACTCCAATTGAAAAAAAAAAGAGAGAACCGGAAACCACATCCTAAACAGGGAACAAGGGATGAGCCTCTTCACCTGTTCAATAGACGTGGGTGGAGTGTGAACTGGGCTATGGTTTAGTCTATCTACTCCAATTAAAAAAAAAGAAAAAGGAGTGAAAAGATTGTAAAAGAGAAAACCAGAAACCACATCCTAAACAGGGAACAAGGGATGAGCCTCTTCACCTGTTCAATAGACGTGGGTGGAGTGTGAAATTGCAAAATAGAAAAATGATAACAGTGGCATGGAAATGCAGAGAGTGTAAGGAGGAAAGGAAATCATCACTTATGGGGGTTATAAGGTTATCTTTTGACATCGTCCGTTCCCACCTGTATGGTTAATTGAGATATATATTGGCATTGTCTAATGATTAAATGAAATGCCCAATGTGCTGAAAAATACAAAATAAATCTTTATATATCACAGTATACAGAACAGTAAGGTGAAAGTTAAAATTTCAAGATCCCAAGTGTAAAAGTCCTGGCATTTAAGAGAAAAAGAGTCCAGGAGGGAGTAAATATATGTATGTATGTATCCAAATGTTGTTGAGTAAATATCTGTATGTATATATCCAAATGTTAGATCATATGGTGAAGAATGATATGTTTTTAATGTAGCAAGGAACAGTTTAGTCATGCAAATGTCATATTTCATCTCTATGTTATTATGACCTCAGCATCATAGAATAGACAAAATTTATCAACTGGTTTTGATTGATTTTCCATCTATTTATATACACATACATTTTGAAAAGACTGCTAGTTTCTAATTCTAATTCCAGAATATAAGGCCTCATAGCCTTTTATCCTGGTTGTGAAAGCATTCTGATTGGTCAATCAAACTATTTTTAGAAATGGGGAAATTTTGGTGCCCTTGTTATTGTTTGTTTATTTCTTTTCTTATGTCTTGATTGTGAAAGCTTTCTGATTGCTTGGTTGAACTATGGCTTTGCCTATCAATTGTTATTATCAGTCTACTTATAGGGATGTTGAAATTTTGGTCTGGTTATTTAATGCGTTGTGGCGCAGTGGATATTGGCTCGGAACGAGAAATCGGGGAGCCGAGTTCGAATTCCAGTTGAATTCATTGTATTCACTTACGCGCAAATACCCTTGGGAAAGGTATTAATCCGTCTCTTCCCTCCAGTTATGGGTTAAATAACAGGACAGATTGGGTTCTATAGCCTTGGTCGGCAACCAGTCTACCGCAGAAAGCAATGGCAACCTACTGCAGGATAATCTTCTGCCCAGTCAGTCATGTCTCTTTCGAGACATGATCGCCCAAGCGTGTATCGCGCATGGCACTTAACTGACTGACTGATTTAGTTTTAGTCATTTCTTTCTTTATTGCCATAGAATCTGTAAGAATATTTTTACTATTAGCATATAAAAAACCTGTTCTTTCCTATTAAATTTTCTTCAGGTCTGTAACTGAGATCTTGATAAATTAAAATATTTTATTTAGTAAAACATTCAAATGTCATATCAAATAATTCAAATTTATGTTTATTTGACTTTTTGTCTAATAAAAGTGTTTACATTATATTTTTATTAAGCATGACTATCATATAGAACTATTTATAATCTAGGATTAAATGTAGGTATAAATGTACAATCTAGGTATAAATGTCAATGAAAATAGTGCAAAAAAAGAAAGTAATAAATTTTTTAATTGGTACAAAAATTTAATTATATATACTGATTTACTTACCTGCTTTCATTGTATTCCTCAGCAACAACAACACTTTTTCCAACAACACAAACAGGTAAGTTTGCTCCCATCTTACCAATCATGAGTTGTTCAAAATCAGAAAAAGCTAATACATGTTTTATCCTGTTGCCTATAACGTTGAGTAGTGATATTTAAATTTCAAATTTTGTTCAAATATTTGAACTCTTTATATTCTTGATGTTGTTACTACAAAGATTTGGATGATGAAGGCTGAATAAAAGATCAGTGAAAACATTGTTAGAACAACTTCATGTAAATGAAAGAAGAGAACATTTCTCAAACAAAATTTGGAATGTTTTAAGCTATTTACATGGTAAAATAGAAATGTATCATAAGTCTACCCACAAGTAATTTAGAATAAATGATTTCTTATCTTGTCAGGATTGATCGTAATTTATAAACAAGAACATAATAAATTTATTGTTATGGATTCAATGAGAGTGTTAAAATAAAGAGGAAATAAATAGAATTCATTTTGCATCATCTTTATGCAGGATGCGATGGATAAATTGTTGCTATTTTATATTTTTAATTTTTCTCCTGCACATTCTTTTTGACTTTATCAACTGCACATTATAGTAGGGTCAGTTGTGCAAAAAAGAGCACCATGACCCAATTCACTCTGGCAGAAATTTGATAACAGCATTCTGTACTGCTTGACATTCATGCTAGAAGCTCCAATACAAACATTTCAGAGTGTTTGGGGGTTAATCTGAAGACAGGCCAGAGTATTCAGAAAGAGTTCAATGAGTCTAATGATGATTATTAAGGTGGTTGGAGTGATGATGACCTTATGCCTATGCTTCCATTCATTTTTGCATAGGGTCTTAGACTCAATATAGAGGCTTACATCAAGTACCTTGAGGTAGTGCTGCTGTTGGTCAAGAGGATGGCTACTGGAAGACCCTATGTCTCGTAACAGGACTCTGCACAATATCATACAAGCAAGAAAACCCAATCATGGCTTTCAGACAATTTTTGTGACTACATGACCTTTAATATCTAGCCATTTAACTCCACAGACTGCAACTTCCTTGGTTATTATGTGTGGGGAACAGTTAAATAAATGACCAACATAATTCCTTGTAAGACCAAAGATGAACTGAAGGCAAGGATTACGGTAGCATTCACCAACTTCAACAAGAAGACTGTCCAGAAGGGGTGCAGGAAATTCCGCATTCATCTGGAAGCTGTGGTTGAAGCCAATAGCAATTTTATTGAATAAATTTACCCTTTCATATTTCAAGATATTTTTATGTCATTTTGGTAAATATATCCGTTAAAATGTCAGTGTCATTTTCATGTAATTTAGATGACAATTTATTCATTGCACCCTGTACATTAAACGTGAAGAAAAATATTATAATGATGATTTATTTCTTTTCATCTATAACCTATATATTCAGTGAATACATGTTTCTTTTGCAGCTTCTTTGTGTGTTAAGCAGGATGGCTTAGCTGATGCTTCGTTAATAAGAAATTGGGACATTGATGTTTCCAGTAATGAAGAACGTAAGGCTGATATTCGACCAGGTGCAAGAGGATGGACACCTGAAGCTGGAGATAAGAAAACTACTGTCAGCCTCTTTGTTGGTGATGCACTCATTTATGGGGCCAACATGAGGCTTCAGAAATCTAAATGTGTTGGAAAATATGATGTCTTTCTTAGTGGAGGTGGACAAGGAAATGTACAAAGACTCAAGGTAAATAACATGAAAATGAATCATTTTATTCATTATGAATTTTAATAAACTTCATTTTTATAATTATGTCATCTTTTTGAATGTGTTGGTATTAATAATAGCATTTGTATCTCATTGTATCTTTAGAATAATGGAGCAAATGATATTGTAATAATTCCATTTGGTACAACGGCAGATACAGTGAAAATCCACTTTACTGCTGAGAGGTCAAATTGTAAAATGCAGGTCACTGTTTCCATTATTGGATGTTTCCAGTCAGCATGTAAGTATTGAAAATCCTGATTAGTGTTTTCACAATTTAGTTATGAAGTTTCACTTAAACTCTATATTTCATATTCAAATAATAATTATAGCGAAAGAATATGTCATTAATATAAAATGTTTCATTAATTCTTTTTATTTAAATTTTCTGCTATATCAAATTATATTGGAACTTGTTTTAAAATACGGTAAATAGAGATGTTTTATATATCATATTTTTGTTAAAATTATTCTAATTATTTTTTTTTAAAATTCTTTTTCAGCGACCACTCCAAAAGCAACAAGTATGTATGCAATCCCTTTTTGAAATAATTGCTATTTAAAAGTTAAAGCATAAAACTGATTTATATTTTAAATGTTTATATATTCTTTAAATTTCATCTTTGTAATTGAAACTGATATTTGTCTCTTATGAAGCGTATAAAGTGTCATTGATTTTGAAATAAATCTTCATCATCATTTAGGATTTTAAGAACAATGTAATTAACAATTTATATATAACATTTCTTTACATAATGCAAATAGTTCTTTTCTACAACAAATTGTTTCCATGTTCATGCTTATTTTTAGTCTAAGTAAAATGTTGTGCACATTTCAGCAACACCAACTCCAACACCAAAACCTTCAACAGAAACAGGTGAGCATTTTATCATCTAAAATATGTCGATTTAAATTCTAAACAATCAAAAACAACTTTTTACTGATATTTTAAAAAGAAAAATATATTATTGTATCTAAATAAATATCATTTTTTTTTCTTTTACAGCATCTTTGTGTGTCAAACAGGATGGTTTGGCGGATTCTTCATTGATAAGGAATTGGGACATTGAGGTTTCCAGTAATGAAGAACGTAAGGCTGATATTCGACCAGGTGCAAGAGGATGGACACCTGAAGCTGGAGATAAGAAAACTACTGTCAGCCTCTTTGTTAGTGATGCACTCATTTATGGGGCCAACATGAGACTTCAGAAATCTAAATGTGTTGGAAAATATGATGTCTTTCTTAGTGGAGGTGGACAAGGAAATGTTCAAAGACTCAAGGTAAATTACATGAACATGAATCATTATATTCATTATGAATTTTAATAAACTTCATTTTTATAATTATGTCATCTTTTTGAATGTGTTGGTATTAATAATAGCATTTGTATCTCATTGTATCTTTAGAATAATGGAGCAAATGATATTGTAATAATTCCATTTGGTACAACGGCAGACACAGTGAAAATCCACTTTACTGCTGAGAGGTCAAATTGTAAAATGCAGGTCACTGTTTCTATTATTGGATGTTTCCAGTCAGCATGTAAGTATTTCAATTCCTGATTAATGTTTTCACAATTTAGTTATGAAAGTTTACTTAAAATCTATATTTCATTTTAAATAATTATAGGAAAGGAATATCTCATTAATATAAACTGTTTCCTTGAGTTGCTTATATAGATTTTCTGCTATATAAATTACATTGAAACCAGATTTGAAACAAGGTAAATTAATATTTTATATATCATATTTTTTAGAAGGTTTCAATAATTTTTGAAAATTTTCTTTTTTCAGCGACCACTCCAAAAGCAACAAGTACGTATACAAATCCTTTTTTAAAATAATTGCCAGTTAAAGGTTAAAGCATAAAATTGATTTATATTTTAAATATTTATATACAGTTTCAATTTCATCTTCGTAATTGAAATTGAAATTTGCCTTGTATGAAGCTGGTAAATGTCACTGTTTTTGAAATATAATCTTCATCAGCATTTACGAATTATTAAGACAAGAAAATTAAAAATGTATATGTATAACATTAGTTTAAATGATGCAAATATTTGTTTTCTATAACAAATTTTCACCATATTCATAGCTATTTTTATTTATAGTAAAAATATTGTGCACATTTCAGCAACACCAACTCCAACGGCAAAACCTTCAACAGAAACAGGTGAATATTTTATTGCCTCAAAAAAATGTCTATTTAAATTATAAACAATTATTTACTCATATTGTAAAAAGAAAAATATATTATTGTATCTGAATAAATATCAATTTTTTTCTTTTTCAGCATCTTTATGTGTTAAGCAGGATGGACTAGCTGATTCTTCACTGATAAGAAATTGGGACATTGATGTTTCCAGTAATGAAGAACGTAAAACTGATATTCGACCGGGTGCCAAAGGATGGACACCTGAAGCTGGAGATAAGAAAACTACTGTCAGCCTCTTTGTTGGTGATGCACTCATTTATGGGGCCAACATGAGGCTTCAGAAATCTAAATGTGTTGGAAAATATGATGTCTTTCTTAGTGGAGGTGGACAAGGAAATGTTCAAAGACTCAAGGTAAATAACATGAACATGAATCATTATATTCATTATGAATTTTAATAAACTTCATTTTTATAATTATGTCATCTTTTTGAATGTGTTGGTATTAATAATAGCATTTGTATCTCATTGTATCTTTAGAATAATGGAGCAAGTGATATTGTAATAATTCCATTTGGTACAACGGCAGATACAGTAAAAATCCACTTTACTGCTGAGAGGTCAAATTGTAAAATGCAGGTCACTGTGTCCATTATTGGCTGTTTCCAGTCAGCATGTAAGTATTGAAAATCCTGATTAGTGTTTTCACAATTTAGTTATGAAGTTTCACTTAAACTCTATATTTCATATTGAAATAATAATTATTCGAAAAGATAATATCATTAATATAAAATGTTTCTTTAATTTTTTTTATTTAAATTTTCTACTATATCAAATTATAATGGAACTTGTTTTAAAATAAGGTAAATAGAGATGTTTTATATATCATATTTTTGTTAGAATTATTCTGATTATTTTTTTAAAAAATTCTTTTTCAGCGACTACTCCAAAAGCAACAAGTATGTATGCAATCCCTTTTTGAAATAATTGCTACTTAAAAGTTAAAGCATAAAACTGATTTATATTTTAAATGTTTATATATTCTTTAAATTTCATCTTTGTAATTGAAACTGATATTTACCTCTTATGAAGCGTATAAAGTGTCATTGATTTTGAAATAAATCTTCATCATCATTTAGGATTTTAAGAACAATGTAATTAACAATTTATATATAACATTTCTTTACATAATGCAAATAGTTCTTTTCTACAACAAATTGTTTCCATGTTCATGCTTATTTTTAGTCTAAGTAAAATGTTGTGCACATTTCAGCAACACCAACTCCAACACCAAAGCCTTCAACAGAAACAGGTGAGCATTTTATCATTTAAAATATGTCGATTTAAATTCTAAGCAATCAAAAACAATTTTTTACTCATATTGTAAAAAGAAAAATATATTATTGTATCTAAATAAATATCATTTTTTTTTTCTTTTACAGCATCTTTGTGTGTCAAACAGGATGGTTTGGCGGATTCTTCATTGATAAGGAATTGGGACATTGAGGTTTCCAGTAATGAAGAACGTAAGGCTGATATTCGACCAGGTGCAAGAGGATGGACACCTGAAACTGGAGATAAGAAAACTACTGTCAGCCTCTTTGTTGGTGATGCTCTCATTTATGGGGCCAACATGAGGCTTCAGAAATCTAAATGTGTTGGAAAATATGATGTCTTTCTTAGTGGAGGTGGACAAGGAAATGTACAAAGACTCAAGGTAAACTACATGAAAATGAATCATTATATTCATTATGAATTTTAATAAACTTCATTTTTTAATTATATCATCTTTTTAAATGCATGTGTGTAATGATAAGATCTTTATCTGTGGGTTTCAAGAAAGAAATGTAGTATCGTTTTAGATAATCTACAAAAAATAATCATTTTAACTATTTCTCTTCTTATTTACAATTTAATTTTTCAACTTTTTACATTATTCAGACTACTGTACTCATTTTTGT
Organism: Ascarosepion bandense; assembly: GCA_037127315.1. Lineage (NCBI taxonomy): Eukaryota > Metazoa > Mollusca > Cephalopoda > Sepiida > Sepiidae > Ascarosepion > Ascarosepion bandense. The sequence continues at coordinate 1,508,657 of JBBBDQ010000907.1, read as the reverse complement.
TGCCATTAGTACGATATTTCAGTTGTCCTACACTCTTGCCTTCTTCAGGTGCTATGAATTTTGAACCCACCCCTTTATTACAATCACTGGTGTATATCATTCTCATTCCTTGCATGAAGCCTTTTTTGGTAGTTATGAGTTATCTCCCTCTAATTGGACTCTCTAAGTTACTTGTTCACCACTGCGGTAGTCCAGTATTCAAATCACAACACTTTGGGTTAAGTCACTGGAACTAACCAACATCTATATTTACTGGGTCATTCAAATCATAAAAATTATCTAAAAGCAACTGAAATCATTTCTATTAGTCATCAGGTTATTAAAATATTTTATTACAAATATTAAATTTACAACTCTTTATTCAAAATAGTTCAAGCATATATATATGTTTTTCATTGTAAAAAAAAAAACTTTGGGCACTTGATAATTATTATAATTTTTAAAAAAAATTGACAGCTACTTTTTAAGTTTTATACGTATTGTTTTATTGCATATTTTCAGAATAATGGTCCAAATGACATTGTAATAATTCCATTTGGTACAACATCAAACACAGTTAAAATCCACTTTATATCAGAGAGGCCAAATTGTAAAATGCAGGTGACTGTATCAATCATCGGATGTTTCCAATCAGCATGTAAGTATTTTAATTAGTATTTTTAATTATTTTTTAAAATCATCAATCTCTTTTTATGTCCTCCACATAAACTTCATGTTATCTTTAACCATGTGAAGAATCATTGACATTCTCAGCTTCATTTTTACAATTTGAATTCTTTGTGTTGATAAGTATGTTACCATAATATTTCAGGTTATCTTTCAGAAAGGTCAGATGGTTGTGAACAAAAACTGTTAATCTATGTATTGAAAAGGCAATCTGTGAGTCTGTGTGTGACTGTAATCTATGCACGCTTACATTTTTAAGCTACGCCATTCAAACTTTCTATGGACACATATCTACAGGGAGGCCAGGCCAACACATACTTTTTGAGTTTAAGTTCAGCAATTTTTACCTTTCGCACTTTTTGGCCAATGGAGCAGGTTGTTTACATTTGCTCCTAAAACATCTAAGATCTAAGATGGTTTCTAGATTACGTCACAGAAATCAAATCACATGTGTTAAACACGACTAAAAAAAAAATGGACCTTTATATTTAATTTTTATTCCGATGTTTTAAAAATTCATTTGGTCAACAAAAAAATGTCAATATTTTTCCCGTAATTTTGAAAATAAAATATGTAGAAAAAAAATGTGCCAATGGTTAATTTAATGATTAAAGTCTTCTTTTTTTTTTCAGATTTAATATTTCATACTTCAGAAAATAAAATTTAAAAAAAAATAAATCTTTTTTTTTTTGCTAAATATTTCGGGCAGGAAATTAACTGTCTGTAGTGTAATTCGTGTGGCATTAATGTAACTTTTTCCTCTAAAATTAAATGTCTACATTTTTAAATATTCTTCAAAAATTTCTGAACTGAGAGCGTAATAGTTTTTATATTTCTAATTTCAGTAAAACAAAATATTTTTATGTTAAATTCATTTAGTCAATGAAAAAATGTAAATATTTTTCCTGTAATTTTTAAAACAAAAACAAACGCAATGTTGTTTACAATGTCACACAAAACATCAAATCATGTTTACGCAAAACAAAAGAAAATAGATTTTTTAATGGAATTTTTTAACAATTTTGAATCAACAATTTTTTATATAAATATTTTTTTATATAACCGAGTTTTAAAATGTTCTGAGTTTCACGGGCAACACCGGGGTATGATGCTAGTTCCAGCAATACAAGACACACTGATTATGCCATTCACTATTAACCATATAACATAAATGGTTCTAATTTATAAAGTTGTTCTACCGTTTGTTCCCTGCTGAGCAAAGATAACATTATGTTTGCTGTTTCCATCAATTTTCTCCCTCTCCAAATTTGTTTTGTCAATTATACTTCATCCTGATTATGTGCACTTCTCTCTCCAGATATGACTCAACTTACTAGATTTTCTACACTTTCAGCTGCAGCTTATGTTCCTTGAATCTAACTTTAAGAGGATAAATGATTTCTTTTTTATATACTGTTCACATTTGCCTGGGATGTTGTATATGGAATTTTTTGCCAAACCTATTTTTTTTGAGGGATAACATCAGTAAGGATTTTGTAAAGAGTAATTTTTCTATTAAAAACCACCTTGATATAATTGCATCCACAAATTTGTCTTTTTAATTCCTGTTCTTTTATTGTTTTCTCTTAATAATATTTTTTTTTTTTTCACATATTCTCTCGCACTCAGCAACTCCTTATATTTTAGTGGCTTTATTGGATTGTTCGGGATGAAATGTTTAAAAAATATATTCTGTATTTAATTAGCTATTCTTCTTAGATGTGGTATACTTGTTACATGGATAGTGAATGAAAATTTTCTGTCTTAGATATAACAAAGAACAGATTATTGTTTTATTGAAGTGTAATACTCAGGTCCCTTAATTATTTTTTTCAGTTTTACAAGTCTTATCTGACTATCCGTTCTATGTTGTAGTAATGACATCGGATGTACAATGAGTTCAGTTGCTTAAACAATCTGCTCTCCTTGGGCTTCTTGACAAAATACAAAGGAGGATCTGTAACGTGGTTGATACTGACTTGACAGACCGGCTGCAACCACTCTCTCACCGACGTGATGTGGCTTCCCTGTGCCTCTTCTACAAGTACTTTCATGGCTTCTGCTCCGATGAGCTTAGATCACTGGTGCCGCCTAAGCAGGAATTTACACGAGATACTAGATTAGCAACTAGGTCCCACCCTTTTACAGTTAAACAAATAAGATGTAACTGTAAATTCTACTCCAACAGCTTCTTTTCTCGTGCTTCCCGCCTGTGGAACTCCCTTCCACAAGTCTGCTTTCCCGACAGCTACAATCTCCAGGTGTTTAAATGTAGGGTCAATAGACACCTCCTATCACACTAACTCCCAATTATTCTCAGAACACTCTCATCTACCCAACCCTCATTCTCAGTATCCTTACCCGCCTATCACCCACCCTCTGACATTTCCTATATTTAATCATCCTTTCTCCACTCTATGTAGCCCCCTGTGCAGTAGTGGCAGTGACATGCCTTGCTCGGGGTGAAACGCTTATAAAAAAAAAAAAATCATTGAGCATATCATCTCTGTTCTAATTATAATCATTTACAGAAAACCTAATATTTTTAGTTGAAAATGATTTTGTATTGATTACTTTGTTATACTGGTTATTAATAAAAGGACAGCAGAAATGTAATATTTTTCAGTTGTATGCCTTTTTAGCACACTTTTGTCTTTGTACGTTATTTTTAAAATCTTGCTTACATAAACAATTATTAAAATTATTTTTTAATTAACTATTGCTCAGTTTCATTTCTTTTTTTCAGCCACTACACCAGCAGCAACAAGTAAGATATTTTATTAATTATTTTGATTTCAATTATATGTATGATAATAATCTATGATTAATTGTATTTGCACTATCTTTGATTTGGTTGTTTTTATAACCTTATCATTTACTTTATTAGATTGCAGTAAACTGCATTGAAGGAACTTCTGCTTTTATTTAAAGAAATAATTTATATTCAGTTCTATTTTACTTGGAAAATGAGCTAAGTAAAAGTCTGTCATGGCTTTTTAAAGAAAGCTTTTACTATAATCTGTGTACCAATGAAGCATTGCTAATTACTGCTTACATTTAAAACTTATCTGTTAAGACGTTAATTCATGCAAATATTTAAGTTTTTTGTTCATGAACAAAACATGATCATGCATTTTTGCTATGGATATACTCTTACATAAATAAAAAAAAATATTTCTCTGTTTCAGCAACACCAACTCCCAAACCATCAACAGAAACTGGTGAGCTTATTTGAATTTTAAAAAACAAATTAATATTTTCTTATATTGTAAGACAAATGTTATAATAAAAGAAGGATAAATACTAATCAGTTTCTTTTTTATTTGGCAGCATCTTTGTGTGTCAAACAAGATGGCTTGGCTGATTCTTCATTGATAAGAAATTGGGACATTGATGTTTCCAGTAATGAAGAACATAAGGCTGATATTCGACCAGGTGCAAGAGGATGGACACCTGAAACTGGAGATAAGAAAACTACAGTCAGCCTCTTTGTTAGTGATGCACTCATTTACGGGGCCAACATGAGGCTTCAGAAATCTAAATGTGTTGGAAAATATGATGTCTTTCTTAGTGGAGGTGGACAAGGAAATGTACAAAGACTCAAGGTAAATTACATGAAAATGAATCATTATATTCATTATGAATTTTAATAAACTTCATTTTTATAATTATGTCATCTTTTTGAATGTGTTGGTATTAATAATAACATTTGTATCTCATTGTATCTTTAGAATAATGGAGCAAGTGATATTGTGATAATTCCGTTTGGTACAACAGCAGACACAGTGAAAATCCACTTTACAGCTGAGAGGTCAAATTGTAAAATGCAGGTCACTGTGTCCATTATTGGATGTTTCCAGTCAGCATGTAAGTATTTCAAACTTTGTATTTTCACAAATTAGTTATGATGAAGTTTAACTTAAATTTATATTTTATTGTCAGATGATGATTATATGATGGGAGTTTGTCATTCATATTTAGGTTTTTTGAGCTTTTTTCTGCTATAGAAACAATATTAACAGCCAGACTTAAAATAAGCTAAAAATTGATGTTTTTTATGTCGCATTTTTTGTTAGAATTTTTTAAATAATTTCTTTTTTAATTTTTTCCAGCCACCACTCCAAAAGTAACAAGTATGTATATATGTTCTGCTTTCCTTTACCTTTTATAGTCTAAATCAGTGTTTCCCAACCTTTTTAAGCAATGGTCTACCTAGGATCAAATGAAACTGTCATGGCATATTTAGTAAGTTTTAAAGGATATACATTTAAATGTTATGAAATAAAGCTATAGATTTTTTTTTAAATATATGCACAAATATGAATTAATTTTATTTCAATATTTTCATTCAACTATTCGTGCTGTTTATTTAGTGTAAAATCTGTGCCTAGTATTTTTTGGTGATTTTTTTTTAAAATGTTTGATTGAATGTGCAATAACCATACCCTCATTTCTTCTTCAATTGAGCACAGTATTTTTCACTTCATATATTTTATGTTATTTAGTGTTTAGATGCCTAATTCATATAAATAAGAAATAGAAAATTACAACAAAACTGATAAAGCCTTTTCAGCTGATGTAGAATAGTCCTTTTGTATTGAAATTCAAAATGTATCAATGGATACTATCAAATGTTTTATACTGAGCCATCAATCAATAGAAATGGTGGCCAGTTCTTCATCATATAACTGAAATCCAATATTAAAAGAAACATTTATGAAGGAATTTCAAATACAATCACACTTTTCTGTGCTTAGTGACAGGAAATAATAGTCAATGTTTTTTGTTGAATGCTTTACTATACTATAAGAAAGATAATTTCTTTAATTCACATAGTATGCATTGAAGGAGACATCAAAATTACCCAACCTTGCTCTTTTTTTCCAGATCACAATTTTATTTTTAAATTCAATTAACTTATCTGTTGAAGTGAGAATATTTTCATCTTTACCTTGCATGCTACTGTTTGTATTCTTATTGACTTAATATTTCCGTTAAGTATTTCAGTTCATATAGATATCCAAAAATTTGAAACAAAGATGTTTACAGAATTTTTCCTGCTTTTCTTGATCAAACAACCCTATTAATTTCTTGTGTAATTTGTGAACATGAGTTAATACTTTACCTTTTAACATCCATCACACTTTGGTGTACAGCAATAATCTAACATGTTGAGGGTCCATTTCTTTGCAATATTGAATTCAATGGCCTATTTTTTATATAATTGACTATTTCAAATACCTGGTATACCTGGTGTTTTTGAAACGAGAACTTCTCTATGTAAAAAGCAATGACTACAAATAATATTTGGGCTTTCTTTTTCTACAAATCCTTTCATATACCCTGTCATACATGGAGCTCCATTGCTACAAATGCCAATACAAGACTTTCAAGTTAAATTCATTTCTTTAAAGTAGCTTGTCATTATATCAAAGATATCTTGACCTCTAGTAGTTACTGACATTCTTTTGGAACACAAAAACCGATTGTTTCATCTCCATCAATAAAACGAACAAATGCAAACAATTGACTTGTTACTGATATCAGATAATACATTCATGGTTAAAGCAAAATTAAAATCCTTAAATTTTTCTGAACACTTTTTTTCAATATTTTTAGATAAATCTAGAATTTTCCTATATATTGTATCATTTGAATGCAAGAGTTTGTTCTTTCTTTGCCTTTTCACCAAAAATAGGTTTAATTGTCCTTTACAGACAGGTAGGATGACTGACTCAACAAGGGTGTGATATTTGGATTTCTGTCACCTCAATTGATGTGAGCTGAGCCTGTTCAGACATGGTTATTGTTCTTTTGAAAACATTTTGCTGCTTTGAGTGTTACTCTAACAGTCTTTAAAAATGGTTCAGATCTTTATCTTGCAAATATGAATGCTTAGTAGTGTAATGTCTTAACAACTTACTTGCTACCATGTCTTCATTTGACATTTTTTTTACCACAAACTACACATAATGAACTTGGTTGATCAACATCTCCAGACCAAGAAAATCCAAATTTCAAATAATTATTATGATACTGTCTGTTATGAGGAACTTTGACTTTTTTGAAGTGGAATTTATTGGTTTTAATGAATTCTTACATTTAGACTCCAACTCATCACTAGTCTTCTTTCTTTTAAGAAATTTATCCAGTGTAAAGGAGTGTGCAAAAAATCAATTAACAGCCTATTAATGCTTGAACTCTTTTTATTGCAGTCTACTAAAATAGACAAACATATTTTATGTAAACAATAAGCTGATTTTCCTCCCTTGAACTTATCTGCACTCCATTTCAAATTACAGTTTCCTGAAAGTGCAATAAAATATTACTATGAAAAAATACGATTACTGTCATTTTATACAAATTTCAGAATAATATACTTTCAAAAACTGAAAAATTATTAAATCAAATGTTCAATGCTGCAAATCAAACTTTGACAGCATTAATTCATTATATTTTGTAAAAGTTTTGAATTAAACAAAGAATGTTTAATAAAATTATTTGAAAAAAAGGTTAATATTCATTTATTTAAATAACGGAAAATTTTTTTAAAAGTTAAATTGAAAAACAGCATTTTAAAAAATGAATATTAAAACAAAGTGTAGTGTTATTAACTCACGAGAAGTAGTAAGCACTCAACCTGTAGCTATTTATACATTTGGTGACTTCCTATGCAAATGAGTCACCTCACAAAGTATTTAAAATAACTTAAAGAATAGTGAAAAGAATTATTTGAAAAAATATTTAATACTTATTCATTTATTCAAATACTACAAAATATTTAAAATAACCTAATCAAAGAATAGTGAAAAGAATTATTTGAAAAAATATTTAATACTTATTCATTTATTCAAATACTACAAAATATTTAAAATAACCTAATCAAAGAATAGTGAAAAGAATTATTTGAAAAATATTTAATACTTATTCATTTATTCAAATACTACAAAATATTTAAAATAACCTAATCAAAGAATAGTGAAAAGAATTATTTGAAAAATATTTAATACTTATTCATTTATTCAAATACTACAAAATATTTAAAATAACCTAATCAAAGAATAGTGAAAAGAATTATTTGAAAAAATATTTAATACTTATTCATTTATTCAAATACTACAAAATATTTAAAATAACCTAATCAAAGAATAGTGAAAAGAATTATTTGAAAAATATTTAATACTTATTCATTTATTCAAATACTACAAAATATTTAAAATAACCTAATCAAAGAATAGTGAAAAGAATTATTTGAAAAATATTTAATACTTATTCATTTATTCAAATACTACAAAATATTTAAAATAACCTAATCAAAGAATAGTGAAAAGAATTATTTGAAAAATATTTAATACTTATTCATTTATTCAAATACTACAAAATATTTAAAATAACCTAATCAAAAAATAGTGAAAAGAATTATTTGAAAAATATTTAATACTTATTCATTTATTCAAATACTACAAAATATTTAAAATAACCTAATCAAAGAATAGTGAAAAGAATTATTTGAAAAATATTTAATACTTATTCATTTATTCAAATACTACAAAATATTTAAAATAACCTAATCAAAGAATAGTGAAAAGAATTATTTGAAAAATATTTAATACTTATTCATTTATTCAAATACTACAAAATATTTAAAATAACCTAATCAAAGAATAGTGAAAAGAATTATTTGAAAAATATTTAATACTTATTCATTTATTCAAAATTTATGCACTACCATTACTATTTCCACATTTACACATATGCCATGCCCATATTTCACAGTACACTTAAGAGTATCATACAGCACACTCATGTGCTGCAACATGGCGGTTGTTCATTCCTCAACTGCATGAATTTAAGTGCTACTAAACTGGCAACTTGGTCTCACCATGTTACTGTTGTACCAGCTTAATGCAACCGTATGTTCTATTCTAATAAAATCTTTTCTTGCATTTCTGATCTGTGGAAATCTCTTTGGATTTGTTGACTCCCAGCAACCTACAATCTTAAAAATTTAAATGCAGCACTAATTGCCATCTTATGTCTTCCTGAAATTCTGTTCTTTTATTGTCCTTTCTCCTCACTTCTCCCCGAAGTCTGCTCATTCTCTTTCGCACCCAATGACCTCTTGCACTTTAATAACGGAATTATTGCTTTGCTTAGGTGAAATGATTTTAAAAAGAAAGAAAAAAAAAAGCTCTGTTGAAGCCAATCCATGATTATGATTTTGTCAGTTTCTTTTTTTGTTTTTTTTTTTCTGTCCAAATATGGATTCACTGTTTTATCATTTTATTTAGGATCATAGTCATTTTGAAAAATAGAACTGTTTTCAACCAGACTCTTGCTCCAAAACATGAGTTAATGAATGTGTTTCGGGGGTTCTGATTGTAGAACAATGATCATAATATTATTTTTGCATATAACTGCTATATGCCTAACCATGAAAAAAAAAAACAAACAAAATACCAAACTCAAACCAGCTACTCAGAAAACACCCAAACCTCTCTGTGTCATGTTCACTAACATTCGGTATCTGCACTAACCTTTCTAACTTAGAATCATTCCTCCAAACTAACTCACCTGATATCTTAGCCCTGTGTGAAACTAACCTTGACCTGTCTATTCCCTCCTCTGAGTTCTATGTTCCTGGTTACCTTTCCCTCTTCAGGAAGGACTCCAACGTCCATATGCATGGGCTTGGTGTATATGTCAGCGAACACCTCCCCCTAGCTAGAGTAATATCTCTTGAATCCCTGGACCAGTCTTTCATGTGCTTCCGTCTCTCACTTCTAAGCTCTGTTAGCTATCTCTTCTTTCTCTACCGCTCCCCCTCCTCCTCTGACTGTTCAGTACTTGACAGCATCTCTGACAATATCAACAAGGCCATTTCTTCTCACCCATCTGCCCATATTTTCGTGTTTGGTGACTTTAACACCCACCACACTAAGTGGCTCGAAAACTCTGCAACCGACACTGCTGGCATCCACACCTTTAATTTTTCAATCTCCCAATCCCTCACGCAAATGGTGGACTTCCCCATGCGTTTCTCCAATAGCCCTAACGGAAGGGACTCGCTACTAGACCTCTGCTTCACTTCCACCCCAAATTCTTGCACCACCAGACAGCTCTGCCCTCTCAGAAATTCTGACCATGCTGTAGTTTCTGTCAACATCTCGTTCCACTCCACCCCTACCCAAGAAACCCAGACCAGCAGAATATCCTACTGCTATCAAAGAGCAGACTGGGATTCGTTCCGTGACTTCCTCTGCGACGTCCCTTGGAACAATGTTTTTAGTCTTCCCGTCGAAGACTGTGCATCAGAGCTCTCCGCCTGGGTTAAGGCTGGCATCAATGCTTTCATCTCTGCCAGGAAATTTCAGCTTAAATCCCATTCATCTCCCTGGTTCTCGCCCGCTTGCTCAGCTGCCATTTCCCATCAGAATCACTTTTTCCGGCTTTATCGTAGCCATGCGTCGGACCAAAACAGGCACCTTTTTGCCTCAGCTCGTAATAAGTGTAAAAAGATACTTAACGAAGCTAAGATGCTGTTTGCTGCCAGAATGAAGCCGTGCATAGCATCCTCTGAGTTCAGAGCCAAAGACTTCTGGCGCCTCTGTCAAAGTGTGCTCAACAAGAGTAAGTCCTCAATACCCCCACTAATCAATGAGTTTGAGGTCCTCACCTCCTCAGCAGACAAGGCTGAATGCTTTGCCCGTAGATTCTCGACCAATTCGTGTCTGGATTCGTCTGGAATCCAGACACCCGATTTCCCATCTAGAACTGAGGCTCAATTGAATGACGTCCACATCACGCCCTCGCTGATTTCTAGCATAATATCAAAACTTGACCCTCACAAAGCGAGTGGTGGGGACGGAATCCCAATCATAGTCTTGAAGAAATGTGCCCCTGAACTCTCCTCTGTCCTTTCTAAGCTCTACAACCTCTGCCTATCTTCCTCCTGCTTTCCTGCCTGTTGGAAGTCTTCTTCTGTGGTTCCAATATTCAAGAACACTGGTGAACCCTCGAACCCCACAAATTACCGCCCTATCAGCCTTCTTCCGATCTTCGGCAAAGTGTTCGAAGCCATTATCAATGCCAAGGTCGTTCAGCATCTCACAGCCCACGGGCTCCTATCGGACAAACAGTATGGCTTCCACTTCACCACGTCTACTGCTGATATGCTAACGACCATCACCGAGTATATATACCAGGCTCTCGACAAGAATGGTCAAGCCCGAACTGTCGCCCTGGATATCTCTAAAGCATTCGACAGAGTATGGCATGCCGGCCTTCTACGGAAACTGCGAAGCTACGGCATTACTGAACTTTTGTTGGACTTAATCCAGTCATTCCTCTCCGACCGCACACTGAAGGTGGTTTTAAATGGACATGCCTCCCAGAACTACCCTACAAATGCGGGTGTCCCCCAAGGCTCTATCCTAGGTCCTACGCTCTTTCTAATCTGCATCAATGATCTCCCTGATGCCATAAGATCACAAGTAGGCATGTACGCCGATGATAAGGCGAACCTCGCGGCTGAGCTTGAAAAGGACCTCCAATCCGTGGTGGGTTGGGGTAGGAAATGGCTTGTAAAATTCAATTCTTCCAAAACAAAGCTGCTGTCACTTAACCACCACAGACGACTGTACCTCCCTCACATTATCATGGAACAGGCATGTCTCTCAGAGAGTAAAACACTACGCCTACTTGGCCTGACACTCTCAGCGGACCTCAAGTGGAATGACTACATCGAATCCATTGCTAAATTCGCTGCTATGAAAGTTGGCTCTCTGTGCAGGGCCCGGAAATTCTTTCTGCCTGTATCTATCCTGCACTTATACAAATCTACCATCCGCCCGTGTTTTGAATACTGTTGCCACATCTGGTCAGGTGCCCCTACTATTCTCCTCGGGCTTATTGACAAAATACAGTGAAGAATCTGTAACGTGATTGATACCGACTTAGCTGACCACCTGCAGTCACTTTCTCACCGGCGTGACATGGCTTCCCTGTGCCTCTTCTATAAATACTTTCATGGCTTCTGCTCTGATGAACTTAAATCACTGATGCCCCCTAGGTGTGAGTTTGCACGAGATACTAGATTGGCAACTAGGTCCCACCCTTTCACAGTGAAATTGCTAAAATGTAACTGCAATTTCTACTCCAACAGCTTCTTTTCTTGCACTTCCCGCCTGTGGAATTCCCTTCTGCATGCTTGCTTCCCCGACGGCTATAACTTCCAGGAGTTTAAATTTGAGGTCAATAGACACCTCCTAACACACTAACCATCCCATTCTCTCCATCTCTCCCCCTATTTACATCCTAATTCGTCTATCGCCCAGTGTAACCCCCTGCACTATAGTGGCAGTGGAATGCCTTGCTTGGGGTGACATGATTAAAAAAAAAAATAAAAAAATAACTTGATGTCCCATGATAGTAACCAGATTTTAATTTCTCATCTTTAAATCATGGTTTTACTGCATATTTGTCTTGTTCCATATTATCTTGTAGCAAATGACTTTTAGCACAGTTTTATAATGTTAGTTTTTCATAACCTTATTCTGAAAAGAACTTTTGGTAACTTGCTATTAGTGAGTCATAATATTTCAGTATCTTTGTGTAAAGTCAACATACTAAACAAATCCTTCGAATAATACACAATAATGCTCTCGGAATAATTGTCTCAAGTAATTCATTCAGAAACAAAATCCTCAATGACACACAACACTGGAATGACGCGCAACTCAGAACACACTCAGAATTCTGTCTGGGCAGAATATTTATGGTCACATGATCCTAGTAGCACAATTCATTCAACAGTTATGTTTATTTGCCTAGAGATCTGTGTTCGACCAAACATGTCAGTATTGACACTTTCTTTCTACATAAAACCTCCACTTTTGAGCTGACTCTCTCTGCAGTTTGTACTTTTTTAGTGTTGATTCAACATTTAAAAATTCTGTCATAGTTCTTTTTCTTTTGCCGTAAAGCTACGGTTCAATTATTCCTAATGGCTTAGGTATGTCAAATGTATTGTATAATACTTCCATGGGAATTTCTAAATCAGCGTGTCTGCATCTTAACTGGTTCAGGGGATGTTTATACTCCCATCTTGGTCCCTGTACCATGTAAGTCATTTTACTAATTCCTATTTTTTTTCAATACCTTTTACCATGCCATCCTTCCAAAATTCTTTTTCTCTTAGGTACATCTTAAAAAATACCTTTTCTCCCAGGTTAAAGTAATTATTTACAGGCATGTTACTTGATGTTTTTGCCTTCCGTTTTGGTGAACACAGACTTCGTTATTCTAGCCAGGCCATTATCAATTCTGCCAGCGACATTTCAGATCTAGTGTTAGAATTTGGCATAATTCTGAAAATACTCCAAAATTGCTGAAGCAATTTCTCATCCAACTCCTCCCACTCTGATATTTTAAGAGACCTTTTGAACATGTCAGCAATCTTGGATGATACAGGGGCATTGTAATATGTTGTATTTGTAAGGACTTGCAGAATAACTTGAATACACTAGATGTGAACTGCATCCCGTTGTCCAACACAATAGAATCATGTACACCAAACCTTACAAAGATTTCATGCAAGAAAGTTATTACTTTTGTGATAGTTGGTCTTTTGTATTTTAATATTTCATGCCACTTGGTATAACTGTTGACCACCACCAGATAATATACTCCATTTAACAGCCCAGCAAAATCTAGCTGTAATCAGAACCACAGAATGTCTATTTCCAGCCAAGGTTGAAATTTAATCAGCAGGAACTTCATGCTACAACTTTGCATGCTTTAACCAAGTTTTGTACTTTTTCATCCATTTTCATCCAGTAAGTGTAGCATCTCATTAGGGATTTCATCGTAAAAATTCCCAAGTGATCAACATGAAATTCTTTTAACATGCACTTTTGCAGTGATGTTGGAATTACAACTCTGTCAGTGTACATCAGTACACCATCACATATTGAAAATGTGTTATTTTCATTTATTTTTCTATTTTTGACTTTACATGCAATTTGATGCTTCACTTTTAATATGAATTTGTCTTTCCACAACAAGTCTTATTTCTTCTAGAGATATAGATAAGTTTCTTACAGTATTACGTAAGAGATTTTAAATTTCATTTTCAACCCTTATTGCCACATCACTGTATCTTCAAGTGATTTGCTGAATTTCAGAATTATTCAAGAGAGTCCATCAGAATGACTAATTTGTTTGATTGTAAAAATTCCATCTTATAAATATAATTTAGTAGTATAATTCCCCAGCATTGCAGTTCATTTGCTGTATGTGTGGGAACACACTTTTTTAACCATATATATATATACTAACAGATGATGGTTGGTTTCTAAGGGAAATTCTCGTCCATGTAGAAATTTATGGAATTTTTTCATGGCTAAAACTAGTTAAAACTTTGTTCTTGATCTGGCTGTAGTTTTTCTGAGCAGCTATTAGTAACCTCAAAGCATGTGCTACTGGCTTCGTTGTTCCATAGTCATATTTATGTAATATTACTGCTCCATTTCCTGAATCACTTGCATCTGATGCAACAACAATGTTTAATTTGGGATCAAAATGCATTAGTGATAAGTCAGTTGTTAGGACTTTTTTGATCTTTTCAAATCACTTTGGCATTTCTCTGTCCTTATCCATTTAGCATCTTTCTTTAACAATGCATTTAAAGGTGCTGTTAACTCATGCATATTTGATATATATGCATGGTAGTAGCTTGTAAAATCTAAAAATGCTTGCAGTTTCACTAAATTGATTGAGACAGGCATGTCTTTAATTGCACTTGATTAGGCAGGATCTGGTCATTAACCCTTTTCATCAATAATTTGTCTCAGACATTTTATTTTGGTTGGAAAAATATTTACTTGGTTGGAGAACAAATTGATTTGTAGATTCCAAAGATTGAATAAAGCAATGCCACCTGTTCCCAATAAATTTGTTGTATATTTTAACACAAATACCACTGCCTTTTTGGTTTTTCCAACAAAAAAAATATTCCAGATGAACTCACCTAAAAATATTTAATTTCTTCCCTGAAATATCACAAACAACTTTTCTTGAAGTCAATAAACAAGGTTTACCTAGTTTTCTCAATTTCTTTTTATTAATTATAGTAATATCAGACCCAATGTCCAATTGTAATTTTATTTTTAAATTGTTAATCGTGACAAAAATAAATTTTCTCTTTGGAAATGTTTCGTTCAAAGTTTTGCTAATTTTTTCTTTCTATTTATCGACTTTCAGTCAATTAAATGCCATACGTGATACACACTTGGGCGATCATGTCTCGAAAGAGACATGACTGACTGGGCAGATGATTATTTCGCAGTAGGTTGCCATTGCTTTCTGTGGTAGACTGGTTGCTGACCAAGGCTACAGAACCCAATCTGTCCTATTATTTAACTTATAACTGGAGGAAAGAGATGGATTAATACCTTTCCGAAGGGTATTTGCGCATAAGTGAATGCAAGGAATTAGACTGAAATTCAAACTCAGCTTCCCGATTTCTAGTTCCAAGTCGATATCCACTGCACCACGACGCACATCTGACTTTACTCACTGTATTTACTTTATGGATATGCTTTTTGTTTCTTTTCCATTTTTTTATTTTTGGATTTGCAGCGAGTACTCTTATGTCCTAATATCCCTCATTGGTAGCATTTTTTGTTTCTAAAGAAACAATCACTTTTAAAATGCTTACCACCTCAACCATGGCAAGTTTATCATATTTTTTTTTTACTGTTTCGCTAGGAGTTGAAAAGTGCCTGTTTTATTCCTTCGATGGTTAGACACTATGTATTTGTGAAATATCTCTTTCCTCATTCTTTGTGGTATCAAATTTTAAATTCACTATATGTTGACACACTTCAGCTATTTTTGGAGAGTTCATTTTTAATCCATTTCTAGTTTAGTCATTTCTCTGGATCTTATTTCTGTGTCCTTATTTGAAATTAAGCACTGAACAAATATCAAACATTAAAAATTAGTCAAAAGTTAACTCCCTCAACTTAAACTTCTCACATTCTCGATTGACAATGCCTGTATAGGTGACAAAACTGTTGTTGTCACACTTTAGTAGGTTTACACCATTCCACCGTGCATTAAATAATGAGGTTTATCTCTGAAAATGTTTGATTATATCCCTACAGTTTTCTCAAAATTTATCTCAAATATTGGCAAAATGAAATTTATCTTTCTTTCATATTCAGCAGTTGACAATTTTCTCAAAAATAGTCGGACTTTCTTTTCGTCATTCCAGTGTGAAAACTCCTTTTTGAAGATCCTTTTGTATCTTCTGTAATACGTTTGAAAAGTTATTCCCTTATCTGGATTGTATATGGACATGTATAGTGTCTGGAGTGAATGAGTCAGACGTTTTTTTCCTCTGTTTTTTTTAAACAACAATTTGAAAAACATTTGTTATTGTTTTTGTAACTGATTTCAGTTCATTCATTTTCCTTTTATTCCACTAAATATTTTAATTACTACATGTAGGATACATATTTTTTCTCTGTAGTCCTCATGAAAGCTCAGAATCAAATCTTAGTCACCACTTTTATAACATTAGTTTTTGACAAGGATATTCTGAAGGGAGCTTCAATATCTGCGTAAAGTCAAGGTAGTAAACGAATCCTTTGAATAATACACAATAATGCTCTAGGAATAATTCTCTCAAATGGTTCACTCAGAAACAATCTCTTTAATGATGCACACACAGAACACACTAATACTTCTGTCTGAGTGCTTTATATACTAAATATTTATGGTCACATGATCCCAGTAGCACAATTTATTCAACATTTACGTTTGTTGCCTAGAGATCTGTGTTCGATCATATGTGTCAGTATCGACACACAGGAAATGTTTTTTTTTTTTAATCATATCACCCCGAGCCAGGCAGTAAGGCCACTGGTGTGCAGGGGGTTATGTAAGAGTGAATAGATTGGAAGAGAAAGCCGAAAACCACGTACTAAACAGGGAACAAGGGATGAGCCTCTACACCTGTTCAATAGACGTGGGTGGAGTGTGAACCGGGCGATAGTTCAGTCTATCTACTCCAATTGAAAAAAATAAACAAAAAAGAAAAATAAAAAGATAGGAAAAGAGAAAGCCGGAAACCACGTACTAAACAGGGAACAAGGGATGAGCCTCTACACTTGTTCAATAGATGTGGGTGGAGTGTGAACTGTCCTTGCCTTTTGAAAGAAGAAAAAACAAAATCCTGCACTTTATTTGTATGGGACACAGACATACAGGAATAGTTGAAAAACCCAAAGTATAGAAAATGAATTGTTAACAGGTTGATGAAATGAATGAGAATCTTGAATTTTGTATTTTATAATAAAAGAAAGTGAATGAAATTATATTATCAAAAGCAGTCTTTGGTGATTTCAGAAACAATTTGCTAATATTTATGTTTGAAATTTAATTCTATTTATGTAATAATATTAATTCTATTTATGTAATAATATTAATTCTATTTATGTAATAATATTAATTCTATTTATGTAATAATATTAATTCTATTTATGTAATAATATTAAATCTCTGAACTCTTAAAAGTTGCTGTTAACTTTCTTCAGTGACTTGATTGGAAAATGAAAGTCAATCAGGGCAAACAACTAACGTTCCAGCAAAATATCATTTCAGTGATGTTATACCTATATTTGATAAAATCTTCAAATAAAATGAAGCAAATAATCCTTTTGGAATTTAATGTGGCTTGAGAGAAGTATATGCATAAAAGGGAACTTTCAAAATGTTAAATATTAGTGAAACAGTGTTAAAGTAGAAGGTAGTGAGTGAAGTGTGAATAAGTAGAAGTTGTAGCTTGAGGTTTCAATGATAAATATTTTTTTAATACTTTCAGAAGCATAGCAGAATTAGTTAAAAAAAAAAGCCATTAGATCCATAACAGAAGTTGCTAAGAAATCTTCAAAATGGTTATGGATCAAATAGAACAAAAACATCAAAATAAAATCTTAGCTGTCTACACAGTAAGCTGATAGTGTTTACAAAATTCTTTGTGATAACAAGAGAGATTAAAATTAGAAGTTTAATATATCATATAAATTAAACAAATAGAAAGGACATATTGACTGGGGTGCTAGTCATTTATTACAAACTGAGGTGATTATTGTTTAGTTATTCATAATCAAAGTAATGCAATGCACCTAAGTTTAAACATAGTTTCTGTTAGGATGCACATTATGTGATAAATAACATGATACAATGTTAAAAATCTTGTGTTTCTATCAATGAACCCAGTACTGACATCACAGATTATGTACCTTATCCTTGTGATGTTGAGTTGTAATCAAATGAGAAGCAGTATAGAAAGAGAAATTAGTAAGTCAGATGGTTTGTTAAATTAGCTGAAGTTGAATCATATATTTTATATATAACATTTAGTTTGTGTGATTAATAGACAAATATTGGTTTAATGGCATTGGCAAGAAATGAGACAGTTTAAAAATAAATATTTGTTGTTTAAAATAAAGGATTTTGTTTTCATTTCATCCTTCAGCTTACAGAACTAGATTATTTTTTTAAATATTTGTTGAAAACATATTTACTTATCATGCATTTCAGCAACCCCAAAACCATCAACAGAAACAGGTAAGTGAATATTTACTGCTTGCTTATAATTTATCTTCAATATAGTCAAGAGAATTTGCTGTTTATTAAATTTGTGTGTTAAGAATAACATTCTTTATTATAAACTGACTATAAAAGTAATTTACTCTAAAAGCCCT
The DNA here is from genome assembly GCA_037127315.1 of Ascarosepion bandense. Taxonomy (NCBI): domain Eukaryota; kingdom Metazoa; phylum Mollusca; class Cephalopoda; order Sepiida; family Sepiidae; genus Ascarosepion; species Ascarosepion bandense. The sequence goes on along the minus strand of JBBBDQ010000907.1, from coordinate 1,490,217 downwards.
TGACAAGACCTTTTTAATCATTAAAATATATTTATCCACACAGTTTCTTTCAAATCTGACTCCATCAAGATTTACTTGTATTTGAAAAAAGCATTACTTCAAAATAGTATTTAAGATAATCATATCTATCTAAAAAAGCATTTCGAGAAATAAATATTTCAACATTTTGACCTATACCTTTTCTTTTTCAGCTTCTTTGTGTGTCAAACAAGATGGCCTGGCTGATTCTTCACTGATAAGGAACTGGGACATTGATGTTTCCAGTAATGAAGAACGTAAAACTGATATTCGACCAGGTGCAAGAGGATGGACACCAGAAGCTGGAGATAAGAAAACTACTGTCAGCCTCTTTGTTGGTGATGCTCTCATTTATGGGGCCAACATGAGGCTTCAGAAATCTAAATGTGTTGGAAAATATGATGTCTTTCTCAGTGGAGGTGGACAAGGAAATGTACAAAGACTCAAAGTAAGTTATGAAGAAATAATTTTTTCTGTTTTCATTTATATGTTGTATGATCTTTTAAATAAAATACTTGTCAAAAAGTCAATGTGCTTGTTGTCTATAAGACTGGCAGTGTTTCATCCAGAAAATAGGCTTTTAACCAGAAGATTTCAAATATATCAATTTGTCCTAAATGAATACTATTAACATTTAATGATTGCTATGCATTTTTTGTGTAGTTGCTTAATTTCATATGACATGACATCCATAGTTAATATTTACTTTTATGATGTTTTCATTCAGAACAATGGACCAAGTGACATTGTAATAATTCCATTTGGTACAGCAGCAGACACAGTCAAGATCCATTTTACATCAGAGAGGCCAAATTGTAAATTGCAGGTTACTGTATCAATCATTGGATGTTTCCAATCAGCATGTAAGTATTTTTATTGTCTTATCTGCATTACTTAGACTGTTGTTGTTTTCACAAGCTAAGTCACCATTTTCTTCACCACATTATTTTCCCCATTGATCTCATAATTACAAATGTGACAGTCTGAGTGGTCCTGAGTATGACGTTAAACTGCATCTGGCAGCAAGGCCTCTAATTGGGAGGTTGTGAGGAGCATGGAACCACCTCTTAATTGCTTTTGTTCCTAGGTCTACTCTGACCCGGAGTGATAGCACCAGTTAGGGTCCCAGCTACGGGCAAATAGTTAACCCCCAAACTGGGGTCAAAACACTTTGAAAGTATAAAAATACACTATTATAGAAATATATACATAAAAATAAACTTTTATAGAAAATATACGTTTTTGAAGAAAAAATATTACCAATAATACATTTTTGAAGAAAAAAAAAATTATTCCCATAACAAATTCGTCTCTGTTGGATGACATTTCTCATATCTTGATGATGCAGAGGTTGCTATATTGTAAATTGAGTGGGGCTACAGTTGATTAACATAAGGTTGTGTTGTCTACCGTAATGGGTAATATCCATTCTTAAACAAGTTCATACTTCATTCACACTTAGTCTCCTTCATGGAAGCCCACTCTGGAAATGTATAACCTTTATCTGATTCAGAAAGATTTTGTTCATTGTCATGGTTCATATAGGTTGTGCAAGTTCGACCTCTTTCTTGATTACATTTTTTCAGTATGCTCAAGACCTTGTCTATCTGATTTTGAGCTGACATCACTACTGTCACAGGAAAAGATGGTTTGTACTCTTTGGCCAACTTTTCAAGAGTGCTTAGTTATTTTCAAATCAGTATCTTGTTTGCTGAACTAGTGGCATTTCTAGTGAGTATGTCAGACACTCACTGTTGCACATGTATGGATTTTGTGAAGAGGTTTAACCATGTTGCTCACCACCTTAATCACAGCATTGGAAGCCTTGCATTCTTGTGAGGGTCTTTTGTGGACAATTTGAAATCAAATTGTCCACAAAAGTGTGCCAAATTGAATCATGCAGTCCTTTGAAAAGTAGTTAATCCTGGAACATCAACAGCATCTAATACTGTCATGACATTTATCAGTTAGTTGTTCACCAGTTGCAACTTGAACTCGTAAGCTGCTAACTGCAACTATTTCCTCAGTCATTATCTGATTCTTTATTATGGCTCAGTCCAATAGCTGAGTCATTTCATTTATCTTGGTCGTCCTGGGTATGACGGTAAACTGCATCCAGCAGCAAGGCCTCTAATTGGGAGGTTGTGAGGAGCATGGAACCACCTCTTAATTGCTGTTGTTCCCAGGTCCACCCTGACCCGGAGTGGTAGCACCTGCTAGGGTCCCAGCTATGGGTAAATAGTTGGCCCCAAACCAGTGTCAAAATGCTATGAAGGTATTTACCAACAAAACTTTTTTGAATGAAAAATATATTACCAACAAAACTTTTTGAATGAAAAATATATTACCAACAAAACTTTTTAGAAGATGACCTTACCCAAAAATCATTGGTTATGACCTTAAAATGATCCGATAAGGATTGATAGGTCGTTAAACCTCGAAACAAACAAAATCATTTATTTTGGTGGATATGCACAAAAGTTGCTTGATGTAGTCTGGCAGTCCTGCCTTTGAACACCCATTCTAATCCTTGCTTAGGTATTCCACCAGTCTTGCAAGCTTTTTCAAATCTGCTAAAAAGAAGTCAACAGTCTCATTCAGATGTGTTCACAAATTTCTTGTAAACCAAGAAACAGCCTGTTGCAAAAGCAATCAGTAGAGCTTGTTTTATTTGCTCACTATCAGATTTTTGCTTTTTACTCAACTGCCAGTCAATTGCAAATGAAGAACTTGTTCAATCTTATGTATCCCACAGACAAGTTTTATTTCATCAAACTATTCAGGAACTGTCTATGGCTATATTGTGTTGAATACACTGGTTCCTGTCCGATCACCGAAGTTAAGCAACATCAAGCCTGGTCAGTACTTAAATGGGTGACCATTTGGGAATACCAGGTGCTGTAAATGTAAGGACCAAGAATGGTCTACTGGTCCTCCAGGTTTGGGTTTGGATGCAGGGCTAACAACCCTGCTCCGTAAAAAACAGTTTGTTACAGAAACAGCAACAAAAAGATGCTGCCCTATGCACTATCTGGGTGTGATGGATAAATGATGATTCAGGAACTGATTATCCATTCACCAAGCAAAACTCAGGTATAAGCTTAACATCAAATGTCTTATTTGTCATTGTGCCAAAATAGTATTTAGTTCTAGAAATAGTATTGAGTTCTAGAAATGGCAAAAATAAAAAACAAAAAAAATCTGCAGATCAGAAGCCACAAATCTATAAGTCACAAAAACTGTACTTCACTCACTGCAGTGAACAAGAAAAATCCCTCTCTTAGTGTTTTGGATAGGGTTTCTTTTTTCATCAATAGATAACGTGACATGCTGTCACTTGTTTTGATAAGGTAAATCAGTAAATGAAATTAGAATTTATTATTTCTTATCTCTTTATAACAATCTGTATGTTATGTGTCTATAATTTTCTTGAAATAATCCTACTGTTTTCATATTTTTTTAACTCCTCATAGCTACAACACCAGCTCCAACACGTAAGTATATAATTTATCATATATTTTTTTTTAATCATATCAAGGCGGTAACACCACTGATGTGCAAGGGGTTATGTAAGAGGGAAAAGATTGGAAAAGAGAAAGCCAGAAACCACATCCTAAGCAGGGAACAAGGGATGAGCCTCTTCACCTGTTCAATATACGAGGGTGGAGTATGAACTGGGCGATAGTTCAGTCTATCTACTCCAATTAGTTGTGAAATAAATCACTCAACAGAATGTACAAAATAATATTTTTGATTTTTTTTTATGTTAATTTACAGAGAATAGTTATCCCTAAATGAGTATCATATCAATACACCTCATTATCCCTAAATCAATACTCAATCAATACTCCCTAATATACCTAGATGAGTATCATATCAATGCACCCTAACATACCTAGATGAGTATGAATAGAATAAATAAAGAACAAGTAGGAAAAATGTCTTTAATCTAACATGTTTCACTTTAACAAGCTTCTTCAGAGATTCATTAAAGATGAAAAAGTTAATTTCTGTCTCTTAGATTTAAAAATCTAAGAGACAGAATGTTGATTGAGGTTTGGTTTCATTAGTTAGATCTGTGTCATATGTGATAAAGCAATGGATGAATATTAAATGTAGAAGAAAAACTTGTAACTTTTTTAGTGTGTGTGCCAATCCATAATAAAAGCATTAAATGTTTATGAATGTAAGTCTATGTAAGCAAAAATAATGTGTGTCAAGCGTATTTAAACTATAGACAAATTGTGTTTATATGTCGGTAACGTATGTGTGAATGATAGTGATGAAATACATTTCCATTCAAAATACGTAACAAGTATTGTACACATGTGTCAAGTGATGGAATGATTTTTTTTTTAATAAAATGAAAGGATCAGTTATGAATGGATGTGTTGAGAAAAATCATGTGTGAATGTGTGCGTTTATGAGTCAGTAAAATTAATATGTGAAATAAGGTATACACTTATTAAGTGATGGGAAGATTTTCTATTCTAAATAATGCAAAAGAATCATGTATGAATGTGTGTATATGAGACTGGAATCATAAAAACGAAATATATTTTCATTTAAGATTCTAGCAAAAATAGTGTATAAAAGTATTAAGTGAACTTCTTCAATAAAAAAAAAATTTGGAAAGTAATATGTTAATGGTTACAATCTTTCAATGAAAGAATAAATTACTAAATATCTATGTATTAAAATTATTACAATAACATAATTAAGTAAAAATATATAAAAAAGAAACATACCTATAAATTACCATATTAAATCATTACAGTTAATAAGTATAAATGATATACCATAATAAATAATAGTAAATAATACAAACAAAATAAAATATATAAAAATAAGAAGAAGAATGATAATAACAAACACCAATAAAATATATAGTAGTAAGAAGAAAAATATAAATAACTCTAGGGGAAATAAGAAAAATAGGGAAAAAGCATAATTAAATTAATTATGGAATCTATTTCATATAGAGAAAACAATGTTACATTGTTAAGAATACAAAGAACTATCTTTAACTTATTTAATAATATCTGTTGGTATTTCAGATTCATGAATTATGTATTTGTGAAAAAATTTGGAAGTAAAGTAATGTTTTAATGTTTATGGTTGGTAGTAATGTTATTAATATGTTTTCAAAGTACTTCCTTCTTAAAGGGTTATGTTCTTTTTTAATTAAACTGGCATTTGAGAAATCAAAATTGTGTTCTATGTTATTTTGATGTAACACAAGAGAGTTGGAACATATGTCCAAATGTAAGTCTCTTTTATGTTCATAGATCTGCACTTTTAGATGAGTATCATATAAATACAGCATTTCATCTTACCTTCTGCAGCACTTATTCCCAAGTATTTTATAGCAGTTATATAAAATTTTAATAAATCTCAAGAATTTCTAAATGACATTTATTTAATAGTAGAATTTATAATGATAAATAATTTGATACATGTTTACAGAAACTATAATGAGTTCTACAATGTCCATTTCATGAAAGTTATATTTTACTAAATTTGTTATTAAATAAAATGAAAAAGCTAAAAGACGATTTACATTTTTATCATGAATATTGAAAATTTGACAAAGAAATATTGTTTAATCTTTTCACATTCTGTCTCATTTTAGCAACTCCAACACCCAAACCTTCAACAGAGACAGGTTAGCTATTAAAGTTTTTTTTTTATGTACAAATTATTTGCAAACATTTTCAGTTGTAAAACTCTGTAAATGATTAAAACAAAAAAAATCAGAATTTAATGTGAATATCTTTTTTTGATTCAGCTTCATTGTGTGTGAAACAAGATGGCTTGGCTGATTCTTCATTGATAAGGAATTGGGACATTGATGTTTCCAGTAATGAAGAACATAAGGCTGATATTCGACCAGGTGCAAGAGGATGGACACCTGAAGCCGGAGATAAGAAAACTACTGTCAGCCTCTTTGTTGGTGATGCTCTCATTTATGGGGCCAACATGAGGCTTCAGAAATCTAAATGTGTTGGAAAATATGATGTCTTTCTTAGTGGAGGTGGACAAGGAAATGTACAAAGACTCAAGGTAAATAACATGAAAATGAATCATTATATTCATTATGAATTTTAATAAACTTCATTTTTATAATTATGTCATCTTTTTGAATGTGTTGGTATTCATTGATAGCATTCATATCTCATTGTATCTTTAGAATAATGGAGCAAGTGATATTGTAATAATTCCATTTGGTACAACGGCAGATACAGTGAAAATCCACTTTACTGCTGAGAGGTCAAATTGTAAAATGCAGGTCACTGTTTCCATTATTGGATGTTTCCAATCAGCATGTAAGTATTTCAATTCCTGTCATTTTAGTGTTTGGGAAAATTAGTCATAATAAATTTAAACTTAAAATCTATATTTTATAATCAAAAAATAAATATTTATAATGTGGAATTCTTAAAATTTCTTGAAAAATTTTCAACATTGGTTTTAATAATTAATTTTATACCACAATTAGATGATAATATGAAATTTAAAAACAAAATAAAAATAATTTGAAGCAATTTTAATGCAAGTTAAATTTACTTTATCAATTTTAATTTTTTCTATTTTTAGCCACAAGTCCAGTACCAACACGTATGTATACAATTCTCTTTATAAAAACTTGATGTTTATAGGTAGCAATATTGGTTTATATATAATACAGACATTTTGACTTCTTTTAAATTGAACCATTTACATCCCAAACGGTAGTTGAATGACATGAAATATGTAAAGCAAAAAAATTGTCATTGAGTTTTAATCAAATTCTTTGTTATAATTTGGGTATAAAAAAGGAGGTGAAAGTAAATTAATGTAAAGAAATGGAATCACTGAGCATCATTCAGCTGAGATACTTTCTGTTCATTTCACACTAATGTCCTTGGGAAAGACATAAATCTGAACTCTTCTTCCCCCTTAGCTATAGGTTAAATAGCAGTGCATAACCTACTCTGTAGTCTTAGTTGGGAGTCAGTCTAGGAAACAATTACTCTGATTTCACACTCCACCCACATCTTTTGAACAGGTGAAGAGGCTCATCCCTTGTTCCCTGTTTAGGATGTGGTTTCCGGCTTTCTCTCTTCCAATCTTTTTACTCTTAAGTAGCCCCCTGCGCATCAGTGGCATTACTGCCTTGCTTGGGGTGACATGATTAAAAAAAAAAAAAAACGCTAGCAGTTCCCTAGCAGTGTATCTACTTCATGCAGACTGTGAGTCTTGTTCTTGTTGATATACTCTTATTCCCAATTTCAATTTTGATGGTTACTCATGCAGTAAGTTTTCAGGGTTACAGCAAAAGAAATAGGAGCTGTAGAGAACTAAAATTGATTTTGTTCTGTGGGAACATTTAAAATGAAAAAGTTTAAGAAATTTTAATTTTTTTTATACATCTTAATTTGTTAATTTTTAATTCAGACTAATTATTTACTTAAAAAAAATGGAATTAATAGATTTGTTTAAAGAATTATTTTGCAATTATTTATTTTAATGTGAGGAAAATTTTATAACAAAGTGGAAAAACTTTTCTTGTGATGCATTTCATCCTTTAGAGACAAGTTAGCTATTAAATTTTTTTTTATTAGCTATTAAAGATTTTTTTTTTTTGTTAGCTATTAAAGTTTTTCGGAACTTCATAAAACTAAATTTGCTAGATGAAGTCCTAAAGGATGAAATGCATTACAAAGCATTTTCCACTTTGTCATACATTTTTCACTAATATTGTTCTTGATATATAAAAATATATATTGTTATCTCATTTTAATTTGAATAAACAAATTTTTACACATTTCAGCAACACCAACACCAAAACCTTCAACAGAAACAGGTATGTTTTTAAATATTTTAAAATACATTCTATATTTCCCTTAAAAAGAAAAAAATAAATTTTCTCTCTTGTGAAAGGAAAATATAAAGTTTATTTTTTTTTACAGTTGCTAACATTTTATTAAGTATAATTTCCCAATGCTTTCCTGAAAACTAAAGACTGAATATACAGTTGAAAAATAGTTTTGAGACTTTTGTATTCAGTGTTCATTTATTTTGTGTTAGGAAAATAGGAAAAACAGCATCAGATAAAATATACACTACATTATATGCAAATCAAAATGATAATAATTATGAAACTAATGATTGTCATATGGAATATCACGAAATTTATGCTTGTATTAAAATATGAAATTTTATTTATGTTGGAATATACAGAATATGATTATTTTAAGTATTCCAATTTATATAAATACAAAACCAATCAATTTCAAGTGACAGCAGGATAATTAAAGAACACTGACCAAACAAAAATGATTTATTTAAAGAAATGAAATTTGAAACAAAATATAAGAAGCTGGGTCAAATAAGTATTCCAATTTATATATAAATGCAAAACCAATCAATTTCAAGTGACTGCAGGATAATTAAAGAACACTGACCAAACAAAAATGATTTATTTAAAGAAATGAAATTTGAAACAAAATATAACAAGCTGGGTCAAATAAGTATTCAATTTATATATAAATACAAAACCAATCAATTTCAAGTGACAACAGGATAATTAAAGAACACTGACCAAACAAAAATGATTTATTTAAAGAAATGAAATTTGAAACAAAATATAACAAGCTGGGTCAAATAGAGTATTCCAATTTATATATAAATGCAAAACAATCAATTTCAAGTGACAACAGGATAATTAAAGAACGACCAAACAAAAATGATTTATTTAAAGAAATGAAATTTGAAACAAAATATAACAAGCTGGGTCAAATAAGTATTCCAATTTATATATAAATGCAAAACCAATCAATTTCAAGTGACAACAGGATAATTAAAAGAACACTGACCAAACAAAAATGATTTATTTAAAGAAATGAAATTTGAAACAAAATATAACAAGCTGGGTCAAATAAGTATTCCAATTTATATAAATGCAAAACCAATCAATTTCAAGTGACAACAGGATAATTAAAGAACATGACCAAACTTAAAAATGATTTATTCAAAGAAATGAAATTTGAAACAAAATATAACAAGCTGGGTCAAATAAGTATTCCAATTTATATATAAATGCAAAACCAATCAATTTCAAGTGACAACAGGATAATTAAAGAACACTGACCAAACAAAAATGATTTATTTAAAGAAATGAAATTTGAAACAAAATATAACAAGCTGGGTCAAATAAGTATTCCAATTTATATATAAATGCAAAACCAATCAATTTCAAGTGACAACAGGATAATTAAAGAACACTGACCAAACAAAAATGATTTATTTAAAGAAATGAAATTTGAAACAAAATATAACAAGCTGGGTCAAATAAGTATTCCAGTTTATATATAAATGCAAAACCAATCAATTTCAAGTGACAACAGGATAATTAAAGAACACTGACCAAACAAAATGATTTATTCAAAAGAAATGAAATTTGAAACAAAATATTACAAGCTGGGTCAAATAAGTATTCCAATTTATATATAAATGCAAAACCAATCAATTTCAAGTGACAACAGGATAATTAAAGAACACTGACCAAACAAAAATGATTTATTTAAAGAAATGAAATTTGAAACAAAATATAACAAGCTGGGTCAAATAAGTATTCCAGATTTATATATAAATGCAAAACCAATCAATTTCAAGTGACAACAGGATAATTAAAGAACACTGACCAAACAAAAATGATTTATTTAAAGAAATGAAATTTGAAACAAAATATAACAAGCTGGGTCAAATAAGTATTCCAATTTATATATAAATGCAAAACCAATCAATTTCAAGTGACAACAGGATAATTAAAGAACACTGACCAAACAAAAATGATTTATTTAAAGAAATGAAATTTGAAACAAAATATAACAAGCTGGGTCAAATAAGTATTCCAATTTATATATAAATGCAAAACCAATCAATTTCAAGTGACAACAGGATAGTCAAAGAACACTGACCAAACAAAAATGATTTATTTAAAGAAATGAAATTTAGAGCAAAATATAACAAGCTGGGTCAAATAAGTATTCCAATTTATATATAAATGCAAAACCAATCAATTTCAAGTGACAACAGGATAATTAATGAACACTGACCAAACAAAAATGATTTATTTAAAGAAATGAAATTTGAAACAAAATATAAATACAATAAATAAGTATTCCAATTTATATATAAATGCAAAACCAATCAATTTCAAGTGACAACAGGATAATTAAAGAACACTGACCAAACAAAAATGATTTATTCAAAGAAATGAAATTTGAAACAAAATATTACAAGCTGGGTCAAATTAGTATTCCAATTTATATATAAATGCAAAACCAATCAATTTCAAGTGACAACAGGATAATTAAAGAACACTGACCAAACAAAAATGATTTATTAAAGAAATGAAATTTGAAACAAAATATAACAAGCTGGGTCAAATAAGTATTCCAATTTATATATAAATGCAAAACCAATCAATTTCCAAGTGACAACAGGATAATTAAAGAACACTGACCAAAACAAAAAATGATTTATTTAAAGAAATGAAATTTGAAACAAAATATAAGAAGCTGGGTCAAATAAGTATTCCAATTTATATATAAATGCAAAACCAATCAATTTCAAGTGACAACAGGATAATTAAAGAACACTGACCAAACAAAAAATGATTTATTTAAAAAGAAATGAAATTTGAAACAAAATATAACAAGCTGGGTCAAATAAGTATTCCAATTTATATATAAATGCAAAACCAATCAATTTCAAGTGACAACAGGATAATTAAAGAACACTGACCAAACAAAAATGATTTATTTAAAGAAATGAAATTTGAAACAAAATATAACAAGCTGGGTCACTATATTCCAATTTATATATAAATGCAAAACCAATCAATTTCAAGTGACAACAGGATAATTAAAGAACACTGACCAAACAAAAATGATTTATTTAAAGAAATGAAATTGTGAAACAAAATATAACAAGCTGGGTCAAATAAGTATTCCAATTTATATATAAATGCAAAACCAATCAATTTCAAGTGTGACAACAGGATAATTAAAGAACACTGACCAAACAAAAATGATTTATTCAAAGAAATGAAATTTGAAACAAAATATAACAAGTTGGGTCAAATAAGTATTCCAATTTATATATAAATGCAAACCAATCAATTTCAAGGACAACAGGATAATTAAAGAACACTGACCAAACAAAAATGATTTATTTAAAGAAATGAAATTTGAAACAAAAAATATAACAAATGTAACAAATAAGTATTCCAATTTATATATAAATGCAAAACCAATCAATTTCAAGTGACAACAGGATAATTAAAGAACACTGACCAAACAAAAATGATTTATTTAAAAGAAATGAAATTTGAAACAAAATATAACAAGCTGGGTCAAATAAGTATTCCAATTTATATATAAATGCAAAACCAATCAATTTCAAGTGACAACAGGATAATTAAAGAACACTGACCAAACAAAAATGATTTATTTAAAGAAATGAAATTTGAAACAAAATATAACAAGCTAAATTAAATAAGTATTCCAATTTATATATAAATGCAAAAACCAATCAATTTCAAGTGACAACAGGATAATTAAAGAACACTGACCAAACAAAAAATGATTTATTTAAAGAAATGAAATTTGAAACAAAATATAACAAGCTGGGTCAAATAAGTATTCCAATTTATATATAAATGCAAAACCAATCAATTTCAAGTGACAACAGGATAATTAAAGAACACTGACCAAACAAAAATGATTTATTTAAAGAAATGAAATTTGAAACAAAATATAACAAGCTGGGTCAAATAAGTATTCCAATTTATATATAAATGCAAACCAATCAATTTCAAGTGACAACAGGATAATTAAAGAACACTGACCAAACAAAAATGATTTATTTAAAGAAATGAAATTTGAAACAAAAATATAACAAGCTGGGTCAAGTATTCCAATTTATATATAAATGCAAAACCAATCAATTTCAAGTGACAACAGGATAATTAAAGAACACTGACCAAACAAAAATGATTTATTCAAAGAAATGAAATTTGAAACAAAATATAACAAGCTTTGGGTCAAATAAGTATTCCAATTTATATATAAATGCAAAACCAATCAATTTCAAGTGACAACAGGATAATTAAAGAACAATTGACCAAACAAAAATGATTTATTTAAAGAAATGAAATTTGAAACAAAATATAACAAGCTGGGTCAAATAAGTATTCCAATTTATATATAAATGCAAAACCAATCAATTTCAAGTGACAACAGGATAAATTAAAGAACACTGACCAAACAAAAATGATTGTCAAAGAAATGAAATTTGAAACAAAATATTACAAGTTAAGTCAAATAAGACAGTCAGTCAGTTAAATGCCCATACGTAATACATGCTTGAGCAATTCTGTCTCAAAAGAGACATGACTGACTGAGTAGAAGATTCTTCTATAGTAGGTTGCCATTACTCTCTGTTGTAGATTGGTTGCCAATCAAGGCTATAGAACCTAATCTCTTGCTATTTAACTCATAGCTGGAGGGATAAAAAAGATTAATATCTTTTGCTAAGGTATTTGCACATCAGTGAATGAAACAAATTCAACTGGAATTCAAACTTGGCTCTTCAATCTCTCATTCTGTACAAATATCCACTGCCCTACAGTGCACATGCTAAAATAACACAGTATAAGAGTAATATTATTTGCTGATATGAAATATAAAATAATGCAATATAAGAGCATATTATTTGCTGATATGAAATATAAAATAATGCAATATAAGAGTAATATTATTTGCTTATATGAAATATAAAATAATGCAGTATAAGAGTTATTATTTGCTGATATGAAATATAAAATAATGCAGTATAAAAGTAAGATTATTTTCTGATATAAAATATAAAATAAAGCAGTATAAGAGTAATATTATTTGCTGATATGAAATATAAAATAATGCAATATAAGAGTAATATTATTTGCTGATATGAAATAACGCAGTATAAGAGTAATATTATTTGCTGATATGAAATAACGCAGTATAAGTAATATTATTTGCTGATATGAAATAACACATTATAAGAGTAATATTATTTGCTGATATGAAATATAAAATAATGCAGTATAAGAGTAAGATTATTTCCTGATATAAAACAACGCAGCATAAGAGTAAGATTATTTGCTGATATAACATAACACAGTATAAGTGTAAGATTATTTGCTGATATGAAAGATAAAATAACGCAGTATAAAAGTAATGTTATTTGCTGATATAAAATATAAAATAACGCAGTATAAAAGTAATATTTGCTGATATAAAATATAAAATAACACACTATAAGAGTAATATTATTTGCTGATATAAGATAACGCACTATAAGAGTAATATTATTTGCTGCTATAAAATATAAAATAACACACTATAAGAGTAATATTATTTGCTGATATAAAATAACGCACTATAAGAGTAATATTATTTGCTGGTATAAAATATAAAATAACACACTATAAGAGTAATATTATTTGCTGATATGAAATAACGCAGTATAAGAGTAATATTATTTGCTGATATGAAATAACGCAGTATAAGTAATATTATTTGCTGATATGAAATAACACATTATAAGAGTAATATTATTTGTTGATATGAAATATAAAATAATGCAGTATAAGAGTAAGATTATTTGCTGATATAAAACAACGCAGTATAAGAGTAAGATTATTTGCTGATATAAAATAACGCAGTATAAGTTAAGATTATTTGCTGATATGAAATATAAAATAACGCAGTATAAGAGTAATATTATTTGCTGATATAAAATATAAAATAATGCAGTATAAGGGTAATATTATTTGCTGATATAAAATAACGCACTATAAGAGTAATATTATTTGCTGATATAAAATATAAAATAATGCAGTATAACAGTAATATTATTTGCTGATATAATTTCTATTTTTAATGATGATTTCAAACAGCTTAACTTCCCTAGAAGATGTTAAATTCAGAATTTCTTCAGGGATAACAATTATACTACTCAGATTATCATTTGGTCTGATTAATACAGCATACTTTATGTAGTAAAAAAAATTTAAAGACATCTTTAATGTTCTGAAGTTTATTAAGCTTGAATTTGAAAACATTACTGTTGCAAACATAGAAAGTCAAGGAAAATGATTTGACGATTAATAAATACTGGTTGCTAATAATTTTAATGAAACAAATCAAAAACGTTTGCACACATCTAATATAAGAAAATTGTTACTTTTGTTACAGCATCTTTGTGTGTGAAACAGGATGGATTGGCTGATTCTTCATTAATAAGGAATTGGGACATTGATGTTTCCAGTAATGAAGAACACAAGGCTGATATCCGACCAGGTGCAAAGGGATGGATACCTGAAGCTGGAGATAAGAAAACTACTGTCAGCCTCTTTGTTGGTGATGCTCTCATTTATGGGGCCAACATGAGATTACTAACAAGCAAGTGTGTAGGAAAATATGATGTCCTTCTCAGTAGAAGTCAAGAAAGAAATGTGGAAAGGTTAAAGGTAATTTATAAAATAAATTTTTTCACTATTTCTTTTGTTATATATCTTGATCTTTCTGTGATAGCATCTGAAGTAAGCTTGATGACTTGGATCAAATGATCAAAAGTCTCTTTTGTAAAATAACAATAAGGAACCATGCAATATTTTCTCCTCCAATAAAAATTAGGAAACCAAACTTCCAAAATAATTATTTCTGGATCACCTAAAATGCTATAAATAATAATTCGGAATTTTGTTAATCAACATTTTAACGTCAACATGACTATGTTTTTCTCAACAATGCTTAATCTTTTATCACAGACACAGCACATCATTTTATTATTAAATGCTTTATTATTCAGATTAGCATACACACCTTGCTCACAATGTTGGATTGTACAATGGTTGAAATATTGTAAGCATAACAATCAAGATAACCTTGCCAGTTTAAATAATGATAATTCCTATTCTCAAAAGCTGTGTTATTATAAACATTTTACGCTTAAGTACAAGGTTATGTCTTTTTTTTTTTTTTTTGCTCATACAAACTGTAATATATAAACCACGTTTATGCATATAATCACTTTTTCCAAATTTATTAACTTGTCTATAAAGTGTATCTACATTTCTATATAATTGACTACTGTCAAAAAACAATCTTTTGCTCCTTGGGTTCCTTTTCAAGATGTTTCTAGGTAGTTGTGAATCTCTTGTTGCTTACTCTCTTTGTGATAGCTGCTACCATAATGAAAAGAAAGCAAAGGGAGGAACACTAAAAACTTTTGCACAGTCATTTAATACTATTGTTGATTGAGCTGAATTGTATTCTTCACTTTTTCATGCCTGCAAATGGTTAACTTCAGAATATTAATGACCCACAAGAAGTTGAAGGGCTGTTAAACACATTCAATCAGAATATTTAGATTGTTATACTACATTAACCAAGATCTCTTTCTGATTCACAAATAGATTTAACTAGACATGTCAACTGGATGTAAGCACAAAGAAAGCAAAACCCCAAATAAAAAGTATTGCATCCAGTCCACAAAAAAATTCCCCACAAAAAATTTAAAATGCAATAGCCAATCACAAGCATTGCTGCTGAAAAAAAAAGGATGTGCTTGGAAATCTGCACCTGTTTATCCGCAGGTATAAAAACAGCACTGCTTGTCGATGATAGGCAGTTTGGCTCAACACCTCATCAATGACTGCTGTCAATTTCAACCCCGAAGAAAGGCATTTGTCAACCCTGCCAACAACAACTTTTCAGCTTCACTAATCTACTCCAGGCCTTTCTCCTGACACCTACTGTAACCTCAGTCAACCAACCCAACAAATTCAGCCATACCAACAACACCCTTACAACTAATCACTTCCTTTAACAATGTTTGCCACATTTCAAACAACTATATATATAGTCTTCACACTTGATCAATACATGTTGTTGAAATTTTAATCCTTGTTTATTCTTTCCTTTGCAGTTGTAGGCTCATTAAAATAAATGTAGTTGATCCTAAGTAAGATGTCTTATTGAATAGAACTTAAGCAGCAGCTACTATACAAATCAATCTAACAAGTTGTTTAAGAACCATAAAAAATATATTTTAAAAGAAAGTATTATTTTGACAATTTTTTTGTTTACAAAAATTGACACTCAGTTATTTTTAAAAATACTTTTATATAATTAGCTGAATTTATGGTCAAATAAATCTATAATTACATGTATCAGTCAGTTAAGTGCCAGACATGATACACGCTTTGGGTGTTCATGTCTTGAAAGATATATGACTGACTGGGCCGAAGATTATCCTGCAGTAGGTTGCCATTGCTTTCTGCGGTAGACTGGTTGCCGACCAAGGCTATAGAACCCAATCTGTCCTGTTATTTAACCCATGACTGGAAGGAATAGATGGCTTAATACCTTTCCCAAGGGTATTTGCGCATAAGTGAATGCAATGAATTCAGCTGGAATTTGAACTCAGCTCCCCGATTTCTTGTTCCAAGTTGATATCCAATGCACCACAACGCACATCCAATTACATGTATACTTAAGAAAAAATAAAAGGCTGTATTTCACTTTTTCAGAACAATGGACCAAATGACATTGTAATAATCCCATTTGGTACAACTGCAGACACAGTCAAGATCCATTTTACATCAGAGAGGCCAAATTGTAAAATGCAGGTTACTGTATCAATCATTGGCTGTTTCGAATCAGCATGTAAGTATCTTCAGCAGTATTTCTTTGTTTTATTTTATAAAATCAAAGATTAACAATATCTCCTTATATATATATATATATATATATATATATATATAAACTTTTCTTTTATAATAATTTTTATGACATTCATTATTTCAAATTTAAAATAGTTTCTGTCTTTTTTAACATAATGATATACAAAAATTGGAGAATTTAGGCTTAATAGCTTCTCACTTATTTCAAATGTTTACTTTTGTATCTGTTATTACTTGTAAATATAGATCTTTAAATAATTATATGCATATGTAATATATGTGTGTCAGTATAATACATAGATATCAACACTGCATGGTGGCTTTCAGTTTCACACCTCAAGTAATCAGCAAACTAGTTTTGATTTCTATATCTGATGTTAAGCATTGTTCTATAAATACAGCAACTTGTATATATATATATATATATATATATATATATATATATGTATGTATGTATGTATGTATGTATGTGTAAAAATATACTCAGTTTTAATCCGAGATTATGAACAGTATGGTTAAATAAAATAAAGACAAGAGGAAAACTGTATTTTAAATCGCCTACGCGTTTCGTCCGTGATGGACTTTTTCAAGGCAGAAAGACGAAATGAGCTTTATTCTAAATTACGTATCTATAAACAAAAATAGTGTTGGTAACCACAAATATGCTCATAAATCATTTAAAAAAAATTAACGGAATATTTCAGTTTTTATAATTTTTTCATGTGTAATTGCAAAGTCACGCGACGTTAAGATGAAGGGAATTTATTAGTTTTCTTCGAAAATTGTCCATTCTGTGTGTTTAGTATGTTACAGAACTCCCCCACGTGCAGTGCAAAAGCACGAGATTTTAGAATGAAAAAAGGAAATCAACCGTTTTCTTTGAAATTCCCACCATGCATTTTAGTTTGTTTCAATATAGTTTCCACAAGCAATGGTGAGATTGGAAAAAATCCGGGGCGCAAATTGATGTCTTGGTAGTATTGGATAGCGGCGCTCTCGAGAACCTTCCTTCTGAATAAATTGTCCACTCTTTTTATTAGTGTGGCATTTTTGAAATCGAAATTGTGGTTGAATTTATTTCTATGAATCACTAATGCATTGGTTAGATTATTATTAGTGATGTCTCTTTTGTGTTCATATATACGTTTTTTTAGATTTCTACTTGTTTCTCCGATGTAGATGGAGGAACAGTCCCGGCAATTTATTCGGTATACACCTGCTTGTTCGTCATTTTGATTTCTGTTATTTTTAGATCTCACAATGTCCATAATAGTTTTTGAAGTAGTTGTTACTAAGTGTGTGTTTTTTATATGTGATAGATTGTTTTGGATATTGGATGTAATGGAATTGGTTGGTAGTATGATGTATTTGTTATTGTTTAGATTATTATTGTTAACAGTGTTTCTTTTGTTGTGGTTGTATATATTATGTGCCTTTCTTTTTGCATTTTGAATGAAATGATATGGGTAATGTAAATTTCTAAATGTGCTTTCTATGTATTTTTCTTCTTTTGTTAAATATTGGGGGCTGCATATTCTTAATGCTCTTAAAAAGAAACCTATAATAATACCAGATTTGATTTTGGAAGAGTGGCTGGAGTAGAAATTTACTAGGTCGTTTTTGTTGGTAGCTTTTCTGTAGATGTCAAAATCGAGTTTGTTGTTATTTTTATGTAATATGATATCTAGGAAAGGAAGAGTATGATTACATTCAGTTTCGAATGTAAAATTTATAGTAGGTTCAATGTTATTAAGTTTGTCGACTAAATCTGCTATGTTAGTAGTTTCTGGGTAGATTAGAAGAGAGTCGTCTATATATCTAAAGTAGGAGGAATTTGGTGGTAAAATGTTTTTGAAATAATCTCTTTCCAGAAATTCTAAAAATAAACAAGCGAGAACGCCGCTGAGAGGCGATCCCATTGGTAAACCAAAGTTTTGTCTATAGAAATGGTCATTAAAAGTGAAAAAAAACATTGTTTAGTAATTAGATAGCATAGTTTTATGATTTTCTGTGTGGGTAGAGGTAATTTTATTTTTGTTTTTGTTAAGTGTGTTTTTAATTGATTTAAGCATTTATCTATAGGAACATTTGTGTATAAGGATTTTATGTCTAGACTTGCCATGTGTTTGTTTTTCATGTCTATCTTTTTTAGTTTGTTCAAAAGGTCACCAGAATTTTTTTTTATATGTGATGGACTTATTGTGCCGAGAAGTGGTGTTAAAATTTTATTTAATTTCCCAGCTATTTTATGTGGGACGCTACCTATTCCGGATATAATAGGCCTCATTGGTACATTTGTTTTGTGTGTTTTTGGGAGATCGTATAGTGTGGGTGTTTTTGGATGGTATGTAATAAGTTTCACCCAGGAGGAGTCTTCTGTTTTTAAAACTTTCTTGATATTATATATAAATTTTTGTGTTTCTTTTGTGATGGTCCATCACATATAAAAAATAGAGGTCAAAGACAAATCGTTCTACAAAAAGGCATCGAATTGTTAGAGAAGCATTGGAATTAGTGTATCACCCTAGAAGGAGACTATGTTGATGAATAAAGTTGAATTTTGCCTAAAAGTTGTTGTTTTGTTAGACTTGGGACTTATTGAGTGATGTGTTATGTCTGATTTTGATCAAAGAACATTGCTATTTAACTAAAAAAATTGCTAATATGTTACTTAAAATAATCATGTTTCTAGCTCTTTTAAGCAGACAGCTTGAGTGTAAAGTTAATTGCATGAGCAAACAGATTCAGCCTGTCAGCAAGGTGGGTTAGCTGATGAAGTCTGTCTTTGTGTTCTATTGGAGTTGGTAAAAATTATGAGTGAAACTGGAATTGATTTTGATAAGTGTGACATACATGTGTTTTGTTGCTGACTATTTACACCCCTTTATATACCTTATGCTTCCCAGTGATAATAGTTTGTTTTAGCGACATAGCATAGATGATATGAAACTGGCTTCAAGAACTCCATTGTTTTCTGTCTTCTTCTACATTCTGTGCCCCTTCAGAATGTGGACGTTCATGGCTCTTTACAACTTCCCGTCCTTTGTAGCCTTTAGTAAAGTTTGTCTTTCGCTGTATCACCTAATTTCTCTTCTGCTAACCATGTACACAAGATTTTTAGGTAGGTTATGTATTGTTTTTCTCTGTCCCCTCTTGTTTTCAATGTAATGTATGTCCTGTGAATGTCATATTTTCTAAGCCTCTTTTCCTTATTACCTGTTCTCAAAATTTCAACTGTCTTTTTCTGATGTGATGTATACATGTTCTTTTTGTTTCAAAAACTTTGGGCTTACAGTCATATCATGTTGAATACACCAGTTCTCGCTTGATCATCAAAGTTAAGCAACGTTGAGCCTGGTCAGTACTTAGATGGGTGACCGCTTGGGAATACCAGGTGCTGTAAGCGTTTAGTGATGGTTGTGGTGCAGTGGATATCAACTCAGAAAGAGAAATCGATGAGCCGAGTTCAAATTCCAGTTGAATACCCTGCATTCACTTAAACACTGGTACCCTTGGGAAAGGTATTAATCAGTGCCTTCCCTCCAGTTATGGGTTAAATAACAGGGAAGGACTTGGGGACCCTGCCCTTAAAAAAAACAAATCCCAATGAATCTTGATACTCGAAAAAGAAAAAGTATTACTCGACTCAAAAACTTATATAAAAAAACAACAATAAATTGTTGAAAGAAAAAGGTATTACCAGCAATAAATAAATAAAATTTAGTTGGCAATAAATGACCCGCCGAGGTTGATATGCCATAAAAGCAAAACAACCAAACCAAATCAAAAACTTTGTTTTTGCTTGTGTTCAGTCCATGGTATTTTCAGCTTCCTTCTGTAGTACTACATTTTTTTGCCTCAAGTCTCTTTTTTGTATGTGATGCGATGGTCTAACATTAACTCTCATATATGGGTGTACTGATTTAAGCATATTACAGATCTCATTAAATTCTCTACAGCTATACCCACCAAACACAACTCTGTAATGTTTCTGGATAGATATATCTGATATATATATATATATATATATGCGTAACAAATCTGGCATCTTATAGACTTCATGTGTAACTACCATTATTCAGGTCAAGGGTGTTAGGTTCGTTATTTGTATTTCGTTTTATTTGCCCACATACATTTTCATAAAAAATTTAATTTTTATCTTTAATATATTTATTAATTTCTTTTTACAGCCACAACACCTGCACCAACACGTAAGAATATTTCAGTGTTTTATAGTTTTAATTTACCTTTAGTCTTTTTTAATTTTACCCCAAGCTAAGCAATAAGGCAGGGGGTTACTGAGTGTGAAAAGAAAATAAGAAAAAAAGACATTGTTAAAGAGTAAGAACAACAAAAGAACAGGAACTTGGAAAACAGAATATAACAACTGACATTGCATTGAAATTTTTGAAGATCAAGGTGCAATGAGTTACTGATAAGGTGCAATGAGTTACTCCTCTGGAGGTTATCATCAGTCATATTGATGGAAGACAGAAAGTGTTCTCTCAGATAATTAACAGAATACGGTTTTATTTTGGAGGCATTAAAACTATCAAGCCATTCCTTGCCTCAATTAACAATAGAATGTAGGTCATTTTTTAAGATCAGCTGCAAATGTGACCTCATCAAACTGATTAGATTTACTATTAAGGCATGAGTATATAGTTGTGTCCCCATACTGGCCAATGAATGTATACAGCTGAAGTATTAGTTAGATTTTTAGGATGTGTGTTGTGGTGCAGTGGATATCGGCTCGGAACGATAAATCGGGGAGCCGAGTTCAAATTCCAGTTGAATTCATTGCATTCACTTACGCGCAACTACCCTTGGGAAAGGTATTAATCCGTCTATTCCTTCCAGTTATGGGTTAAATAACAGGACAGATTGGGTTCTGTAGCCTTGGCTGGCAACCAATCTACCGCAGAAAGCAATGGCAACCTACTGCGGGATAATCTTCGGCCCAGTCAGTCATGTCTCTTTCGAGACATGATCGCCCAAGCGTGTATCACATATGGCACTTAACTGACTGATATAGTTGTGTCATTAACATAGATAGCAAGAAACAAGAGACCATATGAGGAAGCAATATTCAATACACAAGTGAATGGGAGATGTGTAAATGCGCAATAGCGATTCTGGGGGGGAAAAAAGTCTAGTCAAGAGGAAACCAACTTTTTTAGCAGCATACCTAGCAACTGATTCAATTTAATCTTCACTTCATTCTTGAATCAGATAAGATTCAATGAGTCACTCTCCTGGAGGTTACCATTGGTCATATTGATGAAAGACAGAACGTGTTCTCTCAGATAATTAACAAAATACGGTTTCATTTTGGAGGCATTAAAACTATCAAGCCATTCCTTGCCTCAATTAACAATAAAATGTAGTCCTTTTTTAAGATCAGCTGCAAATGTGACCTTATCAAACTGATTAGATTTAAGGCATAAGTAAATAGTTGTGTCATTAACACAGATAGCAAGTTGAGTCCCTGCTAAAACTTATATTAATCCATTAATGCTCACTATAAAATCCAGTATTTATTATAGGTTTATAAAAATCTAGTATTATAGGTTTCTACCTATAGTCCTTTAATGCCAGCCATTTAATAAAATGTAACAGTGGCCATCAATAGGTTATTATAACTCTATTTCATATGACAGACGTTTAAGACATGCTGTCAACAGGAATAAAATTACTCTTAGTGAATTTTATTGAGTATTATAATTTTTAAATGCCTTTTTTAATTCAAATTATATAACAAAAGTTTAAATAGACAAGCCAGAATGATTATTATTTTAAAGAGAAAAAGTCTATCATGGACATCCTTATTTAAATCATCTTTTATTAAATATTAAAGAAATATCTAGACATTCCTTAAGATTGCAAACATTCTAAAACAAATCATTTTATTACTTAAATTTATTTTTTTAAAATTCCAGCCACTCATTTACTTTTCCAACTATGCCATCTTTTTGAATCTCAAATGTATATATTAAATAATTGAATGTGTTAAAACTTTAAAAAGATTATTATTATTTTTATCACAAGGTTTGTTGCAAGATTCTTTTGTGAGATGGTCTTTTATTTAGGGAAAAGTATTAAATTTCCAAATCTTTAGAATTTATTTGGATTTCGAGGAAGAAAAATCTGTAATAATAACTTTTTGATAATGTTTCATGCTTGATATTTCATTATGCAAAAATAGTTGCAAGAAAAAATCTTTACAACAGCATTGATAGCAAACTCAAAGAATTTATCTCACTTGATCTGGAACAGGTTGAAAAGAATACTTTTATATGTTGTATCCCTTCAGGATATGAGCAATCATGGCTCTCTACAACTTCCTGTCCTTTGTAGCTCTTAGTAAAATTTAACTTTTTGCTATATCTCTTAATCCCTGTTCTGTCAACCATTTACACAAGTTTATTAAATAGGTTTTGCACCGTTTTCCTCTGTTCCTCTTGCCAACAATATTGTGAGTTTCAAATTTTTCAAACCCTCTTTTTTCATTGTGTACTCTAGAAATTTCAACGATCCCTTTCTGATATGATATATAAGTTTTCTTTTTGTTTCCATTTTCACTAAAACTCTGCCTTTGCTCACATTTTCAGTTTATCATATTCTCAGCATCCTTCTGTAGAACTACATTTCATAAAATGGGAAAAACTTATTTGGAATTTTGGCTTAATTTTTTTAAATGAGCAGAGTTTATATTAGTCAACTATTTGAATGTCTCCTTTATTTTATTATTAACTGAAAGTTACTTGGCTAGAAATGCTAGTAATATATCTTGTTTTTGTTAAAATAAGTTTGACACGTTACTCAAACCAATTTAATTAAAACAAAACATTTTAATTTTTTATTCAAATGTTTCATGCTTGATATTTCATTATGCAAAAATAGTTGCAAGAAAAAAATCTTTACAACAGCATTGATAGCAAACTCAAAGAATTTATCTCACTTGATCAGGAAAGGTTTGAAAAGAATTCTTTTATATGTTGCTAATTGAAATAGTATAAAAATAAGGAGAAGAATAAGAACTTAGCTATAGCAGCAATAGTAACAGATTTATGTAGTTAAGTACTAGGATTTGCATTGTGGTGCTGTGGATATTGTCTCATAACAAGAAATTGGAGTAGCCGAGTTCAAATTCCAGTTAAATTCCTTGCATTCATTTATGTGCAAATACTCTTGGGAAAGGTATTAATCCATCTCTTCCCTCCAGTTATGGATTAAATAACAGGACAGATTGGGTTCTATAGCCTTGGCTGGCAACCAGTCTACCGCAGAAAGTAATGGCAACCTACTGCGGGATAATCTTCTGCCCAGTTAGTCATGTCTCTTTCGAGACATGATCGCCCAAGCGTGTATCCCATATGGCACTTAACTGACTGACTAGTTATAGTGTTAAGGTTGTAAGTTATTTTCATGTGGTTGATCTTTACTTAGTATACTCTAATCATATTCTTCTACCAGATACTTAGTATACTTAGTATACTCTAATACTTAGTATACTCTAATACTTAGTATACTCTAATACTTAGTATACTCTAATCATATTCTTCTACCAGATGAGCTCAAGCTTACTAAATATTTGTATGCTCTGTTTGATAGAAAGAGACAAAGAAAAATGTAAAATTTTATGTTCTACCTCATTATACATTGTCTATTGGCTTGTAACAAAAGCCGAATATTTAAAACAGGAGAAAATATCAAATTAGCAGCTTTAAAGGAAATATATTATGATGCTTAGATATTTTTTGAGGTGGGGAAAAAAGCTAGAGGGTATTTAATCTGAATGAACAAAAAGCTTTATTACAAGAAGAAAGTAAGGAAAGCAACCTCTATTAAGTAATAGAAGATAAAAACAGCAATGAATAATCAGAAATGTAGATAGTAATTTAGATCGACTTAATCTTGTATAAAGCCACAGAAGTAGAACAAAACATTGTTAATTAAGTATTTGCTTGAAATGTATTGCTTATTATACATTTCAGCCACACCCACACCAAAACCATCAACAGAAACAGGTAAGTCAATACATGCTGCTTATTTACGAATTTTAAATTTTTATCTTTCAAATAGCAAATTAAGAGAATTAATGTTGTTATTAAACTTATGACTTCAGTCTTCATTCCATGCATATGATGTGACCCAATAGTAACTGAACAATCAAGCATTTTTAGTGAATTAGCTACTAAATTGCTTAGTGAAAACCTAAAATTTTTTGACTAAAGAATATATTTACCTTTATACAACTAGAAATATTTTATTCAGCCTTAATTGACTATATTTTACAAACTATACCTAACAAAATACTTGTAAGAACATTAGTATTTGGTTTAAGATGGCATTAAAAGGAATAATAAACTTTTATTTTTATCTGATATTTTTGCAGCTTCTTTGTGTGTGAAACAGGATGGATTGGCTGATTCTTCATTGATAAGAAATTGGGACATTGATGTTTCAAGTAATGAAGAACATAAGGCCGATATTCGACCAGGTGCAAGAGGATGGACACCTGAAGCTGGAGATAAGAAAACTACTGTCAGCCTCTTTGTTGGTGATGCTCTCATTTATGGGGCCAACATGAGGCTTCAGAAATCTAAATGTGTTGGAAAATATGATGTCTTTCTTAGTGGAGGTGGACAAGGAAATGTACAAAGACTCGAGGTAAATTATATAAAATTCCATTCTCAAAACCAAATTAATTGTTGTGTGCATTGACATTTTTATATTTTCAAGGGATTAAGGCAATGGTAATTGTCATATATATTTTAATTACTTTCATTGATAAGAACTCTTTATGAAATTATTACCTCACTTCACTGGAACATATCAGTAGATATATTTACTTATATCGGCTTTTTTTTTTATGGGGGATGTTAATGTTGACCATGTCCACCATAGTTTATGAATATAGAATACAGCGCAGTACATAATCTGTTCAATGAAACGGCATCAAAGATTCTAACTCGCAAGTTAGACACTCTACTGAATCGGATTATATCGCCAATACTTGGGAAAATATGGTCGCCTTTTATATACGTCGCATTGAATATTTTGAGCCTTCTGATTGGTTAACCCTTTTATTGGTGAGCCAGCAATCAATGGGCTGACTCATTTTATAGTTCATAACCTTTGTTTTTAATATCATAATTCCTAGTCTGGTAGGTTTGAGGGACTGGTTTTTTGAATGATGTTCTCAGTTGCATCACGTTATTTTCTTGATTTGGAGGATCATACATTTTTCAGTTTCTTCATAACTACGTAACGCAATTTTAAACTCAGTGAAAGTTAATTTTTTATCTTTTTGGATTATGACTGTCATAAATGGTTTAAAAGTTGCTGGTAATCCCTTTAAAACCGTGGCTGTTAGCAACCCATCTGAAATGGTCTCACCTGCCGTTTTTAAGGTATTTGTAACATTCTCAGCTCGTATAATATAATCTGCTACAGATTCATTTTCTGATCTCCTTAACAAAGTTAATTCAGTATATAAAGCAATAATTTGGGGTTTACCTTTTGACAAGAATTGTTCACGCAATATTCTTAAAGCTTGGCAGCTGTCGTCCCTGGCCTCTCTCATTATTAAAGGCAAACTCTTGTCATTGAGGCATTGTATTAATTCGGCGAACACAGTCGCATTTCTTTCCATGAAATCATCATCTTCTTTCTGGTCCTCTTGGCAAAGAATGATGTCCTGAAGTTTTCGTATTCTAAGGTAGCCTAGGAATTTCACTTCCCACAATTTGTATTTTGACTTGTCTCCATCAAAATACAGTCTTATAATGGGCCCATAACCTTTGTTGACCATGTCCACCATAGTTTATGAATACAGAATACAGCACAGTATATAATCTGTTCAATGAAACAACGTCAAAGATTAACACTCACGAGTCAGACACTCTACTGAATCAGATTATATTGCCAATACTCTGGAAAATATGGTCGCCTTTTGTACACATCACAGTGAATATTTTGAGCCTTCTGATTGGTGAACTATAAAATGAGTCAGCCGATTGCTGGTTTACCAGTATACAAGGGTACCAAAAAAAAAAAAAAGCTCCAACAGTTAATCCTTGAGGTGGGTCACATTTTCAAAATTCTGGCCCAGAAATTATCTAGCAAAATATAGTCAACCAGCATTCCTAGCAGCATACATAGCAATTAATTCCATGTAATGTTTCCATTTCATGTCAGCAGAAGATATTAACTTTAACATGAAGTGGAGTGATTATATTGAATTGTTCGCTAAGTCTGTTGCTAGGAAAGTTGGTTCACTGTAGGCTAGACAATTTTTTTTTGCCCAATTTATCTTACATATAAGTCTACCATTTTTTCTTGCATTGTAAGTTTTTGTTAGAGTATCTTCAAGTTCAATTATTCTTTTTCAGTAATAGACTGCCAGTAAAGGTATAAAAAAAAACGTGAATGAAGGATTTATAAATTGAGTAAGATTGTATCTGTGATGATAATGATATTAAAACATGTTTATTTAACCAGAATTTACAAGTTAAAGATTAAGTTAGGATTTTAAGTGACTTAGATGTAAGCTAAATTCTCATTGTAATTGTGAGCTATTGATTTTCAGTTTAAACAAAAACTATTGGCATGACAATTGTGAGGATATAAAGAAAATAGGATAGACTCCTTTTTTTGTGATTGGAGGATGGTCACTTAATAGGCATGCCTAGTGTGGTAGTGATCAGGTTTTGAATTGAGAGTTTTTCTTCTCCTAAACTGGTTGCTAATCAAGGCTAAAGAGCCTTACTATTTAACCTTTAGGGAAAAGAGAAAAGAAAATATAGATTTATAACTTTCTTCAAAGTATTTGCATGGAAGTGAATGTAATAAACCCAACTGTACTTTGGAGTTGGCTCGCTAATTCCTCATTACACACTGTGGATTTCTATGGATATCAAGTATTTGATAGGCTCCAAATTGTCTTCCTGTTAAATTTACAGACACTTTCTTAATTGGTCAGATTGAAACATGAAGAAATAAACAAAATATTAATTGTAGTAGCCACAGTATGATCAGACATAGTATTCACAAAAGTAGCAATACATCGGAAAATGATGCGTGCAAACAATATAGTTTCAGCCCTCTTGTATATAAAATTCAGTCAGCAACACCATATATTAATTTAAATATGTAGTAATACATATATACACAAGTGTTATTAGAAATGGCTGATCGCATATTGATGTGGCCTTGGTTTTAGGACCACTCAAAGAAAACATGAATGCAACGGATTGGATTAAATACATATATTGACAACAATACCAAGTACAATACAACATATAATAAATACAGATAGTCAATCAAAATATAAGCACTTGGCAGAGTCTTGGAGTATTGCAATAATGCTACTACTACAGTTACTCGACTTAGTCCCCAGCCAAGTACTGCCTCCTGGCTTAAATAGAATTTTGAATGAGTTCACTCTGATATATGGGGAATGCTCCCACAACACATATAGATTTATATTTAAACAAATGTTTATTTAGAATTTGAATTTAGTACTTATTGAACTACAGAGTGTAGCAGAAATACTTCCTACATAATAGTAAGACATTAGCTTGATGAAGACACCATTGTTACAAATGTTTGACTTTTATGTAGGAGGTATTTCTGTTACACACTGAATGACTTCAAATTAAGGAACATAATTGTTCACATGATTATCATTATATTGATTCTTGAATTTGTGTCATTTATACATGTATTCATTGATAGCATTTGTATCTCATTGTATCTTTAGAATAATGGTGCAAATGATATTGTAATAATTCCATTTGGTACAACGGCAGACACAGTGAAAATCCACTTTACTGCTGAGAGGTCAAATTGTAAAATGCAGGTCACTGTTTCAATCATTGGATGTTTCCAGTCAGCATGTAAGTATTGAAAATCCTGATTAGTGTTTTCACAATTTAGTTATGAATTTTCACTTAAACTCTATATTTCATATTCAAATAATAATTATTGGAAAAGAATATGTCATTAATATAAAATGTTTCTTTAATTTTTTTTATTTAAATTTTCTGCTATATCAAATTATATTGGAACTTGTTTTAAAATACGGTAAATAGAGATGTTTTATATATCATATTTTTGTTAGAATTATTCTAATTTTTTAAAAAAATTCTTTTTCAGCGACCACTCCAAAAGCAACAAGTATGTATGCAATCCCTTTTTGAAATAATTGCTACTTAAAAATTAAAGCATAAAATAGATTTATATTTTAAATGTTTATATATTCTTTAAATTTCATCTTTGTAATTGAAACTGATATTTGCCTTTTATGAAGCTGGTAAAGTGTCATTGATTTTGAAATAAATCTTCATCATCATTTAGGATTTTAAGAACAATGTAATTAACAATTTATATATAACATTTCTTTACATAATGCAAATAGTTCTTTTCTACAACAAATTTTTTCCATGTTCATGCTTATTTTTAGTCTAAGTAAAATGTTGTGCACATTTCAGCAACACCAACTCCAACACCAAAACCTTCAACAGAAACAGGTGAGCATTTTATCATCTAAAATATGTCGATTTAAATTCTAAGCAATCAAAGACAATTTTTTACTCATATTGTAAAAAGAAAAATATATTATTGTATCTGAGTAAATATCAATTTTTTTTTTATTTTACAGCTTCTTTGTGTGTGAAACAGGATGGTTTGGCAGATTCTTCATTGATAAGAAATTGGAACATTGATGTTTCTAGTAATGAAGAACATAAGGCTGATATTCGACCAGGTGCAAGAGGATGGACACCTGAAACTGGAGATAAGAAAACTACTATCAGCCTCTTTGTTGGTGATGCTCTCATTTATGGGGCCAACATGAGGCTTCAGAAATCTAAATGTGTTGGAAAATATGATGTCTTTCTTAGTGGAGGCGGACAAGGAAATGTGCAAAGATATAAGGTAAATTTTTAAGATACAATTATTTTTCTAATTTCTTTTGTTAAATGCAGCTTGGTTGTTCAAGCAGTGTTCAATGTGTTTTAAAACAACTAAAAATCCTTTCATATTAGACATGAAATTATTGAGGTTTTTAATCAGATTGTGACAGGCTTTAATTCAAAAGATTTCAAACAAATCAGTCAAATTTTCATTGTTTTTGCTTATATTTTTAAAAAACTTTTATACAAGGAAAAAAATTAATTTATTTAAAAAAATTATTAAATTGTGCATTTTCAGAACAATGGACCAAATGACATTGTAATAATTCCATTTGGTACAGCAGCAGACACAGTCAAGATCCATTTTACATCAGAGAGGCCAAATTGTAAAATGCAGGTTTCTGTATCAATCATTGGCTGTTTCGAATCAGCATGTAAGTAATTTTTCTCATAATTCTTTTATGAAATTTTACAAAATTAGATTCAGTTAGATTCTCTTTACACTCAACTAATTCGTAGTCACCATCATCAATTATTTCAATTGTACATATTTCTTATATGCTATTATCCTTTTGCATAAATTTTACTTTTTAATAAACTAATTTTAAAGAAAAATTTTTCTAAGTGTCTGTAGTTTTCATTTTTCAATTTCATTTCCATTTTTAGCCACCACACCAACAGAAACACGTAAGATCTTCAATTATTTGCATATGAAAATCTTTGCTTTATTGTATTTAAACAATATTCAATTTATTTAATAAATCAGTAATTTAATTGAAATATGAAATAAATTAATGTAAATAGACTGAAAAAGCTTTTAACCGCTTTTTAGTTTAATTCTATATAATAGCTGTTTTCTCTCTCTGTCTCTCTCTCTCTCTCTATATATATATATATAAATATATATACATGCACATACATATATATATATATATATATTTTTTTTTTTTATAAATGAGTTATTTGGCTACCTTGGTTTCCACCATGAGTGGTTTCTTCAGGCTATTTTTAATAACTATTAAATAGTTATTAAAAATATTTATTAAATAAATAGTTATTTTTAATAGTTATTAAAAATCGCCTGAAGAAATCACTCGTGATGGAAACCTAGGTAGCGAAATAACTCGTTTATAAATGAAAAATATTCAAAAGTTCTACAATATAATTGTATAGAACACTTTTAATTACAAATGTGTACTGGTCTAACCCTATTAAGACCAAAAACCAAGTATTAAACAATCAATATATATATATATATATATATATGATTTTATTCCATGATCTTAATATTCTATCTCATTTCTGTAGTGATGTTGGAAAATATTGCCAGAACTAATGTTTTTCAAATTATTAATGAATCATATGAAATTTATCTAATAATATCAAGAAACTTTATATAAATATAAAACAATTTGCTATGGTTTCAATATTTGCTGAATATATATATATATATGCATTTCAGCAACACCAACGCCAAAACCATCAACAGAAACAGGTAAATGAATATTTGATGCTTAATTCTAAATTCTACATGTTTATCTTTTAAATAAGAAATGAATAATTCTGTGAACTTCTTATTTCAGTGTTCATTCATTGCATGTCAATGGATGAGTTTTAACAATAAAGTGGCTCTGAAAGAGAATTACTCTGAAGGGATACATTTTTTCATTAAAAGAAATATACTTATCAACATAGTTTCTTGAAAATCATACTATACTTAGTTTTACTTGTAGTTGAAGAAAACATCCTCTCAAAATAGTATCTAAAATAATTGTAGCACTCTAAGAAATATATATTTTTTTAATAGTTTCACTCCAAGCAAGGCAGTAAAGCCACTGATGTGCAGGGGGCTACATAAAAGTAAAAAGATTAGATAGGAAGAGAGTAAAGAGAAAGACAAACTAGTTAGAAAAGAGCAATAGAAGAATGGGAATACAGGTGTGATGACAGTTGCAAAGGTAGAGAGAAAGAAAAAGATATACAGGGTGATGTAGAAAGAACTGGAGTCAAGTGGTTAAGAGATGGGTATTGGCATTGCATTTAAATTCCTGGAAGTTGTAGCTGTCAGGAAAGCAAGAATATGGAAGCGAGTTCCACACGTGCAACCAAAATATCAATTTCAAGATTTTTTTTTTTTCAGCATCTTTATGTGTTAAGCAGGATGGACTAGCTGATTCTTCATTGATAAGAAATTGGGACATTGATGTTTCCAGTAATGAAGAACATAAGGCTAATATCCGACCAGGTGCAAGAGGATGGACACCTGAAGCTGGAGATAAGAAAACTACTGTCAGCCTCTTTGTTGGTGATGCTCTCATTTATGGGGCCAACATGAGGCTTCAGAAATCTAAATGTGTTGGAAAATATGATGTCTTTCTCAGTGGAAGTCAAGAAGGAAGGTTCAAGGTAATTTACTTTTATAAATAACAAATTTTTAATTTTACTTTTATTATATAAATCTTGCTCATTTAAAGAAGTTTAATCAATTTTTAAAACAAGTAAAAATTTTCCATGTTCAAGAAACAATTATTAACTTGCATTTTGAAATACTTTCACATCAAATCTTTGCTTTGTTTGGCAGAAGGCGACAAATTTAGAGCATCGATTTAAATCTACTCCTTCAATCATTGTTTTGTACTGATGGTTGACATTGTTAAGAGTAAATAATAATTATGTATATATGTTGTAACCCTAAAAGGTTACTGCGTGATTAATCACCAAAATGGAGGTTGGGAATAATAGTATATCAACAAGTACAAGACTTGCATGTTGTGTGAAGTAGATACACTGCTAGTGAACTGCTAGTCAGTGTACTCAAGTATGATTTGCTTCAATAGTGTCCAGGTATTTAAGAGGATACAAACATCCCATTCCTGTATACAACAATATACTAAACAAAAGATTTATTTATCTTTTTCAGAACAATGGGCCAAATGACATTGTAATAATTCCATTTGGTACAACTGCAGATACAGTCAAGATCCATTTTACATCAGAAAAGCCAAATTGTAAATTGCAGGTTACTGTATCAATCATTGGCTGTTTCCAATCAGCATGTAAGTATATTCAGCAGTATTTTATTCTTAAGTTATTTTACAAATTTAAATCTTAATTTCTCTTTAAATCATAGTATAAAAGATGGCAGTTCCTTTCTAAACAAAATAGTAAAAACTTCACTACATTTAATCTGCACAAAGTTCTCATGGCTTGATAGTGGCATACCAAATTGCCTTTGCATATTGAGAATCATCAAATTTAGTCTTCTTTCTTAAATTCATCTTACTGGCTTTCAAATATGATAAAAATTTATTTTAATCCTAATAATTTTTATGTTCTTATTTATAACTTACACAAAGGGGAAGTTCTCAGCCTGACCAGGAAGGGATTCCAAATATAATTCTTATGTTTGATTATTTGGCCAAATTTTGGGAAGTGGGTTAGGCTGAAAACTCATATAATAATTTATTTTTTACTTTACTTTACCGTAATATTCACTAAAAGTTTGGAAGTTACCTTTTTAATATTTTGACACTTATTTTAATTCTTTATGTTTGGAAACATTGCTAGTGTTTACTAACTGATGTTGTTGTTGTAAGGTCATACAAGGAAGAATTAAGAAATGTGTGTTTTGAAGATAAGTAGAATAGATAATAGTTGACCCTTAACTTGATAGGGTTGGTTGTAATGATTTGGGAAGTATCTTTTTGAGGGTAGTTGTACAACATAACAGTTCTTGGGAAGAACCTGAGTGGAACTTCCCCCTTACTAGTGGAATACAAAGGAAACAAGAATTAGCTGATTCAGTGTATGTGGTATAGATGGTCCTAGGTGTGAAGTTCTGGACAAGTGGAACTAAGGAATGTAGTTTACCTGAATATCTGTGTGTGTGGATATATATATATATATATATAGCTTATTTTTGTGCACATATATTACAGCTTACATTTGTTAACATATATTTACCAATTTTCCTTTATAGCAACCACACCAACACCAACACGTAAGTTTGTTTTAATTATTTGTAGTTTTATCATGTGTATTCTCATATTAATTTCCTTTTGAAGTAAACCTTATTTGGTTTGTATTTTAATTCCATCAGTCCATATGTGATACCTGCTTGGGCAATCATGTCTCTTTCAATCACTGACTGAGTAGGCAGAAGATTTTCCCACAGTAGGTTGCCATTTCTCTCTGCAGTAGACTGGTTACTAACCAAGGCTATAGAACTCAATCTGTCCTGCTATTCAACCCATGGCTGGAGAAAAAGAGATGGATTAATACCTTTCCCAAGGGTATTTGCATGTACATTGTTGTATAAAATCTATTTTTTATTGCCTCGGATCAGATAATAGATACCCTCTTGGAATGAGAAGGTATATATTATTCTAGAATGTGTTTCAGAATGAAAAATTAGAAAGCTGAGTTCAAATTCCAGTTGAGTTTGTTATGTTCACTTGCACTCAAATACCCTTGAGAAAGGTATGAATCCAAGACAGACTGTGTCTTATAGCCTTGGTTGGCCACTAGTCTACAACAGAAAGAAACAGTAGCCTAATGCGGGAAAATTTTCTGCCTAATCAGTCAGAAATCAAAAGTGACATGACCATGTATCATATATGGCACTTAAGTGACTGATCTAAACTTATTTATTAATGGAACTTTGTGTGTATGTGTGTGTGTGTGTGTGTGTGTGTGTGTGTGTGTATCCGTTACCTATAGACTCTA
The DNA here is from genome assembly GCA_037127315.1 of Ascarosepion bandense. Lineage (NCBI taxonomy): Eukaryota > Metazoa > Mollusca > Cephalopoda > Sepiida > Sepiidae > Ascarosepion > Ascarosepion bandense. Next base: position 1,455,774 of record JBBBDQ010000907.1, on the reverse strand, counting down.
AAACGGCTGAACCGATTTTCTTGAAAATTTACACAGTTGTACTATAAGCGTTTGTGAGTGTTCTTAGCTAGGTTTTGTGTTGAGGTACCCCCGATAAATATCAAACATCGATAATCGAAAAAATCAGGTTATAGAAAGAGTGGTCTGATTTTAATCAAATTTGATACACTCATAGACAAAGACAAAAGAAACAATATTCAGAAGTTTCAAGGTTGCAGTTCTTACAATAGTGCAGAAAATTGATTATATATATATATATATATATATATATATACCATTAGATCCCAAGTTGGCATGTATGCCGACGACACAACAATCTACTCCCACATCGATCAGAAACCAGGTCTGGACGACAAAGTGAACCTCGCTGCCGTACTTGAAAGGGACCTCCAATCCGTAGTGGCCTGGGGTAGGAAATGGTTGGTAAATTTCAATGCCTCTAAAACAAAGCTGTTATCAACTAATCACCATAGATAATCGCATCTACCTCCCATTAGCATTGGACAGGCTAGCCTCCCAGAGAGTAAAATACTACGCCTCCTTGGCCTTACACTCTCGGCGGACCTTAAATGGAATGACTATATTGAATCCATTACCAAATCTGCTGCTATGAAAGTGGGCTCCCTGTGCAGGGCCCGGAAACTTTTCCCACCTGAATCTATTCTGCACATATACAAATCTACCATCCACCTATGTATTGAATATTACTGCCATATCTGGTCGGGTGCCCCTGCTGCTCTCCTTGGGCTTTTTGACAAAATACAAAGGAGGATCTGTAATGTAGTTGATACTGACTTGGCAGACCGGCTGCAGCCGCTCTCTCACCGGCGTGATGTGGCTTCCCTGTGCCTCTTCTACAAGTACTTTCATGGCTTCTGCTCTGATGAGCTTAGATCACTGGTGCCGCCTAAGCAGGAATTTACACGAGATACTAGATTAGCAACTAGGTCCCACCCTTTTACAGTTAAACAGATAAGATGTAACCGTAAATTCGACTCCAACAGCTTCTTTTCTCGCGCTTCCCGCCTATGGAACTCCCTTCCACAAGTCTGCTTTCCCGACAGTTACAATCTCCAGGTGTTTAAATGTAGGGTCAATAGACACCTCCTATCACACTAACGCCCAACTATTCTCACAACACTCTCATCTACCCAACCCTCATTCTCGGTATCCTTACCCACCTATCACCCACCCTCTGTCATTTCCTATATTTAATCATCCTTTCTCCACTCTACGTAGCCCCCTGCACAGTAGTGGCAGTGACATGCCTTGCTCGGGGTGAAATGCTTATAAAAAAAAAAAAAATATATATATAAAAGACAAGATACTTGTGTGTGTGTCTGTTTATCTGCCTGTATGTCTGTACTTTTTTCAGCCCTTTTATTTTAGTTTTTGCTTCGCGTTTGGCTCTAAGTTGTAGTTCTTAGTTTCAGCCCTGATACCATTTACTCAGAGGACTTATTTAACCTTCAAAATTCAGTTTACGACGAAAAAAAGTTATTTGATATCGATACCAGGAAATCAAAATTTGACTTACATCCATTCATTTTTCTTTCAGTCTACGGTTTCACTTTAACTGGAAACAACTATTGCTTTTTAGTCTTTCGTGCCAACGTCCAAAGAGCCTGAGCTTCAGGACCATGGATTAGTTTTAAATCTTTCATTACACCCGAGCAACGCCAGGCTATACTGCTAGTATATCATAAATTATATTCACATAAAATGTGTCATAAATTTCAGTTACATGAAATAAAATCATTCATTCAGATGGCAGCTATTGAAAAATGCTGCAAACTTTTGTTTTCACCCAATAGCTTACATGTTTTAAGTAAGTTATGATTCATTTAAAACATTAACTGATTTATATTTAGTTGAATATGTTTTTGTAAGACAAAGGCATATATAATGTGAGAAAATATCATCTATATACTTTGATATATTTGAATTTATTATTTTTAACATATATTTACTTAGTCTTTTTTTCTTTTTGCATCTTCAGGGTGTTATATAATTTACAGTTTTTGACAGTTTTTCTAAGTTGGAAAGCAGCTTAGATTTTTTAGTAAAATTCCTACTTACAATTCCTCTATATATCCTAAAAAATATTTTTCAATATTTTTAATAAATGACAAATAAACAAATTATACTTTAGATTCCCTTTTCTTGTACAAAAATTTATATCCTTATAAATTCTTTAAGGTTGTAAAAATTGTTTGAAAATCTGACATGGTTTATTATTATTATTCCGTTATTTATTCACATCTTTGTTGTTATTTTTTTATTTTTTTGTTTTGGATAACTTATGCATTTGTTGAAGGTTAAAATGGAGTGATAAAAACAGAAAGGATGGGAATACTAGTTCAAATAACTTTTAAGATTTAATAATTTGTTAAACATCAAGATTTGCTTTGAATATTTTTATGTTTTATTTAACTTGGTTTTCTTTACAGCAAAGCTCAATAGTTGAAATTTTGAAAAAATCAGATGCTTCGTTACTGAATCTTGGCTGGAACATCAGTGACTGTGATTGTAAAAATCAATGTGGGAGTGACAGTCTTTGTTTCAGAGGCTGCATCTATGCTTTGTTTCTGGTCTGTCGAAGCTGTCATTTTGCTTTCTGTGAACCTGCCTCTGCATGGTGATCTGTGTCAGTTGCTTCTCCCTTGATTTAAGTTGTTGGGCCAGGGTTCCTCTCCATTTGAACCGGTTGACTGTTACACTCTCCCATGACTCATAAGAGATATTGCTATCTGTATACAAGAATGGTATAAAGAGAAACTTGTATAATATGAAATTTGTAGAATTTAAGTTTTTTATTTTGGAAAATCTTGCAATTTGTGAGTTTTTAAAAAATGAATGATTTTTGATCTGTGAAACTTATTGTTCATTAAATAATTTTGCTTTTTTTACTTTTCAGCAACCTCTACACCAAAACCATCAACAGAAACAGGTGAATATTTGATTTTCATTTGTAAATTTTATAGTTTTATCTTCAAAATTAAAAAATGTATTTTTACCTAGTGTGTAATTAAGTAATCATGACTAAAACAATTCATCATGTCTAAAAAAAACATGTGTGCAAACAAAATACGAAACATTTATTTCCATAATTGAGGGATTGCTGAAGTGTTATTGACCCATACAGTCAGTTAAGTGCCATACGTGAAACACGCTTGGGCGATCGTGTCTCGACTGAGACATGACTGACTGGGCAGAAGATTATCCCGCAGTAGGTTGCCATTGCTTTCTGCGGTAGATTGGTTACCCTCCAAGGCTATAGAACCCAATCTATCCTGTTATTTAACCCATAACTGGAAGGAAGAGGCAGATTAATATCTTTCCCAAGGGTATTTGCGCGTAAGTGAATGCAATGAATTCAACTGGAATTTGAACTCGGCTCCCCGTTTTCTTGTTCTGATCCGATATCCACTGCACCACAACGCACATCCATTGACCCATACAACTTCCCCAAATCTGACCAAACCTCAGATAAAGACTTTTTGATTAGTTTGAAAACTGTTTAACATTTGAGGGTGTTAAACAGTTCTCATAATATGAAAGAAAATGAATTCATAATAGTTTTCATGATATAAAGTTCTCATAAACAGTTTTCATAATATAAAGGAAATGAAAATTATTTAAACTTGTCAGGTCATGTAATGGATATTGACACAGAAAGTGAAATCAGCAAACCAAGTTCAAATTCTGGGTTAGTTTGTTGCATTCATTTTCACACTAATATCCTTGGAAGAGGAACAAATCTATTTTCTTCCCATGTCTATAGTTTGCAACCAATCTAAGAGAAGGAAAACTGAATTCTAAACCAGAGAGAAAAAATACAAAGGTAACCACATCGCTATCTTTTCTAAGAACTCAGTACAATTCACAGATAATAATGAAAATGAATCTGTGCATTATAAGGATCACATAAGTCCTAAAAGGACACATCATTAAAAATATAATATTAAGGTTAAAGTTGGATGTTTTGTTGTTGATGTTCATATACATAACATTTTAGTGAAAGAAGATGAAGAAGAAGAATGTATTCTTTGTTTCCAGTGTATATGTTTATATTAGCATGGATATGTGCGTATGCTTCAATATGAATCATAGTGGTTAAACTAAGCTAGCTCTAGATTATAGTTGAAATTCATCACAAAAGTTTAAAAAAAAAAGATTTTATTGACCTTTCTCTGAGATGATGATTTGCTGATTTCCAGAGTTGAGTCATTATTTGTTTTTGTAGATTTTGTTCTCTGATAACAAAAAGGATGCTTTATGATTTACATGATAATATTTTATGTTGACATGTTTGTATGCCTAATGACTTTTTGCTCTGCAATCTTTTTCCCCACTGACACAGCATCACAAGCCTGTCTCTACTCTGTCACTATTTCTATGGCAAATAACATAATATCACTCATCTTTACCTAACTTTCTAATTAGAACTTTATTATGTGATATTATTTCTCTGTCTATGGTTTTTGCTATCATATCTAAACTGGATCCTCACAAAGCCTGTGGGTTTGTTGGTATGCCTGAAATAGTTTGAAAGAAATCTGCTTCTGAATTGGCTCCTGCTCTTCTAAACTCTATTTCTTGCTTTCTTAAAATGCTTTTCTGTAGTTCCTGTGTTTAAGAACTCAGGCAAGCCATCTGATTTTTCTATTGACCTATTAGTCTTCTATCTCTTTTTGACATAGTCTTAGGTGTTCTAATCAACTGCAAATTAGCTAAGCATCTCATCTCACAAGGTCTTCTTTCAGACAAACAATATGCCTTTTGATTTACTTTGCCAATAGAGTAATAGTTGCTACTGGAAGAATCTGTCTAGCTTTAGATAAAAAGAATTGGGCTGTTGCTTTGTTTATCTCAAAGGTATTTGTCAGTTTTCAACTTTTTTTCAAAGTAAAAGGCTATGGTATTTCTTTATAAACTTTTGATTTGATTCAGTCGTATCAAATTTCAAAATTAATGCTGTCTTGAGCAACCACTCTTCCATATCTTTTTACATTAATGTGGGTGTTACTCAGTGCTCTATCTTTGAACTTACTTTGCACCTAATTTTCATCAACAACCTTCCCAGTATTATAATTTCTCTACTTGGTATCTATGCTGATGACACAACTATTTACTCATGTCTTAATGGTTTGATAACTTTGATAATGTCAAATTGGTATCTGATCTAAAAAATTAATTACAATATGTTAACAGGAGCAAGAAATGACTTGTTAATTTTAATGAATCCAAAATTAAACTGGAGAACTTTTTTTTTTTTGCCTTCCATCAACATGGCTGACTGTAACATCCAGGAGAGTGACTCATTGCATCTTCTCAGATTAATGTTTTCCATTAACATGAAGTGAAATGATTACATTGAATCAATTATTAGGTCTACTACTGGGAAAGTTTGTTCACTGTGTCATAACAGATAATTCTTCTCGTCAGAATCCATCTTCAGGAGATTGACTAATTGCACCATCTCAGACTAATGTTTTCCACTGACATGACTCAAATGATTATATTGAATCCATTAGTAAGTCTACTGCTAAAAAAGATGATTCACTGTCATGCTAGACAATGTTTCTTGCCATAATCTATTTTACACCTTTATAAGTCTACCATTCGTTCATGCATTGAATATTGCTATCACATCTGGTTTGGTGCTTCTACTATACTTATGGATGAAATCTGAAGAAGTATCTGCAATGTTATTGGTCATGATCTAGCATTTCAGCTTCCATCACTATCCCACTGACATAACATTGTTTCCCCTTTGTTGTTCTATAAATATGTTCATGGTAATTGTTCTATGTTAACTGCTTATTCTCTAGCAATTCTCACTTGTGGGACTCTCATTCAGTTTCTTGCTTTCCAGTCAATTATGATCTTCAAAAATTTAAATGCAATGTCAATTGTCCTTTTCTGTTTCCTTAATTCCTGATCTTTTATTAGTCTCTCCTCTTAATAATATTTTTTTCTCAGATTCTTTCATATTCAATAACACCTTGTGTCTTAGTGATTTTATTACCCTGCTTGGGGTGAAATGATTAAAAATAATGTTCTAAGTACCATATTTTGGTTCAATTAGTTTAGAGCTTTACAACTAAGACATGTCTTGCTACTTCCACCACCATTTCCATCATGTTGCAAATGTAAAAAGAAAGTTCTACTCAGAAAGCTTTTTCCCACTTGGCGGAACAAACTCTCTGAACACTTCTATCTTAACCTTGTCATGGGTCAATTATCATCATTCTTCCTTATCCTTATAATAGTTAATTTTAGAATTTAAATTACTGTCTCTTAAATTAAATAATAGATGGTGTGTGTGTGTGTATATACGTTTGTATATGTTTGGCTGTAAACTGTAAAATGAATGTTTCGTTGCCTCTTGCTTTTCTTGTTAGAAATCCTTCATTTGTTGTTCCAGTCTTCAAGAAAAGTGAACTGCATGACTCTATCAACTATTGGTCTATTAGCCTTCTATTTTTTTTTTTTTTTTGGTAACCTTTTAGAAGCCATAATCAACACTGAATTAGTTGATTTTTTTTTCAGAGAATCAATATGGCTTTTGTTTTTCTAGGTCAACTATTGATGCATTAAAAACTGTTACAGAAAGAGACAAAAATAGTGATGCTCGGGTTGTTGCTTTGGATATCTTTAAAGCATTCAACAGGGTTTTACATACCAAACTTCCTCACAAATTGAAAAGTTATGGTATTTCCAGAGGAGTTTTTGAATAGATCCAGTCTTTCTTATCAAATCTTGAAAAATGAAAGCTATCCTGAATAGCCACACTTCTAAATCCTTTCGTACGAATGCAAGTGTCTCTCAGAAATCTATTCTTAGTTATACTTTGTTCTTAATTTTCATTAATGATTTTCCTGATGACATCAACCCTTAACTTGATATCTATGCTTAGGACATAACCATTTACTCCTGTCTTCATTTCTTGAATATTGCTGCCACATATAGTCCAATTTTCCTGCTATATATTTAGAGATTCTTGATAAAATCCAAAGTAGAATCAGCAATATTATTGGTCCTGATGTCTCAACTTCAGTCAATTTCCTACCACTGTAAAGTTACATCTCAGTTTTTTTTCTATAAATACTTTCATGCTAATTCTTCAGATGAACTCTTTGTTATGGTACCTAGAATGCAGTGCAGTACTAGATTAGCAATGATGTCTCCTCAATTTACAGTTGAATTGGTTAGATGTAATTGTAAGTTCTTTGCTAACAGTTTCTTTTCTCACACTTCACTTTTGTGAAACTCCCTTTCAGCTCCATGCCTTCCAGTCAACCTTATGCTTTTCAGTCAAGACTGATCTTCAAATATTTAAATGCAATGTCAGTCATTATCTACTGTCTTCCTGATTACTCTTCTACAGTTCTCACTCCTCAATAATGTTTTTCTAATTCTTTCACACTCAGTAACCTCTTGTATCTTAGTGGCTTAACTACCTTGTTTTTGCTGATTTTGATTAAAAAAAATAAAAAGAGCTACATTTTATTTTGAATTTATATTAATTTTGATTGTCAAAGAGCATTTAATTGAGAATGTTGGAATAAAACGCAATTGTCTGATGAAGGAAATTTGGCAAAAGTGAAGGATATACTTTTCCAAATAAATATTGAAAATTTTAACCCATGAAGCTTTATTTGTATTTGAAAAAAAGCATTCATTCAAAATAGTATTTAAAATAATCATATCTAAGAAATCATTTATAGAAATAAGTATTTCAACATTTTGATCTACACTTTTTCTTTTGCAGCTTCTTTGTGTGTCAAACAGGATGGCTTGGCTGATTCTTCATTGATAAGGAATTGGGACATTGATGTTTCTAGTAATGAAGAGCGTAAAGCCGATATTCGACCAGGTGCAAAGGGATGGATACCTGAAGCTGGAGATAAGAAAACTACTGTCAGTCTCTTTGTTGGTGATGCTCTCATTTATGGAGCCAACATGAGGCTTCAGAAATCTAAATGTGTTGGAAAATATGATGTCTTTCTTAGTGGAGGTGGACAAGGAAATGTACAAAGACTCAAGGTAAATAACATGAAAATGAATCATTATATTCATTATGAATTTTAATAAACTTCATTTTTATAAGTATGTCATCTTTTTGAATGTGTTGGTATTAATAATAGCATTTGTATCTCATTGTATCTTTAGAATAATGGAGCAAATGATATTGTAATAATTCCATTTGGTACAACGGCAGACACAGTGAAAATCCACTTTACTGCTGAGAGGTCAAATTGTAAAATGCAGGTCACTGTTTCTATTATTGGATGTTTCCAATCAGCATGTAAGTATTTAACATCTTGTTTTAGCATTTTAACCAACTAGCAATTTGCAAAAGTTAATTTAAAATCTTTATTTTATGCACAGAAAATTATAATTATGTAAGATATATTTATTTTTTTACATTTCATATTTAGATTTTTATATATTACTTGGAGTTATGTTGATTGAAGATTATTGGTTGAAAATCATTTGCAATTCATGCAGATAAAAAAAATTGAAATACAATAATATTTTATGAAACTCTTTACTTTTAATTTATCACTCTCAATTTTTTTTTCCAGCTACAACAGCAACTCGTAAGTATAATTTCAATTTTAGAATTTCTATTTAAAATTTAAAACATTAAATTATGCTTAATATCTCAAAAAGCCTCTTTTTATATAACAAATGACTATTATACGAAAGATACAAAACATGTCATAATTAATCACTGGATTTTACACTGATTATTACAGTTTGAGAGTTAATAAATTCCAAAAGTAATTTAGATTTTATCCAGTTATTTAACATGATATTGAAAACTTTAAATGTTTAATATGAATTTTGTCCTGTAATAGTTGCTACACATAGGTAGAAGTTAAACATTAATTGTTCAACTACAGAACTATTACAGGACAAGTAGTAATACGTAAAAAATAGTCATTGTATGATTTAATAAATATTTTTTATATTTCAGCAACACCAAAAGTTTCAACAGAAACAGGTATGACTATAAATATTCACACTTAACATTTTTTTCCTTATAATAATGATGGATATAAATATATTTTTATAATTTAATGTCAGAATTTCTTTGTGATAACAATAATTAAAAATCACTTTCTTTTGTTATTTAGCATCTTTATGTGTGAAACAAGATGGCCTGGCTGATTCTTCATTGATAAGGAATTGGGATATTGATGTGTCCAGTAATGAAGAACATAAGGCTAATATCCGACCAGGTGGAAATGGATGGACACCTGAAGCTGGAGACAAGAAAACTACTGTCAGCCTCTTTGTGGCTGATGCTCTAATTTATGGGGCCAACATGAGGCTACAAATGGCCAAGTGTGTAGGAAAATATGATGTCTTTCTCAGTGGAAGTCAAGAAGGAAATGTGCAAAGATTTAAGGTAACTGATGAAAAATCCTTGAAATTATATATTTTTTAAAAGTTTTTAGACATTTCAAACCATTAAAATAGTATGAAATATAGCTAGAAACATTGTTTACATTGTTGTCCTCATCTTTATTGCCATGTTTATGTTTTAATCAATTTACACTGTGGCCTTTTTCAGGTGCTAGGAATTTTGAATTGAATGCTTTATTTCAATTACTGGGGTATATTATTCTCATTCCATGTGCAATGATACTTCCAGTTAGATCCAGTGACTTGACCCAAAGAGTTGTGATTTTAATACCTGGCTACAGTAGTGGTGAAAAAATAACTTAGAAAGTTGGGTTAAAGGGGAGATAACTATATGACATCCGGAAGTGGTATCACACATGAAATGAGAATGATAAACCCCACTGATCAAAATAAAGGGTTCAGTTCAAAATTCCTAGCACCTGAAGAAGCCTGGAGTGTACAAGGGCCGAAACAGCATAAACATGGCAATAAAGATGAGGACAACAGTTCAAACAATGTAAATAATGTAAATACTACCTCATCTCAGTAGTCAAATAAAGTTGTATTTCAGTGAAAAATATTTTAATATGTAAATTTATTATTGTCAATGCAATCTTGAGATTCAGTAATGGAAGATTGTGGCATGTGGCTTAGTGCTTAGAATGTTCACTTCTTAATATGATCAATTTATCAGGAAAGTGACTTCTTAATGTTATCATCTTTGGGAGGTGATTCCAGCACTTTAAAAGTTTCTGAAAACCACACCGAAAGTTAACTGAAACTTTGAGAAATTGGGTAGATGGAACTGTTTGAAAGTTGTCAATGTTTGTACGAGCATGAAGACACAAGACATTATAACCAAAGGTCAGAGAATACTGGCCTTATTCCGTTTGCTGATCATGTCAGATGATGTACTCTCTCCCAGAAACTGTAACTAAAGTCCTCTCAGTATAGTTGCATTAGAAAACCACAGGTGAGCTCACTGAGTATTGAAAAATATAAATGTGCTTGAATAGATATTTACAACAGGAATTGACTAACTTCTCTACTAGATTGGTTTGCTCAGAAATGAGTAATAAACCATTTTAAAGGATAAAAATCTCATTTGTACAAGGAGGATGCATAAAAGTTCACGCTCTGACTTCAGATCATGAAATGCATGTACAATTTCACATATTCAACACTTCAATATACTTAGTACGAGGGTCATTCAATAGATAAGGTGAATTTTTTGGTATAAGGACTTTTAATACAGATAGAAGCTTACATTTTTTTTAATTTCTTTTCCTTTACTTCTTTTGCAAAGGGATTTAATTGTTTTTGCAGATTGAAAAAATACTTTGAAAGTTTTGGTGATTAACAAAGATGGCCAACCAAGAAGCATGCTCCAGGATTGAACAGAGGTCATTTATCAAGTTTTTGGTTGCTGAAGAGTGCAAACCAATTGAAATTCATAGAAGAATATCAACTGTCTATGGTGCTACATGTTTCAGCCAAAAAATGTCTGCAGGTGGGCTAAATTGTTTAAAGAAAGACAGAGCAGTGTTGAGGATGAAGACAGGCCTGGGACACCTACAGAAGTGAGGTCTCCTGAGGTGATTGAATCAGTCAATGACCTCATTCAGTCTGACAGAAGAGTGACAGTGGATGACATTGCAAGGACTTTGAGCCTATCTGTTGGAACGACACACAAAATTGTCCATGATGACTTTGCCTACTTGAAGTTCAGCTGCTGGTGGGTGCTAAAGATGCTTACTGCAGAGCACAAACAGAAGAGGGTCGTGTTGTCCCAGCAGTGTGTCTCTCCCCCTTACAGCCTAGACCTTGCCCCTTCAGACTTTCACCTGTTTGGTCCCTTGAAAGTGTTCACAAGAGGCACAAAGTTTGAAAGTGACGATTAAGTCAAAAGTGCTGTGAACAATTAGCTGAGACATCAGTCCAAAGATTTTAACGCTGAGGGAATATGGAAGCTTGTGCACAGATGGGGAAAGTTTGTGACACTGCTGGGAGACTGTGTTAAAAATATAAAAAAAAGTAAGCTTCTATCTGTATTAGAAGTCCTTATACCAAAAAATTCACCTTATTTATTGAATGACCCTTGTACATAGTGTCTTGAATTTCTTTAACTTGAAAATTCCAGTTTTCAGTGACATTGTTCAGTCATTGATTTGAAAGAAATTGAAAAACAATAAGTGCAAAAAGTTAATTTACAATATAAAAAAATTACATTTTTCATATACAGTGACAAAATAACTTGGATTTTTGGAAGTGAACCATGCTGATAACTTTTCAAAACCACCTCAAAAGTTTCAGCTAAATTTGTAGTAAAGATAATCTATAATTAATTTAATATAAACTTCTGTGGTGTATTTTCATTTCAGAACAATGGACCACATGACATTGTAATAATTCCATTTGGTACAACAGCAGATACAGTCAAGATCCACTTCACATCGCAAAGTCCAAATTGTAAAATGCATGTTACTATATCTATTATTGGATGTTTTGAATCGGCATGTGAGTATTTTCATTTCAACTTTCATAAATATCCAGTCTTGGATATTGACATATATATTTTGATTTTCAGATGATGAATATTTTCATGAATAATAATATAATACATTGTGTTCAAAATTTATCTATTTTTTTATTCTTTATAAAATTTGATTAAACAAGCATTCAATAATTTCTTCTATCATTTGCTATATTCTTTCTAGATAAAGTTGACTGATAATTTCTCCAAAGTTCTTCTATCAAAAGAAAATATACATTATTTAAAAAGAAATGTTTGTAATTTACATGCATTTTTTACTTGGATTAATTATCACTTTTATATATTTTAATTTTCATAGCAACAACACCAACTCCAACACGTAAGTATATGATTAGATTTATTTTTTGGAAAAGAAAAAACTAAATTTAAGAAATATACAAAAATTTACTTTCTTCTGTCAATGATATATTTCCAAATATTTCTAATAATTATCCAAAACATTTTAAATAGCAATAATTTGATTATGATGCAATATTGTAGGGTGGCAGCATTTTACAATGAATAAATATTGCATGACATACTTATAGCCTTTTATTTAACTAATATTAAATAATACCTAGATTATTTAAACTATATAAATGAATACAAATTAAAGCAAAGGAATAAAGTAACAATTTCTATTAAATATTAATTCAAATAAAAAAGTGACCATTACTTTTCTTTATCTATTTCAGCTACCCCAACACCAAAACCTTCAACAGAAACAGGTAGGTCACGTTTATTTCTTAATCTAAAATGTCTTCAAGTAGTTGTTCAATTCAACATACCTTTAAATTATAGAAAGAACTGATTTAATTTTAATATTAATGTCTTTTGTTTCAGCTTCTTTATGTGTAAAACAGGATGGTTTGGCTGATTCTTCTTTGATAAGAAATTGGGACATTGATGTGTCCAGTAATGAAGAACATAAGGCTAATATCCGACCAGGTGGAAATGGATGGACACCTGAATCCGGAGATAAGAAAACTACTGTCAGCCTCTTTGTTGGTGATGCTCTCATTTATGGGGCCAACATGAGATTACTAACAAGCAAGTGTGTTGGAAAATATGATGTCCTTCTCAGTGGAAGTCAAGAAGGAAATGTACAAAGGTTTAATGTAAGTTATGACATTTTCTATTTATATTTTTCGTTTACATATAATTTAATTAGTAAATTTTGCCAGAGTTATTTAAAATCAATCAATTTATTTTAAAATTATTAAAAATTTCAATCTAACGTTTGTTTTTCCTAAACATTTTTTCATTAATATATTCTTTGTATTAATATCTGACTTTGTAAGAAGTATATAAAAAAAAAGAAGATATATTAACAGATACATTTGTGATCTATTTTAATTTCAGAATAATGGACCAGATGACCTTGTGATAATCCCATTTGGTACAACTGCAGATACCGTCAAGATTCACTTTACATCAAAGAAGCCAAATTGTAAAATGCATATTACTGTATCTATTATTGGATGCTTTGAATCAGCATGTAAGGACTTTTATTATTTTTATTTAATGATTTATATAATCATCAAAATTAACTTATCTACTTAGTTGAAAAATGTGCAATTCTTTGTGTACAACTTTGAGTAATTTTTGACTCCAGATATAACAATATTCTGTAAAATATATTGCAATTAGTAATTCTTATCTACAACTTTCATTTTATGGTTCTGTAATTTCATATATTTTTTATTCATTGCAGTTATTAAATATGATGTTTATATATTCTTCAAATAATTTCTTGTTGTTATATTTAAAACTAACAATCTTAAAGCAAAACTATTAAAAAAAAAAGCAAGAGTTTTTAACATTTCATCTGCTGTATTTATATATTCTAGTGGATGATATAAACTATGGATGAGTAATTCAGAATGTATCATATAAAAGCCCCAAATGATACTCAAAATTATGTATTAAAATCTTTCTTTACAACATTCTAAAAACAATGTGGATATCAGCAAGCGAACAGCATTAAGTATAACTGATGCTATTTTAAATGCTAAAAAATACTTCTGTGTAAAATACCTTATTTAAAAGTTTCTTGAAATGAATGGTTTAAGGCAGTGAAATAATTATATATTTCACTGAGTTTAGTTTATTTTTATTTAGACATGTAACTTAGGATATTTTAGGATAAATTTCATATACTTAATGTAAGAACAATTATGAGACAGAGGTCATATTATTTACTATATTTTGCTGATAATTTATTCATATTAAATAAAATCAAATGCTTATATTTTTACCAATTGAATACAGTCACTGTACAAACTTTGTTTAATTATCCACTTTATGTACTACTTTGATTTTTATAGCAACAACACCAACGCCATCACGTAAGTAGAATATTACATTTATTAGATTTTGTTTACTTTTTAAACACAATTTGCAAATGAACATTTTAATATAATTTAGTTAAATTTATTAAGTGAATAGTTGTAATTGTATTATTCTTAGTTTTTGTTGAAACCTTGTCCAAATAAACGTTTTACTCAGTGCGTTGTGGTACAGTGGATATCGGCTCGGAACGAGAAGCCGGGAAGCCGAGTTAGAATTCCAGTTGAATCCATTGTATTCACTTACGCACAAATACCCTTGGGAAAGGTATTAATCCGTCTCTTCCTTCCAGTTATGGGTTAAATAGCAGGACAGATTGGGTTCTATAGCCTTGGTCAGCAACCAGTCTACCGCAAAAAGCAATGGCAACCTACTGCGGGAGAATCTTCTGCCCAGTCAGTCATGTCTCTTTCGAGACATGATCACCCAAGCGTGTATCACGTATGGCACTTAACTGACTGACTCAGTAACAACTCTGAAGACTGCTGAACAGATTTGTTATGAAATTAAATAAAATATCTTCTATGAAATTATTGTTTCATAAGCCCACATCCCATAAAGACTATTTTCTCTGCTTTCTTATTGTTAGGAAACTTATTAAACTTAACACAGCAACTAGAACAATAGCAATAAATGAGGTGCTTCCTTTATATGTTAGAAAGCAGGTAAAATTTTATCATGCTTGTATTGAACTGCCTTTATAGAGGTGAAGGAAAGGTGCCATTGGCTTGTCAAAAAACAATACTTAGACTCACATCCAAACATTATTTTATTATTTCTTTTCTCCAGCTCTTTTAATTTACTTCTGAAGATTTTACTGTAATGTAAATTTTAGATGTAATTTCACACAAACATCATCCACTCATTTCTACTCAAGGGAGAAAACCCTCCTGAGTGTATAAAATGTCAAAAGGCATAAGCAGTAAAAAAAATTTCCTAATAGACTGCTCTCCCTTAGCCTCCACCCGACAAAAATACTATAACTCAATGAATATAAGAGAACTTTTTGAAAAAACAGATGAAAAAGTCATATTGAACTACTTGAAAGGAGTCAATCTCTTTTCAAAAATATAAACCCTTTTAATAAAAATAAAAAATGCTACAACATTTAAAGAAAATAAACACCATAGCAATAAATAACCAAGTCTGACATGCTAAAAAATCAAAACAAATTTATTTCTCCATGGCACTCAAAAGAAAAAAGTATTACCAGCTACATCTTATTACCAAAAATATATTTTTTGAAAAAAAAAAATGTATTACCAGCAATAAATAAAATTTTGTTGGCATTAAATGACTGGTTGAGGTTGATATGCCATAAAACTACCAACCAACTTAGATGTAATTTTAAAATGGATGTGCTGGTGGTGTATTGATTATCAGAAAAAAAAAAAGAAATCAGAGAATCAGTATCATATGGCCTAATTTGTTGCATTCATTTTCAAATCACTGCTCTTGCAAAAAGCATGAATACATCATTTCTTCTCTCATTACCCCAGCTATGGATTAAATAGCACAATAAACTGGGTTGTTTAGAGTGCAAAACATTTCTAAATTTCAAACAATGGCAATAGAAAACCCTCCACTATATCGCCCATGAAGTTATGGGAATTCACAGGTATTAAAGAAAAGAAACTGTGGAGAGCTATCATAGTTTACATCCTGAAGAGACATGCTATTAAATAAACAAATTTTAAATAAATAAACACAAATTCTACTCCATCAGCTTCTTTTCTTGCACTTCCCGCCTGTACAATTCCCTTTCATTTACTTGCTTTCCCGACAGCTGCAGTCTCCAAGAATTTAAATGTAAAGTCAATAGCCATCTCCTATCTTACTAACCTGCATCCTCTCTCTCATGCTCCCTTCTCTGTCCACTCCACTCTCATTAGTATTCTCATCCTTCTCTTACCCACTTCCTGACACCCCCTATAACCTGTCACTCTTTTTCATAACTTTCCTCCCATGTAACCCCCTTGACAACAGTGGCAGTAAAATGCCTTGCTTGGGGTGGTATGATTATAAATGAAAAAAATGTAGAATACTTTTTTAAGTGTTGTATCCCATCAGGATGTGGGCAATTATGTTTCCCTACAACTTCTGGTTTTTTCTAATGTGTAGTAACTTTTGTCTTTTTACTATCCTTCTCACTCTTTGTTCTATCATCAAAGTTACTCCCTATTTCCTCTATGCCTTTTGTATTCAGTATCCTGTGACTGTCAAATTTTCTAAACCTTCTTTCCTCATTATGTATCCTAGTAATTTCCTTTGTCTCTTTCTGATTCTAAGTGTCTTTTTTTCTTAAAACTTCCTTGTTGCTTATATGCTTATAAGATATTCTCAGCATATTTCTGTAGAAGTACATTTCTGTTGTCTCAAATCTGCTGTTCATTTGTGGTAAAATTGTCCATATAGAAGAACTGATATTACACGGCAGTTTAGCACTCTTTTCTTTGATTCTAATCAAATTTTCTTATTTCTCATTACTTTGTTTAGCTTTTGAAAAGTATATTTTGCTATTCCAATGTGCCTTTAGACTTCAGTTACACATTTTCTGTCATCTGTTAAAACACTTTCCAGATATTTTAACTTTTGAACTTGCTTGATTTTGGTATCCCAAATTTGTAGTTTGGCTGTTTTTCTTACAACCATATTTTCTTGTTATCTTACAACTGATGATTAGTCCTTTCTTCTTGCTTTCCTTTACTACTTTGTCTAGGAGTTCCAGCAGTTCACTTTATGTGCCTGCAGTGAGTATGCGATCATCTTTGTGTCTTGTGTTAAGATTGTGCTCCCCAATAATAAATCCTGGTAGAATTTCTAGTTCTCTCAAAATTACTTTGTTGTAAATGTTGAATAAATCTGATGAGAAGACATATTCTTGTCTTATATCCCTTTTTATTTTTGTGAACTTACCCAATTCATTTTCTATCTGTATGCCGGTGGAAAAATATAAGAGTAATCTAGAACTTATACTGGGAGTCGGTATATTTTTGTGAAATAAAGCAAGTTTCATAACAATTGATACATCTTTGTGTTGTATATTATCAAAAGCTGTTGAATAATCTATGAAACAACTATACATTCATCTGCATTTATATTGCAAATTTATATTCTTGAATTAATATCAAATACAATTATAAATATAATTTGTACTAGCAGTATAGCCCGGCGTTGCTTGGGTGTAATGAAAGTTTTAAAACTAATCCATGGTCCTGGAGCTCAGACTCAGCCTAAATAATATTTGTGTGAAGTTTGGTGAGAATCGGATAAAAATTGTGGATTTGTATAAAGGACATACAGACAGATAAACAGACACACACACCAACATATTGCCTTTTATATATATTATCGATTTTCTGCACTATTGTAAGAACTGCAACCTTGAAACTTCTGAATGTCGTTTCTTATGTCTTTGTCTATGAGTGTATCAAATTTGATTAAACTCGAATCACTCCTTCTGTAACCCAATTTTTCCGATTATCGATTTTTGATATTTATCGAGGGTACCTTGACACAAAACCTAACTAAGAACACTCGCAGATACTTATAGTACAACTGTGTCAATTTTCAAGAAAATCGGTTCAACCATTTCGAAGTCTATAGGTAACAGGGACAGAGACATACAGACACACACACAGAGAGACAAAGTTCCATTTATAAATAAGTTTAGATTTGCTAGCAGTTATAATATTAGTCTTGCTTAGGCACTTGTCTTGAAATCTGTAAAAAATACTCTGAAAACTGACTCAAATGGAAATTAATAGACAACTTGAAGCCCTTTATTTAAGTGTTTAGATTTTAGTCCATTTATGTAACTGGGTATGTGTAATTTATCCCACAACAATATTCCAAGAATTACAAGATTATTATGTCATTAAGAAAATATCCTTTTCAAATCTATAGACAGTATATAATTCTTATGATTTTATAAAAATTGTTTCACTAATTTCAATATTTAGCATATTTATAATCATATTGCCCCAAGCAAGGCATTTTACTACCACTGTTGTGCAGGGGGTTACATAGTAGGAAAGTTATGAGAAAGAGTGACACCTTATAAGGGGTGTCAGGAAGTGGGTAAGAGAAGGATGAGAATACTGATGAGAGTAGAGTGGCTGGAGAAAGGAGCGTGAGAGAGAGGATGCAGGATAGTGAGATAGGAGATGACTATTGACTTTACATTTAAATTTTTGGAGATTGTAGCTGTCAGGGAAGTAAGTAAACTGTTGCCTGGAGAAATGCAAAAATAAATTTTTGCATAAAAAGAACAACATTTAATTAATTAGAAAAAAAGGTTTTTACTTCATTACACTTTTGTTGTCATTTCAGCAACTCCAACACCAAAGCCTTCTACGGAAACAGGTAAGTCCATCATTACTCTGTATTCTAAATATGTTCTTCATAATTTTTCAGTTAAATCATTCAATTTTAATAAAACTGATTTCATTTAATATGAATGTCTTTTGTTGCAGCTTCTTTG
The DNA here is from genome assembly GCA_037127315.1 of Ascarosepion bandense. NCBI lineage: Eukaryota > Metazoa > Mollusca > Cephalopoda > Sepiida > Sepiidae > Ascarosepion > Ascarosepion bandense. The sequence continues at coordinate 1,436,989 of JBBBDQ010000907.1, read as the reverse complement.
TGTGTGAAACAGGATGGCCTGGCTGATTCTTCTTTGATAAGAAATTGGGACATTGATGTTTCTAGTAATGAAGAACATAAAGCTAATATCCGACCAGGTGCAAAGGGATGGACACCTGAAGCTGGAGATAAGAAAACTACTGTCAGCCTCTTTGTTGGTGATGCTCTCATTTATGGGGCCAACATGAGGCTTCAGAAATCTAAATGTGTTGGAAAATTTGATGTCTTTCTTACAGGAAGTCAAGAAGGAAGTGTGCAAAGATTTAAGGTAAATTATGATGAAAACATTTTAATTTTCAAAAAAGTTAAAAAAAAAGAAGCTTGAAGGCAACTTAAAAAACATAGTTATTGCTTATAAGATTGTAGGATTTTTTTTATTAAAACAATGGAGCTTTGAATAAGTTTTGTGAAGAAACTATATACAAGATCATTAGCTGAAGTGCCAAAAAATTAGAAAAAGCAATCCACTGAATGGTTTTGTTTTCCCTATTTGAAGAAATGGACTTAGATCATAGATTTGTGACATAATAGGTAAATAGAAGGGGCAGATGTCGAAATCATAAGATGCAGGTTTAATACCATTTAACAAAAGAAAGACTGTTGAAATTAAAGTTGGAGCACTTAGTTTTAAATGTAGCAATTGTAGGTTTTCCTTGGGCGAAAGTATATGAAGAATTTGTGATTTCCAAACAGTCATTACTTGAAAACAACACACACGCACAGAGTTAATCCAATATGTCTACTGATGACTAACAAGAATGATATCCACTTAACAAAGGACATTGCATCAAATTACATTTAAATTCAGTGCTGTTTCTGCTCAATTCATAAGTCAATGTACTATAGAGTGTACACTATATTCCATTGTGTTTCATAGTTGTTTACCAACACAAGTACCAAAATTGACATCATGGAATCAGTTGCTGGAACAGATAATATGGATAAATGACTGAATGGCACCATATCACTTGGTCAGACATGTTTACAGCTTTCAGGTAGGCAATCGAGTTTGTGTATGAAGGAAACCACCCGTAGCTATAGATCCAATCATTATTTACATGTAGACTGTTGTCTTAATCTTTGTTGTTATTGCACCATTTGGGCCATTGTACCTTCCAACTTTCATCAGATGTATGCCAATCCAGGTTACCTACAGTGAATTTGGAACTGAACTCTTTATTCAAACTACTGAACAAATAAGGATAATACAAAGTTAGAAGAATTAGCACATATGGTGGGATACGAAAGCCTCCTTAGTAGGCCAATCATAGAAATAAATATGATGAGTGCTGCTAATAAAGAAAGACAAAAAAACAATAGGTATTCAGCAGCTGTAATAAAACAGAAACTTTAGTGAATGCAGCCAAACATTCATTTGTGAGCAGCCTTTGAGATTTGAAAAAGAAATCACTCAACTGGCGGTCGAGGATGAGGGAAAATTTACTCACCCCAAAATCATTTTACTTGATCAACTCCATTTTCTTAATAGTCGCCTTACATACCATGAATCCCTGATGGAAAACAAAAAACGAAATTTTGATTAAAATTTCAAACGTATTAGAAAGGATTAAAAAGATTTTTTAAAATAATAACAACAAAATTTGATCTTTCCTCTTGATAATAGCATAAACATTTTGATGATAAAACTTTGTTTTTGTTAAGTTTGAGCCCTTTTAACATCATGATATGCTGTTTTTTTGGGAGGTGGTTTGGCAATTGAGTGGAGGTGCCTAAATTCATAGTTTCTTTCTTCTGTTTGACTACAACCTTGATCTCATAGATGAAAAAAAAATAACAAATCTGATTTTTTTAACAATTTTCTGTAAAAAAAATTACTTATTTGTATTGTTCGTGGTTGAAAGAAGTATGAGTATTTTTTCTTTCTTTCAAATGTTTGTTTTTACTTTTCGTAAGCGGAGAGGAAATATAAGATAATATTTTTGCAAATGAGTTTCTAAAAATCTGTGAGCATCTTTAATCTGGGCAACAGAAACATTTTGGCTCTACTCTGGAAGCGTTAATTAAAGAAATGTTTACACTGACCGGGACGACAAAAGCTAAGAGTTCAATAATGTCATTGTAGGTCATTCTAAATAACTTGTGAATCTTCAATGGCATACTTTTGGGTTGTAAAAGAAATCAGATTTCCTTTTATTTTTAATTGACCGTGGGCAAGTAAAGCAATAAACTTTAATCGCCTAGTTAAGTTTTTAGTCATTGTTTGTGAGTGACATAAAACTAGTTCCAGGAACACTTAAATAACTACAAGGTGCTCTGTTGATCCCTTTACGAAGCAGAAATTTAAACTCCACTGACCATGTATGGGACATGTTATAGACCTCGCTAAATTCCCTCTAGCTACACCTAACAAGCATAACTCAGTTATAGAGAGGTAGATATTGCCGTGCAATGAATCCAGCATTTTATAAACTTCAAGCATTCTTTGCATAACCAATAATATTCAGGTAAAGAGAGAAACTATATATTATTATGTCAGTCAGTTAAGTGCCATATGTTATACATGCTATAGGAGATCATGTCTTGAAAGAGACATGACTAACTGGGCAGAAGATTATCCTGCAATAGGTTGCCATTGCTTTCTGTGGTAGACTGGTTGCCTGCCAAGGCTATAGAACCCAATCTGTCCTATTATTTAATCTGTAACTGGAGGGACTAGATGGATTAATACCTTTCCCAAGGGTATTTGTCTGTAAGTGAATGCATGGAATTCAAACTCAGCACCCTGATTTGTCATTATGAGTTGATATCCACTGGGATTATTATTATGTAGCTGTCCGTAATTTTTGGTACTATAGTGTTTGTTAATTTCTCATTGCAGAATGTTCTAGAAATGTATATTGATTTATTTTGTTGTCAGTGCTTTAATTTGTAATATAATATGCATTCATGCAATTTATATTAATATATTTTGCTTACTTTTGCTTCAGAACAATGGACCAGATGATGTTGTAATAATCCCATTTGGTACAACAGCAGATACAGTGAAAATCCATTTTACACCAGAGAGTCCAAATTGTAAAATTCAAGTTACAATATCCATTATTGGATGTTTTCAATCAGCATGTAAGTATTTTCATTGTTCTCTCTGTATTGCTTATACAGAATGTCACACAGAAAGAAATGTCGACATTGACTGCCAGATAACAAATAAAATGATAAGAATGGATTATTCTGGTCCTGGGTATGATGATAAACTACATCCGGCAGCAAAGGGAGGTTGGGAGAAGCATGGAACCACTTCTTAATTGCTGTTATTCCCAGGTTCACCCTGAAGCAGAGGTGTAGCACCTGTTAGGGTCCCAGCTATGAGTAAATAGTTTATCCCCAAAGTAGGGTCAAAAGTATAAAAATAGACTTTTATAGAAATATTTACATAAAAATAAACTTTTATAGAAAAATATACATTTTTAAAGTAAAAATAATACCCACAATTCATTTTTAAGGAAAAAATTATTACCATAACATTTCTGAAGGAAAAAAATGATTACCAGCAATACATTTTTGAATACAAAACTAGATATCTTCAGTTTTCTAAAATGAAAAAATAATAATAGTAAAAAAAATTTTTTCATCAAAATCTGACTAAATCAACCTACTTACTATAATGGAACATTAAAAAAATACCTTAAAACCCCTACTTTTTTGGCATTAAATAGCCCACACAGATTGATATGCCATTAAACAAAACTCAAACTCAACTCAATGGATTATTCTAATGGGGATCATGTGACCATACGTGATACACGCTCGGGCGATGAAGAGACATGACTGACTGGGCAGAAGATTATCCCGCAGTAAGTTGCCATTGCTTTCTGCAGTAGAGTGGTTGCCGACCAAGGCTATAGAACCCAATCTGTCCTGTTATTTAACCCATAACTGGAAGGAATAGATGGATTAATAGCTTTCCCAAGGAATTCGACTGGAATTCGAACTTGGCTCCCCAATTTCTCGTTTCGAGCCGATATCCAATGCACCACGACGCACATCCAAATCACCTCATAGTAATAATTATTACTACAAATCCACAAGTGACTGAATTAATATACCAAGACTCAAGGCAATACAACCGTGTGATACCATAACACATTAGTAACCTTTTAGGTCACAACAATAACCAATCAGGTTACAACACAGAATATTCATATATTTGTTGAAAACAACTAATATATTATATAGTGTTCAATATATTTCTTTTATTCATGAAAGATAACTCTGTAAGACAAATCACAATTAACTTATCATTCATTTACACACTGTTTACGGTGCAAAAATGATGATAAATTTGACTATTTTGTTAAATGTTTTTACTTTTTACACTAAATTTTTACTTGAGATAATCATCTTTTCTACATTTTTTTGTAGCTACAACACCCACGGCAGCACGTAAGTAAATTATTAAATGTATAAAATTTTGAAAAATAAATTACTAAACTAATCCGAATTAATAAAAGAATATTTTAACCATTACCTTTTTGGTAAATTCATTAAGATGCTTAAAGTTGACATATTAGGTTGTTTGAAAAATAATGTTTGATTTTGGAATAAAGTTTTTGTGTTCTAATATAGTATTATAATTGTTGCACATAAATATATTATGCATTCCTAATGATTAAAGTGACCTCTTTGTTAATTTTACATCAGTCTCTTTCAGAATTTAATTCATTATATAACATGAACATGAAAAAAAAAGCAGATGTGTTTACTTTTTTTGCATGTTTTTTTTTCATTTCCCCTCTTTTCAAAATCCTGTCCTTTTGTTCATGTCCAGTTTGATTTGGCATTGATAACATTTTTAAGTAATCTGACTTTTAACTAAGTTAAACTCGGTAGATTTTTAATTTTTTAAATTGAAGTAGAAAGACTCTGTTATCACCTGGTTCATACACCTCCCTCTTCTTTTGAACAGGAGTAGAGGCTCATCCCTTGCTTCCAGTCCAGGAAGGGGTTTTCAGTTTCTTTCCTCTCCTCAGGTCTTAATAGTAGTGCTGTCGCTAGCTTTTTGCAATATGTGTGAATGGTGGCAATATCTCTTCATTCTGAAGGTACAAGGTTGGCAGTTTCTTGGTTGCTGCTTCTGACTGGTAATTAGGAGCCCAAACTCTTCCATGGCGTCTTGAGAAGCTTCTCTGATCAACAATTGAATGATATCAGGGTTTTTTGTAGTGCCGTGTCGTGCATGGATGGGTAAACCCTGGGGGTCACATTATACTTTATATTATAATTTGCCATTTATTTGAAGTAATGTGGAACATTAGAATCGCAATTATGTCATTATTATTGTTTTTTAGTTACATGTGATATTCATTTTATTTGCCGTTGCTGTTAAAAGTTTTCAAGTGATATGATTTCTGTTTTTTTGATAATTCTATTTGTTTATGATTCTATGGGGTTCAAAGGAGAATTCTCCTTGTTGATAATTACACAAGTTCATTTGCTCAAAGGTATTTTTAGCCCCAAATCTGAAAAAGCAGTTGTACGCAACTAACAGTTTAGATGTTTCTAAACAAGTTTGGTGCATTGCATGGCATTCATATGAAACTCTCAATCTGCTTAGACTATTTAAAAACAAGAATCAACTTTTTAGGTTAATGTTTTGGTTTCATAGCTACTTCCAGTGTTAGACAAAACTACCCTTAGCACAGCCTAATGTATGTTCAATGTTCTCAGTTCCTGTATTATATTTGTTAATGTGACTTTATATATGTCCTGGTCACACAATCTTATCTCTTTGTTATTATGGTAACAGGATGCATTACTCAGTGCTAATAAGCAAACATAATATTCATTACCATAACAATAGAATAATTCATTGCTTTTTTTTGTTTCATATTAGATATCTTTAGCTATTTTTACTTTTAATGATTTAAAAAGCAAAATTCTTACATGTTAGAAATAACTGTATAGATAAAAAACCGAAGTTTTTTTTTTTAATCGTATCACCCCAAGCAAGGCGGTAACGCCACTGATGTGCAGGAGGGGGCTACATAATAGTGAAAAGATTGGAAAAGATAAAGCCGGAAACCACATCCTAAACAGGGAACAAGGGATGAGCCTCTTAACCTGTTCAATAGACGTGGGTGGAGTGTGAACTGGGTGATAGATAGATCTAACTACTCCAATTGAAAAAAAAAAAAACAAAGTGAGAAGATTGGAATAGAGAAAGCCGGAAACCACATCCTAAACAGGGAACAAGGGATGAGCCTCTTAACCTGTTCAATACTCAAATAAAAATATAATGCAATTACACTGATGGTAATAAGTAATTTTGTAAGTAAAACAGTACATGAATAGTACCTAACTAATGATGAATAAGTATTTTTCGTAACTTTGTTTTATCAAAATTACAGTATAAAAATATAGCATTTAATTTTCTTTAGACATATAAAAGAGAAAATTAATAAATCAAATGATGTCTGTTTTTTCATTTCTTTATTCGTTGTTTTTTTATTCCTCTTAGCAACTACAACACCAAAGCCTTCAACAGAAACTGGTAAGTCCATAATTATTTTACACTGAAAATATTTTTCTCAGAAATTATTTTCATAATTTTTAAAAAATCGTTCAGTTTTAATAGAATTGATTTTATTTAATATGAATGTCTTTTGTTGTAGCATCTTTGTGTGTGAAACAGGATGGCCTGGCTGATTCTTCTTTGTTAAGAAACTGGGATATTAAAGTGTCTAGCAATGAAGAAAATAAAGCTGATATCCGACCAGATGCAAAAGGATGGACACCTGAAGCTGGTGATAAGAAAACTACAGTCAGTCTTTTTGTTGGTGATGCTCTAGTTTATGGGGCCAACATGAGACTAAAAATGGCCAAGTGTGTAGGAAAATATGATGTCATTCTTAGTGAAGGTGACCAGGGCAATGTCCAAAGATTTAAAGTAAGTTAAAATATTTTTATCATAATTGTCAAGTTCATATAATTTTATATGTTTTATATAATAAAACATAGTATTTTTTAAATTTTTATTACAACATAACAGCAGTAATTACTGTTCTATAAATATTTTTCTTTCAGAACAATGGGCCAAGTGATATTGTTATAATCCCATTTGGTACAACAGCAAATACAGTGAAAATCCACTTTACTGCAGAAAAGCCTAATTGTAAAATGCGGGTGACTGTATCAATAATTGGATGTTTCCAATCAGCATGTAAGTATATATATTTTTTATTTCATGTTTTTTTTGTTTTTTTTTTAACTACAATAAGTGGATTTTCTTCTCATCTGAGAAAGAAATGTATCTTTAGTAATTATATATAAATTTCCACAAGATGTTTACAAATTAGTTCAGATACTATTTAGTTAATTTATCTTGATTTTTTCTTTTTCATTTTTTTAAAAACTGGTTTCACCTGTATCTTTATTTTTTCATATATAATTTTTCTTTTTTATCTTTATAGCGACAACAGCTGTAACAGGTATGTATGCTAATGAATATGTTTATTTATATTTACTTTTATTTTGTCCATTTCTTATTATTTGAGAGGCTACTGAAAATTTCTTAACCTGATGCACATTCTAAAGTCTGACCAAATGACCAATCAACAGAACATATTTCAGAATCCCTCCTTGACCAGACTTAGAACTTTCTTGTAACAGTGCCATTTTCTTGTAATTTTTATATTAATGATGATGATAATACTAATAAGAATATTAATATTATATCTGTCATTCTATCATTTTTTATAATAAACAATAATAAAAGTAATAATGTACTTTTAATAATAATTGTAATAATAATGATAATAGATAAAGATATTACCATAATCAAGCATAATACGTGAAAGTTAACCTTTTTACCAGTTGAATATTAATGATTTTCCAATCAAGAATATTTTTCAAAATTTCTTTAAAGGAATAACATTTGATTCATATATTATTTTCAATATGATATAGAAACTACTTAAATAGTTCTGTAAATCTCAAAATTTAATAGATTAATGTACCTAAAATGCAAGTACAAAAAGATGTTCCACTGTCTTATCTATAAGCTATCAAGGGCACAGAGATCAATATATTTTATTATTTATTTGCTATTACATATTCTCTGTGTAAGTTGATAAAGTACAAATTGTATGCATTTTTGAAGATGTTATTTCATAACAATAGTAATATCTTATTTGATTTTACAAAGTAAACGAAAGAATTTACATTTTAAGAATGATTTTTTACATGATTAAATTTTCATTTGATGCAAAATCTGAAATTTGAATTCATATAGTTTCAGACATAATTACAGAAATCATCATTTCAGCAAATATTCTGTGAAATTTTTAAAAATAGGATTATTATGTGAAATAATCAAATTAAAATATAATGTAAATGTTTCTTTCTTCCAGCATCTTGGTGTGTGAAACAGGATGGTTTGGCAGATTCTTCTTTGATAAGGAACTGGGATATTAAAGTGTCCAGTAATGAAGACCACAAGGCTGATATCCGACCAGGATCCAAAGGATGGACACCTGAAGCTGGAGATAAGAAAAATACTGTCAGCCTCTTTGTTGCTGATGCTCTCATGTATGGAGCCACTGTAATGCTGTCAAAATGTCAATGTGTTAGAAATTATGATGTTATTCTAAGTGGAATTGAAGGAGATTTGGAAAGATTCAAGGTAGGTCACTTTTTTTAATCATTTCACCTCCAAGTAAGGATATAAAGCCACTAAGACATGTTGGAGAATATGAGAAAAAACACTATTAAGAAGCGAGAACAATAAAAGAACAAGAATGAGGAAAACAGAAGATAACAATTGACAGTGCATATAAATTTTGGAAAACAAGATGCCAGAAGAGTTTCTTAGAGGGAAGTGCAATAGAAGAAACTGTTAGCATAGAACTTATGGTTTCATCTAGCTATTACAACTGTAAAATGCTGAAAAATTGCTGCCAATCTAATATTGCACTTAAATTCGTAAAGTCTAGCTACTATAGATTAAAGTTTATCAGAACAATTACCATGAAAATATTTTAGAAAAGGCACAGGGAAGTTATATTAAAACCATGAGAAAGTGACTGAAGGCAAGATGCCAGGTCAGAGCCAATAAAATTGCAGGTTCTGCTTTGATTTTTTTATCAAGAATTTCTAAATATATGGCAGGAGCACCAGACCAGATATAGCAGCAATATTTAAAGCATAGACTTATAAATATGTTAGATAGATCCTGGTGATAAAAATTGTTTCACACAACATATTGAACCAGCATTAGTAGCAGTCAGCCCAGCAATTGATTTAATATAATCTTTCCACTTTATTTCAGAAGAAAACATTAGTCCAAGAAGCCACAATGAGTCATTCTCCTGTCATATTGATGGGAGGCAAAAAGGGTTCTATTAGATAATTAAAAAGAAAGCAGTTTCATTTTGGAATTATTAAAATTAACAAGCTGTTTCTTGCCCCTTTTAACAACAGATTGTAGGTTATTTTTTTATGTCATCTGCCAATTTGACCTTATCAAGCCAATCAGACTTATTATGATGACATTTGTAAATAGCTGTCATCAGCATAGATACCATTTTGAGAAATTGTGGAATAAGGAAGGTTGTTGATGAAAATTAGAAACGATGTAGGTACAAAGATAGATCCTTGGTGGACACCTGCACTAATGCAAACAGATCTAGAATAGTGGCCATCCAAGACATCTTCTTTTTTATAATTTGACAAGAAAGATTAAATCAGTAAAAAAAAATCTGTCCAAAAATAGCATAATTTTCAATTTGTGAAGAAGACGAGTATGTCAAACCTTGTCAAATGCCTTTAAGTTATCCAAAGCAACAGCCAAAGCTACACCATTCTTATCTAAAGCTTGATAAATTCTTTCAGCAAGAAATGTTAATACATCAACAGTTGACCTAAAGAAGCAAAAGCCATATTGCTTATCTGAAAGAAGACCCTGCGAGTTGAAATGCTGAGCAATTCATACTTTGCCAAAAAGATGTAGAAGGCCAATAGTCTGATAGAAGGATCATAGGGTTCACCAAAGTTCTGAAAGGCAGGAACTACAGAAGATGATTTCAAACAAGCAGGAAAGCAATAAGCAACAAGGTATTTATTGTAGAGTTTAAAGAGAACAGAAGCATATTTCTTAAGGACTATTGCAAAGATAAAGTGCATTCTATGCATTATAAATAAATGCATTATCTAGTGTATACTAATAATGCCTCAATGCATTATTAGAATGCACTAAATAAATATGACTTGATGATTTTGGTATATTGTATATAATAATATAGAATAATAGAATTATTTGTTATATAATTGTTCTTTCAGAACAATGGGCCAAATGACATTGTAATAATTCCATTTGGTACAACAGCAGATACAGTCAAGATCCACATTACATCAGAGAGTCCAAATTGTAAAATGCAGGTTACTGTATCAATTATTGGATGTTTTGAATCAGCATGTAAGTGTTTACATGACTTTTTGTTAATATTCCTTTTTCAGGCCAATAATACAAACAATAGCAAACTTTATGTATTATTTGAAAATGAGTTTTTTAAAATTTATTATTATTAATTATTATTTATTTTACTTTATTTATTATAAATATGATGATTATTATATTTATTTGAAGTTATATATGTATTATTTATTATTATTTCTTTCAACTTTTCTAACAGTTACCGGGTATTTCTGTATTAATATTTATCTGTTTCTGTACAAGTAACCTAATGATCATTTGTCTTATTTTTACTTTTTGTTTTTGCTTACCTATTATTATATTTATCAATTTTACATTTTATACTCTGGTTCATTTGTTATCACTTGATAGTTTAGGTGTCAAGAGGGTAGCGTAAATGATTTTATTATATGTTAAATAATAACTTCATAATCTCCAAGGATTTTAGGATTAAATTCCAATATATATTTTAATTTTTTTGTTTCTGCTGAAATTAACGATATTTTCAATATTTGTGTATGTTTGTTTATGTACTATTTCGTAATTGTCTACTTTTTAGCTTCTTTGTTTATCTAACGTTTTATGTATTTAAAAAAAAACATTAATTTTTTTTGAGCTTCTAAAACACAGAATGTATATGTTTAAATATATATAGTATGTTCCAAAGGTTGTCATAGCCAGAGTTGATAGTGAGGACAAGCTTCCACTGTCTATAAAATGTTTCCATGGCATGCATTGCAAATAGCCTTTAACAAATAAGTCCATCTCCAAGATGGACGAAGGTAAATAACCCAGTTAAAAAATTCATTTAGGTGAAGAAAAAACACTGATTTTGAACTTCTGTTGTCTTTCGGTTATATCCAAAAAACAGGAAAAGCTATCGGAGTAAATCCAGATAAAAAACATGGAGTGGAACCCCAAAGGCAGTTGGTTGTCAATCCTGACAACTCTCCATCCACAAATGTAATGTCCTGTATTCCTTTGAATCTTGTTGCTATGCCAGAGAAGGGAGCCATGTAGTTTGGGCAGCACACAGTCTCTATTTACTATGACCTGTCTAGAAGAAAGAAAACTGAATTCAAACCACCTGTTGCCTTGTAGGTCTTGCTTCTTTAAATTCTGAGAGGAGGGATGGAGTAACATTAACAAACCCTGGTGCAAAAGAAATTGGCTAGCCATTGAACTATTCTGCCTTGAATTTGATCATGAACCTCAATTGTGAGATGGCGGGGAATGGTGACCACAGAGGTGCAAAATTCTCAAACTGGATAAATAAATGAATGATTAATTTTATGATTAAAAATGTATTTTTTTTAAATATGCCTACAAGATTTGGGAATGGATGGTTATTTTTTTAGCTTAGCTTTGTTGGGGCCGAAGCCCGAAAGTATGGGGCACCCAGTGAGGATTGAACTTACTACTCAACTGTAATGATTCTAGCCAGACAAGCTTACAAACCATTACACCACCTCAAGGTGCCCAATTTGGGAATGAATGTATGATTTTGTTTTGATCTAATAAAAATACAAAGAATATGGTTAAAATATTTGCTGTTTGTTAGATACAAAGCAATATTTCACCAATGAAGTTTAATTTTATAAATAAAAATAGTTGTTTGTTTCAGCTAAACTTTTAATTTACAAAATAGATTTTCAGTACTAGCTGGAAAAATTTTTAGAATTCTAAATTTTCCAGTGATATATTCAGTGGCTGCTTTTTTGACAAAAGTATAATGAAAATTCTTGTTTAATCTTGTTAAAGTATATAAACGTGTGGTATGAGGAAAATAGGCTAAAATTATCTCAAATTTACTCACCTTAAATCACACTGATTTATTAATGCTGTATGTGACAATAAAAAGACTGTTTCTGTTAAAGATGTTTAATTTTTGCCATTCAAAACAAATTTTCAGCATTCATGTACATTAACTTCATGTACTAATTGTCTACAAATGTCACATTATTCCTTAAATGAAAGCTTACTTTTTATGTGTATTTTGATGTGTCATAAAGATCTAGCTATTCCCAATGTTTGTCTTTAGTTATCATATTGGATTCATTTTTGCCTCACAAATTTGGTTCATAAGTTTTTCATTACTATGATGGTACACTTTAAATTTTTGTGCAATACTTGCTTATCATAATTCTGCAAAATATTCAGTCTTACCAAGTTTATCTTATTAGTGCATAATTTACTCAAAATTTTGTTCTCAACTGTCAGATTTACAAAGCTATCTTTAATTGTAATGTTTAGAACTGTAATTTCATTTTCAACTTTCAAGCCTTTTGTCTGACTTTAATGTAATTATATTATCTTAAACTTCATTATTATAAACCATAAGAAAAATTTATAGCTACAATTTATTTTAGAAAATTTACTCACCTTTTTTTTTACTATCACTTTATTTTTATTTATTATAGCCACAACTACCGCAGAAACAGGTATGCATACAACATTTTTTTAAAATTATGATATTATTTAGGTTAATCTCATTTTTTGGAATTTTTTATTTCAATATTTAATCTCTATTTTTTTTAAAGTTCTGTTTTTACTTTCATGCAGTTTATTAATCTTTGCTGTCATCCATTCTAGTCATTATTTTTAAAGATAATATATGCATTACTTGTGGTAATGAATAATGCCTTCAAGTAGATAATGGTAATTATTTCATTTTAATATTAACAAAATATCTAATATTTACTTCATCATAATAATTTACTTATCACTAATAGAAGTAATTATGTTAAATCAAAGAGACATAAGATTCTTGTTCTTCTTCTATGTGCCCCGTCCTTTCAGGACGTAGTCGATCATGACTTTCCACGTCTCCCTATCCCTGGTGGCTCTTAGCACGCTTTTTCCTGTTACACCATGCAACCCTCATTCCATCATCCACCTGATTAGGTGCTTCAAATATGTTATCCACTGCTTTCCCCTGTCTCTTTTTCCCTCTATCTGGCCTGTTAGTAACAGGTTCTCCAAGCCTTCCTTCCTCATTGCATGTCCCAGGAACTTCAGCTGTCTCTTCCTGATGCTCAGTGTTAATTTCCTTTTTGTTTTTATCCTTTCCAAAACCTCATCATTGCTCACATGCTCGATCCATGATATTCACAGCATTCTTCTGTAGAACCACATTTCAGTTGCTTCAAGTTTTTCCTTCATCTTCGATGATATTGTCCAGCATTCACCGACATATTGAAGAACTGACATCACATAACAATCCAGTACTCTCTTCTTTGTTTTTAGGAAATTGTCCTGTTTCTTAATACTTTACTCAACTTCTGGAAGGCTTCCTTCACCATGCTAATTCGCCTTCAGATCTCTGTGTTGCACTTTCTATCTTCTGTTATAACACTTCCCAGGTATTTAAATTTTTGTACCTGCTTGATTTTAGTATCCTCCCACTTGTATTTAAGCATATTGGGCTGCCCTTTTTACTGATAACCATGTATTCGGTTTTCTTGCAGTTTATTTGTAGTCCTTTCTTGTCACTCTCTTCAGCTACCTTCTGTAGGAGGTCCTGTAGTTTCCTTTCAGTGTCTGCTATCAGCAATGTATCATCTGCGTACCTTATGTCGTTTACATTGTGGCCTCCGATGACGAATCCTGGCATAACTTCTAGGGTTCTTAGAATAGTCTCGCTGTACAAGTTGAATAGATCTGGTGAAAAGATACATCCTTGTCTTATGCCTCTTTCTATCTTTGTATATTTGCTGAATTCGTTACTTGTTCATATACAAGCGGTTTGCTGCCAGTAAAGATTCTTGATTACTCTTAAGTCTTTCCCAAATATGTCAAGGCTGCCGAGCATCTCCATCAATTCTTTGTGGCGTATTTTGTCAAATGCCTTTGCATAATCAATAAAACATAGGTACTGATGGTTCTGTGGAGTTCGCGGTCATTTGCTCCTGGCTTCTTAGGCAGTGCTATGAAGATCAACTTGCTGAAGTCATCTGGTATTACACCACTATTATAAATTTCATTTATTATATCTGTAATTTTCTCTATGCCAAATTCTTCCAGGGCTATCAGCAGCTCTATTCAGTTTGGCTATTGCAGATTCCACTTCAGACTTTAATATTTCTGGTCTGTCCTCATCTTTGTGTATTATCAGTTGCTCTCTCTTGTCATGAAAAAGATCTTTTATATATTCTTACTGTCGTTGGAGTATTTCCTCCTTCTCCAATATGATTGTTCCATCCTTGGATTTTAGACATCCTGTTGAAGAGCAGGTTTTTTGTCCTGTCAGTTCTATTATTTCTTTATGCATGTCTGCTTTATTATTCCTGCTCAATCTCTCTACTTCTGCACATTTTTCATTGAGCCAATCCTTTTTAGCCTGTCTGCATTTCCTCCTTATTTCCTTGTGTAGTTTCTTGTGCTCCATTCTATGTCTTGATATCATTTTCTGTCTCCTTTGCATCGTCAAGAATCTCTTCAGTCATCCACTCATTTTTTCTTCTGTGTCTGATTTCCTTTGGGGCAATGTTTTTTGCTGATGTCACTATTGCTTCCTTTAGCGAGTCCCATTTCGAGTGTCCTTTTCCAATTTGTTCTTCGTATTTGATTTTCACGCTGTTAGTGTATTCTTTCTGGAGGTTGAGGTCATTCACAAGTGTGTTGTATTTCAGTCTTGGTGCTGCACTAGGCTTCTTCAATCTCTGGAGTCTCACTTTTAGTTTGCAGATGACTGGGACATGGTCACTTCCACAGTCGGTGCCTGGATAGGCTTTGCTTTGAACCACTGCATTTCTGAATCTCTTGTTTATGGTTATGTAGTCTATCTGGTTTTTCGTGTCACCTTCTGGGCTTCTCCATGTCCATAGACATCATGGGTGTTCTTGAAACCAGATGTTAGTTATTACCTAGTCATTTACTTTGCAAAATTGGACCCATTTTTCTCCTGGTTCATTGCGGATTCCTAAACCAAAGTTGCCAGTTGTCATCCCTTCTCTCTCCTTGTCTACTTTGACATCCAAATCTCCCATGATGAGTCTAATTTTTTGGCTTTTATATTGAGCCTTGGCATTGTCAAAAGTGGAGTAAAAAGATTCTATTTCTTCCTCGGTGCTTTGCGTTGTTGGTGCATAGATGACTACAATTGCTATGTTGAACGGTCTCCCTTTCAGTTTGACCAAGAGAACTCTTTTAGAGAACTGGCAGTATCACAAAATGCATTTCTTCATTTTTTTTGTCCAGTATTAAGCTGACTTTCTTTTCGTTATTTTTGCCTCCTGCGTATATTATCCTATGGTTGTCACTGCTGAAGTCTCCATTATTTGGCCATCTGGTTTCGTAAATTCCCAGAATATTGATGTTCAGTCTGTTCATCTCCTGCTTGACATTCTCTAGTTGTTCACAGTTATTGAGTGTCCTGACGTTCCATGTCCCCAAGGTAATCCTTTCTTTGTTGCGCACAGTCACTGGGTAACGGTCCAGAGACACCTGTTGCTCATGTCGTTTCTTCCCAGGTGAGGGACAGATTTTGGAAAAAAGTGTCCCCTTTATGCCATTGTTGCTAACAGTCGCTGGATGGCAGTCAGGTGACACCTGTTGTCCATGTTGGTCCTTACCGGGCAAGGAATTGCTCTCTTTGGAAGCAACCTCCTTCAGACCGTTATGTTTGATATATTTATATTGTACAGCCATGATTATGTGCAGGATAGATAGATAGTGGAGTGGTATCCTGTTGCTTTCTCCACTGTGATTTATTGAGACACCACCTCTAGTTAGCTAGCCATTGACTCATCAAGAGTTCTTCAGCCCTTTGTAGGTTTAATTTTTTTTTTTAAACTACCGGGTTGCTAACATCCCATTAAAAAAAAAAAGTGGGGGGGGGGGGGGGAAAGAAGAACAGAAATATTAAGTATATACTTAGTATAAGTTCAAAAAATGACCTTAAACATGAAGAAAACATTTTTCTGTTTTCTTGTTGCCTGATAAATGTAATTTACTAATATTAAGTACTTTCTGTAATGTATTTTTGCCTTTTTTGTTTTACTTATTTGATGATTATTTTAGCAACTTGCATCTTTGTTCTTTATAAAATAGTTCAAAATCTTTGACAAAAAAAACTTATTTTTTACTCAATTTGGAAGCTATTGAACAATTTAGAAACTTACCATTTTTACATATAATTTATTACTAACACTCACTGTTTCTCTACCTTTTTAAGCAATGACACGCCTACGAGCAAATGAAAATATTACACTGTTAGCAACATTTTTAAAGGGTATACATTTAAATGTTATGAAATAAAACCATAGATTTTTGTAAAATACATACACAAATATGAACTTAGTTTATTTCAATGTTTCTATTCAACAATTTGTGCAAAATAAAAAGTGTAAATGTTGTGCCTGGTGTTTTTTCATGATTTTTTAAATCTTTGGTTAAATGTGTAATAAAAAGGCCCTCATTTTTTTTTAGTTAAGTGTAGTCTCCATTACTTCTTTTTTTGTGTTATTTGGGGTTGAGAAGCTTAATTTACGTAAATAACAAGTAGAAAATCACAATAAAACTGATAAAGCCTTTTTAGCTAGTGTGAGATAAAGAAAGTTTGATACTTTTTTTTATTCAAATACTAATGCTGTACCATTACTACTTCATTGCACACACACACACACACACACACACACATGCTGTGACAATATTTTGCGGCACACTTCAGATGATCGCATGGCACATTATTATGCCACAGTGTAGTGGTTGAGAATCACTGCTTTAACCTATTAATGTCCACTGTAAAATCTGGTATTAATTATAAAAATGAAAATCCATTAACTGTAGATTCATAAAAATAAGTTGTGGTACAGTGGATATCAGCTCGGAACGAGAAACTGGGGAGCCGAGTTCGAATTCCAGTTGAATCCATTGTATTCACTTATGCGCAAATACCCTTGGGAAAGGTATTAATCCGTCTCTTCCTTCCAGTTATGGATTAAATAGCAGGACAGATTGGGTTCTATAGCCTTGGTCGGCAACCAGTCTACCGCAGAAAGCAATTTTAACCTACTGCGGGATAATCTTCTGCCCAGTCAGTCATGTCTCTTTAGAGACATGATCGCCCAAGCGTGTATCACGTATGGCACCTAAACTGACTGACCAACAACTGATTAATGCCTATTGTAGTAAAAAGAAATTTGATTTTATCATCTTTGAGACAAGTGTTTAGTCAATAAATTTTCAGCACCCTTTTCTGTCAGATTTTATTATGCAAGTGAATGTTTTCACAATGAAATAATAAAATTTGTATTAACAAACTGATAATGATATAATTTTCATTGTATATTTATATGAGCCATATACATATAAGTTCAGCTGATTATACTTATCCTGATTAAAAATATTAATAGTAATTTGTTTTAAGCGTATCAGGAATTATTATGCAAAGTAATAAAAAAGGTTTATTTATAGATAAATTCAAAAGATTAAAACAATAGAAACATATTTTATTAATATTGTATCCCATATACCTGCATGAATTTTATTATTTTTTAATATGGACATGTTGACATTTTATAGCCTTTTTCAATATTCCATTCAGTGATTTTTTTTTTTTTCTAATTTTACTATTTCAACTTCAACATTATTAGTAATGTAGCAAAGGGAGATGGTTAATGTTTCTTTGATTCGGCCTCGTGTTAGACATAATTAAACTCCCTACAGCTTACAAGTTTTATGCAGAGTTATAATCATCAGAAGGTTTTTCATCATCAGAAGGTTGGTTGTCATTTGGAATGTGTGAATTAGTGTAGAAGAGTGGAATAATAAAATATATGTTTTGAATGTTAAAATAGAAATTTATTGAAAGGAAAGCATAACATGAGTTGTAGAAGTTAATGTGCAATTAGAAACATTAAGAAGTTAATGGTAGAGTTTGTGATCAATGATAAAGTTTAGTTTAGGATTTGTAGAAAACGTTCATAGTAGTAATTGTTGAAAGGGATAAAAGAGAAAGAGAACTAGGTGCAACCTGACCTTATCTCCAGGTTGATTTGAAGTTACATTTTAGTTGTTTCATCTTGCTGATCGGCGGGGAGGGGTTAGTAGGCCTTTTATATTGTCATTAGATTTTCGCACTGACTCGCGAAGTCCTCAAGTCTTGCAAATTGCTCCCATTGGTCAAAATTCAATTTAACACCTACTTAAGAATTCTTTTTCTTTAAGCACATGTTCAATCCTTTTTCTATTTGGAAAACCAGGATTTCACACGTCATTGTGAATTTTTGTAAAAGTGAAGAAGAAGGTTGATTTTAATTAATTTCTTATCCACTACAGTAACAGCAGTTTTGTTATTTTACTATTTCTTTGCTTCAATATTGTTCCAAAGCTCCCCTCCCCTCATGGATAATCCACAAGTTTTCTATTGGATTAATATCAGGGGGGGGGGGCACACCCTTTGTAATTTTTCAGTAAGGTGAGCAATAATTTAATTTTGGAGAATGTGCAAAAGCATTGTTTTTCATGAATGTAATCTTTAGCTTAAAAACTTCTTGGGTGTGTCTTGTATCTCACAAAAATCTCTTTCTCAAAAATTTACAATAATTCTCTGCATTAATTTTGACATCATTATCAACTTTGAAGAGATCTGTAATTTTATTTGTTTTAATATTAAATTTTAATCCACCAGCATGCTTCTTGTTGCCTGTGAGTTCAAATTAGTTGACTCTTTATGTGATGGATTCATTGTTCTTTCTATCTTAGCATCCCTCTGTGTCTTCAATGACGGCCTTGCAGATAACTCCTTGATAAGGAACTGGGATATTAAAGTTTCCAGTAATGAAGAACATAAGGCTGATATGCGACCAGGTGCAAGAGGATGGTCACCTGAAGTTGGAGATAAGAAAAATACTGTTACTCTTTTTGTTGGTGATGCTCTCATATACGGGGCCTCCATACGGCTACAAAAAGCTAAATGTGTGGAAAAGTATGATGCTTTTCTAATAGGTATTGAAGGAAATATTCAGAAACTCAAGGTAATTATTATGAACTGTTTTTTATTATTTTTTACAATAGGATAACTATAAGAGATTCCTTTTCAGATTATATAAACATTTGTAATTGTTACCCTCAAATAAAGTGATTATTATATTTCTCTGTTTCTTTAAGAATCAGATATTTTTCTACACAATACAGACATAGTATACAGCCAAAAGTACACCTCATTTTAGGATCACAATCAATTTATAAATATATCCTATTATATTTTTTTTTAAAGAAGAGATTGGTAAACCAGCTGATGAAAGTAATTGTATTACTTATACTAGAAATGATACAAATTTAAAAATGTTTAGCATTTCAAATTCAATTTGAAGTTAAAATAACTTTTAAGCTTAAGCATTAAATATTTGGAAAAAAAGATTTACACGTCAATATGAATTTTTTCAAAAAATGTCAATGTTTGTATGTTTGTTTGGAGTTTTAATGACCTATCAATCCTTATGGGATCATTTAAAGTTATAACCACTGATTTTTGGGTAAGGTTATTTTTATTTTTACAACATTTTTCTTTTTGAGTATCAAGATTCATTGGAATTTGTTTTTTAAGAGCAGGGTCCCCAAGTCCTACCCTTGTTGTTTCACCCATAACTGGAGGGAAGGGACAGATTAATACCTTTCCCAAGGGTACCAGTGCTTAAGTGAATGCAGGGTACTCAACTGGAATTTGAACTCGGCTCACCGATTTCTCTTTCTAAGCCAATATCCACTGCATCACAACACACATCCGTCACTATACGCTTACAGCACCTGGTATTCCCAAGCAGTCACCCATCTAAGTACTGACCAAGCTCAACATTGCTTAACTTCAGTGATCGAGTGAGAACCAGTGTATTCAACATGATAGGCCATAAGCCTTAAATGTCAATGTTTTGTAAATAAAAATTTGTCAAGCTTTTCACCAGTTTTATAAATTAAATTTTCAAGAACTTTTTTTCATATATATCCGTTCTTACTTTTATGTGCCCTGTACATTCAAGACATTGGAGATCATGGCTCTCCACAATTTCCTTTCTTTTGTAGCTCTTAATAAATTTTGTCTTTTTGTTATCATTCTCAAACTCTGATCTGCCATCCATTCACTTAAGCTTGCCAGGTAGGTTATGCATTGTTTTCCTTTGTCCTGTGAATATCAAATTTTTCAAGCCCTCTTTCCTCATGGGCCCTAGAAATTTCAACTGTCTCTTCTTGATGTTAAGTATGTGTCTTTTTTGTTTTTATTGTTTCAAGAACTTTGTTTTTGTTCATATGTTTAGTCCATCATATTTTCAGCATCCTTTTGTTGAACCACTAACTGTTGCTTTGAGTCTAGTAAACCGTAAGATATTATATCTAAGTAAAAGCAGTTAGATAGGAAAAGATAGAATTATGAAAATATATGATATTTTTGCTATAAATCTCTAGTAACAAAGACTTTTTAGAACCATTTTAGCCACATGTTTTTACTGAATATGTTTGGTCATAACACCCAACCTATCAACTATCCTCACTTCTAACAAATATTTAAATAATACATACCTATCAGGGAATTTAAAATGTGGAAAGCCTCGCTGTTTAATTTGTAAACATTTAATAACAGACAAAACATTCTCTGTACCCAACACCAAAATAAAATTACACCCACCAAACCTTACTTGTGACAGCAAAAACATCATATACTTTATCTTCTGCTCAATTTGCCCCAACAGTGGATATATCGGCGAATCCGGTAATAGCTTTAGATTTCGCTTCAATAATCACAAACTAAATATACGACAAAAAAATGTATACTCCCCAATTGCAGCCCATTTTAATCAACCTGATCATACTTTAGAAAATTGCAAATGTTTACTAATAGACTCCAATTTTAGTTCTACATACACACGCAGAAAGAAAGAAAAATACTGGATTTTAAAATTAAATACACACAAGCTGGGGTTAAATAGGTACTTAGGTGTGTTGAATCTTTACAAACATTTCAATAGGTAAAAATTTTTTTCAGATATTCCAAGAAATTTTTATCTAAAACAAACAGACTTTCTCTACGGACGTGCTGCATGTTGTGAACAAACACACCACGTGATGTAAACAAAAAATATTCGGACGCTATCGTGAAATATGTTTCTAATTCAAATTTAAAAATCACTTGTTTCTGATGAAGGACCGAGGGCGGTCTGAAATATAAAATATAATAAAAATAAACAAATACTGTTCAAAAAAAGTACATTTTTAAATTCAAAACTTTTTACTGAATGTTTTTTATAAAATTAGGAATTTCCTTATGAATAAAATAAAAGTCATTCCAATATGTATGGTCTTTAAGAAAAATTATTTTCTTAGTTTATTTATTAATAAAATGGACCAAATTATTTGTTAAAATTTTTGAAATGCTGCAAATTCTTTTGTAGAAAATATTAATTTTAATGACCCAGTTTAAATTTGCAGAAAGTAAGCCTTAAAATCTGCTCATTTAGGAATTTACAATTTTTATTTTTAAAAGCTGCAAATGAACGATACTTGAAACAGTGACGATGTCACACAAATGTAAATTTTCTTGGAAGAAATATCATTTCAACTTCATAACTTCAGTTGTAATAGATTTTGTAAATATATCAGGGCATGGTTATAAAAAAAAAATTTCTTTTTTTAAATAATGTAACTTTTCATTGAGAATTTGTGAATTTTTAATACCATACAGAGCATCATATAACATTGAGAGATTTTTTTTGCAAGATTCGGTGTCTATATTTCCTTCTATTCATACTCAGTAATATAATGTTTTATCCATGCTTTGCTTTCTCTTCCCTTATAACATCAAAACTAAAGAACCAACAACACAGTGATGTTCTCCAAATGAACGATTTACTAACAGATTACATAGGCACATCAATAAGTCTAATGATGAAAAAGAAATTTAGTTTCACTCAAGTAATATTTATTAAAAAGAAACAAATATATCTTTAAAAAAAGAAATATTGTGTGAAAAATCATCATCATCAGGCTGCAGATTTATTAATATACATAATCTCCTTCCTTATCAATGAACTTAATTGTGATGAATATTATTCACATAAATTAAACCTTATTTAGTAAAAATTGCAGATCAATTACTCGGAGTCAGTTTGTACATTTAGTGATCTACCTTTGTATATAACAAGTTCAATTTTCTTTTAAATCTTTCTTCCAAACATACTTTTCCATTCATTGTTTCATATATTACAAAAGCGTTGTTCCAAAATTATACATGCACTTTATGATAATTATTATCTGAAAGTTAAACAACATCAGTTGTAATGAATAAATTTTAGAAAGAAAAGCATTAGTTATCCAAAATGTTTGCTTATGAATCAAGTATACATTTTTAATTTAACAGAATTACATGACAAAAATTTTGTTATGTTCATTAATTTTTATCATAAAAGTGATGAACTAACTTTGAAACTTTGAGTTATTTACTATAATGGCAAAGTGTACAAAAGTTTTGAAAGATACCCGGTATAAATGTATTTAATAAAAACAATTCATAATCTATATTGGTAATATAAGATGTTTAATATTTTTTTTAGAACAATGGGCCTGATGATATTGTAAGAGTCCCTTTTGGTGCCACAGCAGATACTATAAAGATACACTTCACTGCAGTAAATGCTAACTGTAAAATGTGTATTGTAATTTCTATTATTGGCTGTTTCCAATCAGCAAGTAAGTGTTTGAATTGATTTTTTTATCAGATAACCTGCAGAACAAGTGCATTACTGGAATAGATTTTTTGTTACTGTTTTTTTTAATGAAATTACAAACTAATAGTCTTTAAGAACAGATTTTTGAAAACTAATTTTTGCCTCTTTTTATATAAACCTTATAAAATTATTGACATTATATGGAATGAAAAGCAAGTTTGTTGCAAGTAAGACAGTAAAGCCACTGAAACACAAGTGGTTACTGGGTATGGAATAATTAGAAAACAAAAACATTACTAAGGAGTGAGAACCAAGGAAGAGCAATCAGAAAGACAGTAAGTTTCAATAGACATTGCATTTAAATTTTTGAAGGTTAAAGTTGACTGAAAAGATATGAAGCTGGAAGAGAGTTCCACAAGCAAGAAATGTGAGAAAAGAAACTGTTAGCATAGAACTTACAGTTGTATGGAGCCAACTCAACTGTAAACTAGTGAGACATTGTTGCCAGTCTAGTAATGCACTTAAATTTATAAAGTCTAGGTACTACAGCAAAGATCTCCTTCAAACAATTACCATCAAATATTTATAGAAAAGGTACAGAAAGGGCAATGGAAAAGTGACTGAAGGACCAATAATATTGCTGATTTTTCTTTGGATTTTATCAAGGATATCTAGATATAAAACAGGCACTCTGGACTATATGTGGCAGCAATATTCTAAGCATGGATGAATGGTAGACATAAATATGCAAGATAGATTTAGAAGAAAAAATTGTCTAACATGACGCTAAATCAACTTTCTTAGCAGCTGATTTAGCAATGGATTCAATATAGTCTTTCCACTTCATGTCAACCAAGAATGGTAAAAATAAGCCTCTCAAAAGAATATTTAATTATTCAGTTGTAATTTTAAACAACAAGAGTTTCATGACCTGTTTAAATAAATTTATTTTCCTTGAGTAAGGAAACATTATCACTACCTTTAATAATGGTAATGAAATGATTAATCTCCTTTCAATTATAGTATGATATTAAATTCATATCAACATTGGTAAGTATGGGGATATAGGCAGATGGTAATAAGGTACAAAATATTTAAAGGAACATAATTTTAAACTTCTCTCATATGTTAAGTTTAGTCACTAGCAATATTCACAAGAAATAGTCATTCTTTATCTACTCTGGATTGTATTTATAAAAATTCATAAATATAAATTTTGATTTTATTTTGTGAAAAGCTTACTTAGAAATGGACATGATGAATAAACTGTAAAAACAATAGACAAAAAGTATTGCCTAGAGCTAACATTAGAAAAGTAAATCGACCCGACAACTGGGGAAGTAGAGAAAATTAAAATGCAAATCTTTATTTTAAAAAAAAAGATTCCATGCATAAGGTCAACAGTTATTACTATTCCGAAATTCAAAAACACGCATGACAATATGATTCAGTTTATATAATGTATCGAAAAAAGAAAGAAATTTATTAAGGTGAAAATGTATTGTAAGTACACTAATTCTGGAATCATCTACAATAAATTTCTATCTAAGCTCATATAAAACATCTCTTTACCTTGCTGATGATACAATGTGGGATAAATAAAAACTGTAAAAATTAAAACAAAACTAACAAAAATTTGAATAAAATAGACTGTTAAAAATTTAGATATATCACATGTCAAAATTTAAGTGTTTAGAATCTCTGTAGCTTTGTGTTTGAATGTTACTAGTTACAGTTTAACTAGTGTTTGTTGTATTTCTTTTACAGTAAATTTACATCCAGGATTATACAACATCTACTTCCCTCATAAAATTACTCCGCCTGGTTCACACTCCATCCATGTCTATTGAGCAGGTGAAGAGGCTCATCCCTTGTTCCCTGTTTCTTTTCACTCTTACGTAGCCCCCTGCACATCAGTGGCGTTACCGCCTTGTACGGGGTGATATGATTAAAAAAAAAAAAATGCAATGTATGATAATAAATAATAATAGCAATTAAATAAGATGAGATAGGGTAAGTTTAGCATTGAATGTTAAACTTTAATTTGGTATGATGGGGAACCCTGTTTTTTTCAGTGGTTCAATATAAATGGTAATCACTGTTTGTTGCATTTTCCCCCACATTTTTCTTATATAAATTCCATCATTAAAAGTAATGTCTGAAGAAGTTCCTTTTCCTATTTTATCATTTATTTGTCCATATGTATAATGTGATTAACAATATTTCATTATCTGAATTGTCATTTTTTAATACTAATAGAATAATATAAAAACTTCTCAGAAAATAAAATGCATTTTTTGTTAATTTCAATATAACTCTTCTTTTTGCAGCTACATCTCCAACACCTACAGGTACGTATACAAGTAAATATTTATATCATGAACTGAAAAGTTAAATAATTAAATACATTGAATTATACAGATGTGAAAATACTTGATTTCTTAATATTTTATTTATTGATGTAACTAGAATAGTATAGAGACAATAGGTTTATGGCTGAGTGGTTAGAAAATTAGTGTTCTGATCATAAAACTAAGTTTGAATTTCATCATAGTTGATTTGTTTGAAGAGATGACCCTAGTTGGCAGCACTGTTGGAAAGTACCAGAAAACCATATTACACACTGACCCAAACCATCTGAATTAAACAGGGTAGGTGAAACTGATCAGGAGTCATTGATAGTTGTGTATAACACACGCCACACTATCTCAAACAAAAGGCAAGGAAGGAAAATCTCATCAATACTGGAAAGAGCAATAACAACTACTAAACTTGAAACCTATTTTTCTTAAAAATTGTTTTAAGAAAAATGTTTCATAAATTTCAATTGACATCAGCACTGACTGCTTAGTCAATGAATGCCAAATGTTTCCTCATAAGGAAACAGTTAATATTACCATTATCAACATAGTCACAAGTTCTTATGACCAAAGTTTTGAGCATACTGACTTTGTTCAATTCCTTATCATATTAGATAGTACAGTCTCTCTCAGAAATTATAACTAACATCTACTCAGCATCCTTGCATTATAAATCACAGGTTGGCTCTCTATATCTTGAAGGGACAAAAATGTACCTGAGCAGGTGTCTGCAAAAGGGATTAACTAACCAGCCTAGTAAAACAGCATACTTAGAAAATGAGCAGCCAGCCACTATTCAGATACATAATAAAGAAAATTCTTAAACACGTGCATTAAGAAATTCCAAGATATTTGAAAATGTCTTGGAAATTTTCTGGACATTTGAAATGTCCAGAAAATTTAAAATATTCTTCATTTATTCATAAAATGATTAAGCAAGCCCACAAAAAAATTCCTATAGAATAGTAAAAAATGTAATTTTCAATTCAATAACCACTGCACTACTTCAATTGATTGTTTTTTTTTTTAACAATTCTTGGCTTTTGGAATATTTTTCCTCTTTCAAACTAAGGTTATTCAAAACTTATGCTGCTGTACATTTTGTTTTTCAAATCATATAACAATATTTGTTTTAAAACCTAAACCATTAGTTACCAGTTTACATTTAATTATCCTGGTAACAGCTGAATCTGTTTTTTTAATATCATTTTCATCTGAGAAAAAGAAAACTTTATTAAAGAGAGAGAACACGAAAAGGACAGGAATTAAAAAGATAGAAGATATCAATTAACAATGCATTTAAATTTTTGAATATCAAACTTGGCTGAAAAGCAAGAAGCCAGAAGAGAGTTCTACAAGTGAGAAGTATGAGAGAAAATTGTAACTTAGGGTTACATTTAGCCATTTTGACTGTAAAATGATGAAACCTTGCTGCCAATCTAGTAGTAAACTTAAATTCATAAAATCTTGATACCAAAGAGAAAATCTGATTAAAAAAGTTAGAATTAAAATATTTATAGAAAAGATACAGGAAAGTGACATTATGGTAGTAGGAAAATGACTAAAAACCAAAATGCCAGATCATAACCAATAACATTACAGGTTCTTCTTTTACCAAGAATATCTAAATACATAGCAGAAACACCAAATCAGATGTGATGGCAATATAAATGTATTAATCTTCAATGCTACTGCAGGACATACAAATAATTAAAGAGTAAATTTCAGATTTCTTCATAGCAAAATTATAATTCCAAAAACTTTAGTGAAAATTGTACAAATGGTTTTCTAACTTAATCATTTATTCATCTTATAAATTTAGAGAAGCAAACAATTTGTTAATCAGAATATGTTAATTTCTTTTCTAAAAACAGGAGTGAGTGAGAATTTAATAGAAACAAGTAAATATCAAGTTCAGAAGTTGAACAACAAAGATCAAGAAACGTATGCTCTAGAAATAAGCGTTCAGAAAAATTACAAAACTATTTTTATTTTATTGCAGAAACTCCAACACCAAAACCTTCAACAGAAACAGGTTAGTTGTTAATGATTACTTGTGTAAAACTTCTCAAAATTTTTTTATTTCAACAAATTTTTGAATAAAAAGCACTTAATTTAATCTGGATGTCTTTTTCTGCAGCGTCATTATGTGTAAAACAAGATGGCCTGGCTGATTCTTCATTAATAAGGAATTGGGACATTGATGTTTCCAGTAATGAAGAACGTAAGGCTGATATTCGACCAGGTGCAAGAGGATGGACACCTGAAACTGGAGATAAGAAAACTACTGTCAGCCTCTTTGTTGGTGATGCTCTCATTTATGGGGCCAACATGAAGCTTCAGAAATCTAAATGTGTTGGAAAATATGATGTCTTTCTTAGTGGAGGTGGACAAGGAAATGTACAAAGACTCAAGGTAAATAACATGAAAATGAATCATTATATTCATTATGAATTTTAATAAACTTCATTTTTATAATTATGTCATCTTTTTGAATGTGTTGGTATTCATTGATAGCATTCGTATCTCATTGTATCTTTAGAATAATGGAGCAAATGATATTGTAATAATTCCATTTGGTACAACGGCAGACACAGTGAAAATCCACTTTACTGCTGAGGGGTCAAATTGTAAAATGCAGGTCACTGTGTCCATTATTGGATGTTTCCAGTCAGCATGTAAGTATTTCAATTCCGGACCTTTTATTAGATTGTTATTATATGAAACTAAACTTAAAATATTTCTGACATAATCATCAAATTAGAATTACGTTAATACAACATATTAATTTTATAAATGAATTTAATTAACTTTGTCGATATAAACTCTGCTTATTGGATGAGACAAAAATTTGAAAGTAATTTTATTATGAAATTGAAAAAGTAATATATATTAATGAAATTTTTAATTCCTTTCAATTTTTTTATTTTTTAGCTACAACACCAACACGTATGTACATACTTTATTTTATAGAGGTCATTTAAAATTGATATATATACCTTAAATCATATTTTATATGAATATTTCAATTTGTTTCAAATGTATCTACTTATACAATAAAACAAATAATATTGAAATGGCACAAAACAAACAAAAATGTGAATGTGCCACTTATTTTTTTAAATTATTCTTTGTCATATTAAATAGAATATTACAGATTTTTGTTCCTAATTTATATATATATATATATATATATATATATAAAATCTAGCTTCCTCCACTGAGCATCAATAGCTTAGAGGTAGAATCACTGACTGATGTCAATTCGGTTGGGTTTTAATCCTGGCTAGTAGCAATCGGATGTCTAACTGTACAAATGGGCTGATACGATGAAACAAAACTGTCTGCAGATGAACATATATATATATAATTATGTATTTGGGCAGCAATCCCTCTTACACATGTTTCATTAAAAATGATTGACAGGGTGTTATGGTTAAGCTTTCTAAGAATTTTTCATGTGTTCTTATAATTTTTTTTTTCATGACACAAATTATATAATAATTTCCTGATGTTTTAGATATCCAAGCACTTTTAGCTACACTTGTAGCCATTAACAAGTATAAACCACAGCCATTTGTCAGTCATTTTTAACAAAATTTGCAAATCTATATATGTAAATATTCTCAGATGAAGTATATCTGTAAAAGAGACAAGATGAAAAACTATATTTAGCTGATATGTTCCATTTTCGGAGGGACTTAAAAAAAAAAACTATAGAATATTACTCACTCATTTTACTTTTTGTCAGATTTTGAATTATGCACTTTGTGTCCTCCATACGCTTTGATTGACCTTTCAACCACCTGATGAACATTCATGAATGTTCTCAAATTTATAAGCCTTGATAAGCCAATGGCAGCCTCACATCTGTATATAAACATGTAGAGCATTAAAAATCCTACATTCCCTTGATAAAGTCTCTCAGAGAATGAAATGTGTCAGGTAATTATCGTTTTTAGTCCCATTTTATTCACACAAACACACACACACACACATATATATATAGGAAAAACTACTAAAAAGTTGTAAGTTTAAAAATGTATTTAGTTTTTAGTCCCATTTTATTCACACAAACACACACACAAATATATATAAATATATATATATAGGAAAAACTACTAAAAAGTTGTAAGTTTAAAAATGTATTTTTTTGACATTATTATATTTGATATTTCAGACTGTCCTTGGCCTTTCATCAGAAACACCTAAGTTTTGAATTTTTATAAATATTTCAATAGTTAAACTTTTTTTAGATACACTTAAAAAATTTTTCTTTAAAACAACATTTATAAGTATTATTAAATATAGGTTTACGTTTACAAATATTTAAAACATCTGTCACTTTCTGTGTCACGTGATGTAAACAATCTCTCGGACGAACGCTCATCGTGAAATACGTTTCTAATTTAAATTTTAAAATCATTTGTTTCTGATGAAAGGCCGAGGAGGGTCTGAAATATCAAATATAATAATAGAAATAAATAAATACTGTCAAAAAATACATTTTTAAACTTACCACTTTTTAGTAGTTTTTCCTATACATATTAAGACAGTATACGTGGATCATCACTATGTTATATATATATATATATATATATATATATATATATATATTATATTTTATAATTGATATATTACAAATGTCTGGTTTTCTACCTACGATTAAGAGATAAATTATTGATCAATTAGAATTTTTTGTTGGAAGAAAACATGACAATCCATATTTTTAAAAAAATGTATTTAACTATTCAAGCACATTTGAAATTTATATAATAAAATATATGTTTTCTATTTCAGCAACACCAAAACAAACAACTGAGACAGGTAGGCATAAAAGTTTTTTTAGATTAATCTTTTTCATAACAAGTGTACTTAATGTCTGTCAATTACAAGTTAAAAATATATTGTGATGAAACTGATATACGAACAATTTCTTCTGTGACAGCATCTTTGTGTGTGAAGCAAGATGGCCTGGCTGATTCTTCTTTGATACGAAACTGGGATATTGATGTTTCCAGTAATGAAGAACGTAAGGCTGATATTCGACCAGGTGCAAAAGGATGGACACCTGAATCCGGAGATAAGAAAACTACTGTCAGCCTCTTTGTTGGTGATGCTCTCATTTATGGGGCCAACATGAGATTACTAACAAGCAAGTGTGTAGGAAAATATGATGTCCTTCTCAGTGGAAGTCAAGAAAGAAATGTGCAAAGATTCAAGGTAAAATATTATAAAAATTATTTAGATTCAATTTTTTGTTAAATGTAAATGGATCTATAAAAAACTATCAAAAGTATCATGTTCTAGGATGTTGGTTTATTTACTAATCCAAAAATGAGTTTGGGTATAGAAAATTTCAAATAAATATGTTAATTTTTCAATGAAAAAAATGTTAATATGCTACATTAAAAGTAATTGATCATTAAATTATGGTTTGAAATTGTAGCAGGACTTATTCAAATTTATTTAATTTATACTTAGTTTTATTATTTATTTTCTCTCCAGAACAATGGACCAAATGATGTTGTAATAATCCCATTTGGTACAACAGCAGATACAGTGAAAATCCATTTTACACCAGAGAGTCCAAATTGTAAAATTCAAGTTACAGTATCCATTATTGGATGTTTTGAATCAGCATGTAAGTATGTCCATTGCAATATACACCTTATTCAGATTAGACCAAAACTTTATTGAATAATTTAATGCCTCATCTAAAAATTGATGAGTAATTTTTATATTTACAGATAAAACTTACAAATAATTTACCATTTGTTTACAAAGCTCTACACTGATGAGAATTTATAAATTGCCATGTTTTTTTAAGTAATTCATCTATTTTATATTCCTAATCATGTATTAAAATATTTATCCACGTTGTTTATTCTTTAAAATTTGTTTGTAGCGACAACTCCAACTCCAACACGTGAGTAAAATAAACTTAACTGATTTTTTAATTAATCATATTTGATAAAATTTGCAAAAAAATCAATTTACTTTTTTTTATCAATTAACTTTATTGAAATAATAATCATAATTAAATTAAATCACATCTCTATATTATCTAATTCTCCATTGTGAATTTTAATTATTTGAAAAACAAATGTAAAATAATTTTAAGTTTAATGCATCAAATTAATTTTCAAATTGTGCATTTATGCTTAAATAAATATAAATTGAGTTTATAAAAATTAAATTTCCCTCAATAGAATTTAATAATTCTTAACAAACAAAAATGTTAACAAAACCAAATGGAGTGGATGTTTCTCCTTCATTATTTTATTTTTTTTGTAAGTCAAATTAAAAAACAGTAATGGTTTTTGTTCATTTTAGCAACTCCAACACCAAAACCTTCAACAGAAACAGGTTAGTCTTTTATGATTTCTAATGTAAAATTTAATTTCAGAATTTTTCTTTACATTATATTTTCAAAGTATGATGGAATTAACTTATCTCAATTTGAATATAATTTATTGCAGCATCTTTGTGTGTAAAACAAGATGGCCTGGCTGATTCTTCTTTGATACGAAACTGGGACATTGATGTGTCCAGTAATGAAGAACATAAGGCTAATATCCGACCAGGTGGAAATGGATGGTCACCTGAATCTGGAGATAAGAAAACTACTGTCAGCCTCTTTGTGGCTGATGCTCTAATTTATGGGGCCAACATGAGGCTACAAATGGCCAAGTGTGTAGGAAAATATGATGTCCTCCTCAGTGGAACCCAAGAAGGAAATGTGCAAAGACACAAGGTAAGTTAAAAAAAAATTTGATATTTTGCTAAATATAACTTGATCTTTCAATGAGTACAGTAAATATATCTAAAAATTTATCTCAAAAGGAGTTATGGTGTAGAAAATCTCAAATAAATACATTTATTTTTCACTGTAAATAAAATTTTATATACTGGAGTTAAAACATTAAATGATGTTATCTAGTGGCTTGAAATTGTACAAAGACTCATTTAAATTTATTGAATTTATACTTAGTGTTGTTGTTCATTTTCCCTCCAGAACAATGGAAAAAAATTGTAAATATGCTAAATTCATTGATCATTAAATAATGTTATGAAATAATGACTTGAAATTGTAGCGAGTCTCATTCAAATATATTGAATTCATATTTAAGTTTATTATTTATTTTCCCTCCAGAACAACGGACCAGATGGTGTTGTAATAATCCCATTTGGTACAACAGCAGATACAGTGAAAATCCATTTTACACCAGAGAGTCCAAATTGTAAAATGCAAGTTACAATATCCATTATTGGATGTTTTCAATCAGCATGTAAGTATCATATTATCCATATTCAACAGGAAGTTTATTGAATAAGTTAATATCTCCCTCAGAAATTAATCACTTATCTTTCATGATATATTTTAGTGTTTATGAAAAGAATTTACAATTAATCTACCACTTTTTGAATTGTAAGAATTTATAAGTTGTTGGTATTTTTAAATTTTTTATTTTTAATATTTTATCAACGCTTCTATTTTACTGATTCTTTGACATTTTTTGTTTCTAGCCACAACTCCAACTCCAACACGTAAGTGCACAAATAAAGTTATCAGATTTTTAAAAATAAATTATAGTTTATAAAATTTGCAAAAGAACATTTTAACTTTTGATTTTCCTATAAT
Organism: Ascarosepion bandense; assembly: GCA_037127315.1. NCBI lineage: Eukaryota > Metazoa > Mollusca > Cephalopoda > Sepiida > Sepiidae > Ascarosepion > Ascarosepion bandense. The sequence goes on along the minus strand of JBBBDQ010000907.1, from coordinate 1,403,897 downwards.
TTTCTAATAATTATAATTAAATGGAATGTCATTTGAACATTGTTTTTTTCTCCATATGGGTATGTTAATTTTGGTTATTTTAAGAAGATTACATGAAAATATGATTTTAATGTTAATACATGAAATATTTAAACAAATGATTTTCAATCAAAGCCTAAATGAAATGGCTACATAATCTTTTCTACTTTTTTAGCTACTAACCTCTTTTCTTTTTCAAAGTGTTCATAGGCTGGTAAAACAAACCAAATCAAATCACCTTTTCTCATGTAAAAATAATAATCATATTTTTGTTCATTTCAGCAACTCCAACACCCAAGCCTTCAACTGAAACAGGTACGCATAAATTATTCTGCTTTAGGCAAGTTTTATTTCATATTATGTCAAGTAAATGCTTCAATATTTGTAAAAATTAAAACTGAATTGAATACATTTTCTTCCAGCATCTTTATGTGTAAAACAAGATGGCTTAGCCGATTCTTCTTTGATACGAAACTGGGATATTGATGTGTCCAGCAATGAAGAACATAAAGCTAACATCCGACCAGGTGGAAATGGATGGTCACCTGAATCTGGAGATAAGAAAACTACTGTCAGCCTCTTTGTGGCTGATGCTCTCATTTATGGGGCCAACATGAGATTACTAACAAGCAAGTGTGTTGGAAAATATGATATCCTTCTCAGTGGAAGTCAAGAAGGAAATGTGCAAAAATTCAAGGTTAGTTGTAAAAATTATTATTTAAATTGGACTATTTGTAAAATGTAAGTTGATCTTTCAAAAAATATAAAAATTATTAATTGAAAAAACAACTTCAGATAGATATCCCAATCTATCATTTTGATGAAACTGAATATGCTGCATTAAAAGTCATTGATCATCAAGTGAGGTTATCTTGAGGCTTGAATTTGTAGCCAACTTCATTAAATTTATTGAATTTATACTCATTTTGTTTATTTTCTCTCCAGAACAATGGACCAGATGATGTTGTAATAATCCCATTTGGTACAACAGCAGATACAGTGAAAATCCATTTTACACCAGAGAGTCCAAATTGTAAAATGCAAGTTACAATATCCATTATTGGATGTTTTGAATCGGCATGTAAGTATTTTCATCACAATATACTTATTATCCAGTTTGAATAGGAATGTTTTTGAATAATTTAACCTCTCACCTAAAAATTGATGACAATTTTTCTCATATATTTTAGTATTTATGAAACAAATCAAAAGTGAATCTCAGTTAAAGCAAGCATTCATTGTATATGGCTACCTGGATCAGGATAGCATGTACATTTTTGCATGATTGAGATTAGAAGCTTGACAGGGTTAATAGGATTTGATTAAGGGTCAGAGGTGATAGTCAGACTCAGATTTGTAACTTGTTTTCCTGATCACAATATGGCAAGACTGCAATACATTGAAATCATGTACATGGAAGATTTGGTTTTGAGAGTGCTAACAGGAGATTATTTACACTATTTACATTGTTCGGACTATTGTTTTCATCTTTGTTGCCATATTTACAACATTTCAGCGGCTGTATACTCCAGCCTTTTTCAGGTAATTGGAATTTAGAACTGAATCTTTTATTTTGTTCACCTGTGGAGACTGTTCTAGTTCCATGAGCCATGCCGCTTTCTGATGTCTCACTATCAGTTATCTCTCTTTAACTCAACTCCCAAAGTTTTTGTTCACCTCTGCTATTGCCAGGTATTGAACACACAACTCTTTGGGTCAAGTCACTGGATTCAACCAACACTTTTATTCTCAAGGACAAATGCGTTTCAAACAGTAGTGTCCTTGAGGACTCAAAAACATGGCTAAAAGCATTGGTTGAATGCTGTTAGGTGGAAGGGAGGTGAGAGCTTTTATTGATGCAGGCTGCCTTTTGGTGACTTTTAAGTTGGTTGGTAAGTAGAGAGGAATGAGCAAATAAGATTAGTCAATGGGAAGGAGGTTAGATGCATAGGTACCTTTAATATAGAGCTAAAAATGCATAAGATGCAACTAAACTCCTTGGTAATTGTTGATTACACTGTTAAAGGAACTGATGTAGGAATGGATGTCAAGCAGCTAAAAGGAGTAGATAGACTAAACTATCGCCCGGTTCACACTCCACCCACATCTATTGAACAGGTGAAGAGGCTCATCCCTTGTTTCCTGTTTAGGATGCGGTTTCCGGTTTTCTCTTTTCTAATCTTCCACTCTTATGTAGTTCCTGCACATCAGTGGTGTTACCGCCTTGCTTGGGGTGATATGATTAAAAAAAAAAATGTTATTGAAGAGGATAGTGTGGAGTTTGGAAGGGTGAAAGTTGAAGTGATTGAGCACTTGAAGAGTAGGGTCTGTGAGAATGTTAAAAAGAGCTCTGCAAAGGGTGGGAGTGTCTGTTATAACATCAAAGACAAGGATTTCCATTTTATGTCTAAATGGTTCTAGAAGAGGAAGTCTCTAGTGCTGAAGAATAAGGTAAACTGTTACAAGAATTCTTTAAGAGGTGGAGCAAGAGAAAGTGTTTATGAAGTAAATATGAAAATAAATTGATGAAGATATGTTAAATAGAGGAAGAACAAGGCAGATATTCTCCTCAAGATAAGAAAAACAAAATTGGAATACTGAAATATTCAGTGTGGGAGTAGCTGCAATGTGTTGTTTGGGAAATGTATTAGATGGAATTAGACAGAACCATGTTTTTGATTCGAAAAGTTAATCTGGATGTTATCAGGGTGGTTATTTTAAAAATGAGTAAGCGTTACAAGAGGTGCCAATTAATTGGCCCTGTATAGAGCGTGCATAAAGTTGAAGAGGCCCAAGTGAGAAACAATTGGACAAGACTGGCTACTAATATGTCTTATTATGGAAAAACGTGTAGCTCTCCATGGTAGACTGGAAACCAGCATAAGTGGCCATAATAAGAAGAGACGATAGAAGAGAGACTGGGGTTGCAGGAATACTGCATGAAATATTTTTGAGAAAAGTCCAGTGAAGGAGGCATCAGAAGTATTAAACGGGTAGAATATTAGGCACTCCTTTAAAACTGAGTGGAGTGAGTGGAAATGAAAAAATTGTCACTGGTAATACCTGAAAGAGAGTATATATCTGCAACTGAAGTGGTTTTTTAGTACAACATATCACCAAATTTGGAGCTTGAAATAGAATCAAGACTGCAAAGGGCAAAATTCAGGTATAAATAGAGGCATCCAGGAAGTATGCTGGTGGCTACTGAAAAAGAGAAGAGTACTCATCTGTCCAAATTGTGCAGGAGATTTGTGTAAAGTCATCTGATACACATTGCATATCTTTATAACAAAAGTGAGAGCTGACTTGTTATGTGCTTGCCAAACAGTTTGTCAGTTGATAGAGTACTATGACACATTCTTCATGTATGAATGGTTATCAACTCATTGAATGATGAAGCTGGAAATGACAGGAGAGAAATTATGGTTCAGGCTGCTGCCCCACAAAGATCACAGAGGGTGTAATATCTGATTGTTGGATGTGTGGCTTTGAAATGGTTTTAAGTATGGATGCTAATTTGTAAAGAGTATTTGAAGAACAATGGAGCAAATGATGTGCATGTGGCACATACACTACCAGCCACAATTATTAGGCCACCCCAGTGTCTTAAAAAAATTATGCATTTCATACGATTTTTTAGTAATTATTGCCAATTGAATAATTGTAAATGTAAATAGAATGGTTCTTTTGTTAATACTGCACAATAATGTGCATAAAATGAATTTATATATATTTAATAATTACCTATATTGCAGTTTCATCAATAAAAGAATGAAAAAATTTAGGATGATTCGGATGAGTTCATCTTTGCTTCTATGACTTGTAAAATTTTGCAAAGTAATTATTACAAAAGAACCATTCTATTTTCATTTAGAATTATCCACTTAAAATAGTATGAAATATATCATTTCTTTTAAAAAAAAACTGGGGTGGCCTAATAATTATGGCCGGTAGTGTATGTGGAAGAGGGGAAGAAATAGTGAGATGGGTTAAATTGAAGGGGGAAGACTATAAAGGCAAATAAACTAAAAAAAATTCTGTTCTCATTCTGCTGGGTTCAGTTCATGGTATTTATGTTCACAAGAATTTCCTTATTCATATTGTTCTGTATGCTTTTATCATTCAAATCGTAAATTTTTTTGTCAAATTTATACTTATTTTTTATTTCCCTAATATTTTCTCAAAAAATCAACTCACCTATTCTTTAAATTTATTTTATAGCCACTACTCCAACTCCAACGCGTAAGTAAAGAAAGAGATTGACTTGATTTTAAAAATAAATTATGATATTTGGTAAAATTTACAAAATTATGTTTTAATTAAATTTAATTAAATTTAATGATAATTAAAATTAGATTGAAACATATCTCTTAATTACTTAATTCTCCATATGGTCATGTTAATTTTGATGATTTCTTTTCAATTATATGAAAAATGTAGTTTTAAGATAATGCATGAAATTTTCAAATTTTGCATTTGTACAGATAAGAACAGATTATTATTTTCTATGAAACTAAATTTATAAAACTTTAATTTTACGAAAAAGAATTTTATAATGCTTAGACAATTGAAAAATGAAAAATTATATAAAAATGGTTGTTTTTCTTTGGTTAGCTGACCATTTCTGTAAAACAAACTGAAATAATAATGATATTTTTTATAAATTTTAGCAACTCCAACACCCAAGCCCTCAACAGAAACAGGTAAGATTTTCTTTACTTTGAAGTAGGATAGTTTTGTTTTTGTTTTCTTCATAATATTTTTGTTAACTGTTTTAATATTTTATAAAATTTAGTCAAATTAAACTGAATGCATTTTCTTTCAGCATCTTTATGTGTGAAGCAAGATGGCCTGGCTGATTCTTCTTTGATACGAAACTGGAATATTGATGTTTCCAGTAATGAAGAACGTAAGGCTGATATTCGACCAGGTGCAAAAGGATGGACACCTGAATCCGGAGATAAGAAAACTACTGTCAGCCTCTTTGTGGCTGATGCTCTCATTTATGGCGCCAACATGAGATTACTAACAAGCAAGTGTGTTGGAAAATATGATGTCCTTCTCAGTGGAAGTCAAGAAGGAAATGTGCAAAGATTAAAAGTAAGTTATAAAAAAATATTATTTAGGTTAGCTCCTTTGTTCAATGTAAGTTGATCTTTCAAAGGTATAAGATTAATTTTATTCATGAGATATTGATGTAATTTTATCCAAAAAAGGTTTAGTGACAAAAATTACTAATATATATTTCAATCTTTATTTGTGAAAAACTTAGTATATTGGATTAATGTCATGGGTCCTTACCTGTAACTCCAGAATGAACTCTTCCTAACACTATATATATTATGCCACTCAGGAGAGAGAGGGTCGAGTTGGTAGTAGTTCACTCCAAACCATACTGACATACTAACACCTTCCACATTTTGTATTGCTATTTCTTGTTAATATATATTTGTTATTTCTACCCTTGTGGTCATGTTGTTCTTTTTGGACCTTAACCTAGTCCATTACAGTGTCGATGAACATATTGAAGAAACGGATTCTGCACGGAGGACAAAAGAAAAACCTTTTGGCTATCGGTTGCCCATAACAGTGGTGACTAAGATACTGAAGAAATGGATTCTATGCAAAGATAAAAGAAAAAACCTTTTTGAAACAGATTCTACCTGTCGACCATAACAGTAATTGAATTCTATGCAGGAAAAAGATTTTTTTTCTCACCAAGTTTCCAGAACAACTGGTGACAAAAGCCTGAATTCTACACTGAGAAAAAAAGGAAAAATCTTTTACTCAAGTACACAACTCTAGCTACAAAGTTCTTAAGGAACAATCTCTCACACATAAAAGCAACCAGTATTCACAACAGTGGTTTTTGAAAACTGTAAATGCAAAACACAGAAGAGCTAAAACAGGGTAATCGGCTTAACAAAAAAAATAAAAAATCTGTAAGTTGATTTTTTCTTTAACCAAAGAGATTTTTTGTTTTTCTTCCTTGTGCAAAGAAGAAATAAATAAGTCATTATTTTTTCCGAACAAGAAAAAGGAAAATTTTTTTGACCACTATAGCAATAAATATAAATATATATTATCTACGTGAATAACGTATTGTAACAAAAAAAAGAAAGGGAAAAAAATGGCAACAGATAGCTTGTGTTATAATTAAATTACATTGTAAACATGGAGGACTTTAAGACAACCATGTTGGTACTAATGAAAATGCAATTCGAGCAGCAACAAAAAAAAATGAGAAAAGTCAGATTAAGCTCAAAAAGAAACAATTGGAAATTCAACAGAAAAACAAAGAAAAGCAACTCGAACTACAAGAATTACTACTACAAGCACTGACAAATAAACGGCAATATTCTGAAAATAAATCGGCATTCTCGTAAAATGCTATATGGAGCTCAATCGAAGACTTCACTTATACACCGGACGAAGACAAAACTTTTGCGGCTTACTTTAGAAGATACAAAGATTTACATGAGATTGATTGCAGGAATTGGTCAGACACGAAAAAAGTGCATCTATTACTTAGGAAACTAGGGTCAAGCGAACATACTAAATTTGTAAACTATGAATAGACTAAATAAAAAAACGAATGAGTTGGCTTTCAGGGAAGCTGTGAAACTCTTAATGGAATTATTCAGTCCGAAAACTTCTCTGTTCCACAAAAGGTGGAAATGTTTAAATTTAACGAAAAAAGGATAGCGAAGACTATATGACATTCGCTTCCATAGTAAACAAACACTGCGATGACTTTAAGTTGAACTCAGCGCTGACAATTTTATTTTTTTGATATTCATCCAAGGCCTGGTTTCAACTAAAGAAGCAGAGATCAGACGGAGAATTCTAACAAAAATTGAGAGTAAACCAGAATTGACGCTACATAAATAAGCTGAGAACTGTCAGTGATGTATGGGCATAAAAAAAGGACTCGAAAGATATCAATGAGTCTGGCGTCGCTCACATATGGAAAGTACAACGAAAAACACGTTTTTCACTCCCAAAAAACAAATCAAACCAATTACTTTACTACAAAAAGTCAAATAAAATCTCAGAAGAAACCACCACCCTGTCCATTCTATTGCTATGGAACTGTGCATTGGTACAAAAATTGTCCATACTGCTATAAGACTTGTCTGTCGTGCAATAAAGTGGGACATAAAAGTTCGCACTGTAGAACAAAGAAAGAAAACAAAAGCCAAGTGAGAGCCACTAGAACTGACCAACCAGACGGGATAAATAGACGAAAATACGTACAAGTAGAAATGTTAAACAAAAAAAATCAAATTGCAATTGGATTCTGGATCTGATTTAACCATTATTAGCCTGCAGACATGGAAGCATTTAAACAAACCAACCATGTTGAGAACAGATAAAATAGCCAGATTGGTAACAGGAAGAAAAATCAAATGTGAAGGGGAGATTATCACAAATGTGATGTTCAACGAAGTGACCAAGAAATTTAAAATGTTTGTTCTATAAAAAACAGAAAATTTATTTGGAATTGACTGGATACAGAAATTTGACCTCTGGGATTTACTGATAAATACATTCTGCCAAAAAGTGGAAAGTTTATCAACCGAGGCAGAGAAATTAAAGGAGAGTTTCCCCAGCATATTTTCAGCCAAGCTTGGGAGGTGTAAAAAAATGGCTACCAAAATCAAACTAAAAGAAAATGTCCAACCCATTTTCAAGAAGAAAAGAAATATATCTTTTGCATCATTAGAAAAGATAGACAAACAGTTGGATAGACTCTTGGAAACCGGTATGTTGGCAATGGTAGAATATAGTCAATGGGCCACGCCTATGGTTTACGTGAAAAAGAAATCAAGAGAGATACGAGTATGCGCTGACTTCTCGACAGGATTAAATGCAGCGATTAAAGATTATTACTATCCTCTCACTAGCCCAGAGGAAGTCTTCACAAAGTTGAACAGAGGACAATTTTTCTCATAGATAGACTTGAGCAAAGCATGCCTACAAATAACAGTAGATAAGGAAAGCTCAAGGTTGTTGTGCATAAACACTCATAGAGGGTTATACAAGTTCCAGAGATTAGCATTCGGGATCAAGGTCGCGTCGGCAATATTTCAGCAAATAATGGACTTATGCTAGGCGGACTGGATTTCACAATCGCATATCTTGATGACATCCTGATAAATAGCAAAAATATTGAACAACACTGGGAACACGTTTAAGAGGTCTTCATGTGGATACAAAATTATGGCTTTAAGGTAAAAGAAAATAAATGTGACTTATTTATGAAGGAGATAAAATACCTGGGCCATATTATTGACAAAGAAGGAAGAAGACCAGACCCAGAAAGAGACACGGCAATAAAAAACATGCCGACTTCAAAAAATATAGCTGGGTTATAAAGCTTTTTGGGCTTAGTAAATTATTATCAAGAGTTTATGCCTAACATGCACAAATTACGTGCACCCCTAAACGAACTGTTGAAGAAGGAAAATGTTTTGGAATGGTCATCCAAATGTCAGAAAACTTTCGGCAAAATCATTAAGACTCTAGCAGCAGATTTATTTTTAATGCATTATGATCCAAAATTGGAAATAATAGTCGCGAGTGTCGCCAGTGACACAAACTTCTATGGTGTTGGGGCATGTATACTATATAAAATGCCGGATGAGACACTAAAACCTATCGCTCATGTGTCAATAATGTTACTTTCAGCTGATTTATTAAGTCATTGATCATTATGGGATGTTATCTAAAGACTTGAAATTGTAGCAGGACTTATTCAAATTTTTTAATTTATACTTAATTTTATCCCTTATTTTTCTTCTAGAACAATGGAGCAAATGATATTGTAATTATCCCATTTGGTACAACAGCAGATACAGTGAAAATCCATTTTACACCAGAGAGTCCAAATTGTAAAATTCAAGTTACAGTATCCATTATTGGATGTTTTGAATCAGCATGTATGTATTATCATCACCATATACACATTATACAGGTTAAATAGGAACTTTATTGATAAGTTTATAGTAGGTTATCCGTTCTGGTGAAACTTAGTTGTGTGTTGAAACAGATTAACTGAATTTGGCCTACTAAGTTATAAAAGGGGTTATAAAACAAGAAAATCAAATTGAGTATAGAAACAACATTTGTATATACATGGATATCAATTAAGGTTTTTTTTACAAATAAAATAATGTTTTTAGGATGGGTCCAACGAACGTTAAAATTTTCATAGCAATAAATGCTGAAAAGAGAGTCTGTGTAAGTAGCTCAGGGGGGACAGTGAGGAAGAAGGTGAGAGGGAAAGCCCAGGCAAGCATCGGGATTGCTTGACGAGGTCAAGGGACGTACTAATTATGCTCATACTTTCTCAAATCTGGCGATGCTTTCTGTGTCAGCTTTTTATTTCATCTTTGTGGGTCCCAGCAGGTCATTTGGGAATTCACACCTGTATTTAATTCTGGGCTTCCCATTGGCCGATAAATAAAATTCACATAGGCTCGCGAACTGGAATTTGATATTTATTAATTTTTGGTTTTCTGTTGGAACATATGCATGGTGCCCAGTGTGCAAAGACCAGTTTTGGTCATTTGCTTTTTGGACCTCCGAGGGCAAACATCCGGTCCCTCTGCTTTGCTTGGTATCACCGCAAGTTAACACCTCATGAAGAAATTGATGACATTTTTTGTATTTTATATTTCAGTAGTTAATTGAAAAAAAATTCACAACTTTTCATAATCTGTTTATAAAGTACAAACTGTTGAGAACTTATAAATTACAGTTTTTTGTTTTTTCTTTCTAAAATTAAGGCTTGTACTTTATATTCCTTATATTTGAACAAAAAAATTCTTTATCATTTAACATTATTATTCTTTAATATTTGTTTATAGCCACAACTCCAACTCCAACACGTAAGTACACAAATAATTTTTCAGATTTTAAAAATAATTTAAATTTTAAACAGTTTGCGAAAGAACATTTTAACTTTTGCTTTAGAATTTGAATTTATAAAAATTAAATGGAATCACATTTGAAGTTTGATTATTTTATGAAAATTATATGAAAAATATAATTTAAAGGTCGATGCATGAAATATATAAATGAATGAAAGGTTAAAAAACAAGATATGAATTGAATGGATGTTTTAACTTGGTTACTTCATCTTTCTGTATTTTCTGAAATTTACAATTTTTTTTGTTTATTTCAGCAACTCCAACACCTAAGCCTTCAACTGAAACAGGTAAGCTTAAGTTATTAATAAACTTAAATTAATATGCATTACACAATTTTTTTTTTCATCTTATATTAAGTAAATGTTTCAATATTAATAAAAATCAAACTTGAATTAAATACATTTTCTTCCAGCATCATTGTGTGTGAAGCAAGATGGCTTGGCTGATTCTTCTTTGATACGAAACTGGGACATTGATGTGTCCAGCAATGAAGAGCATAAGGTGAATATCCGACCAGGTGGAAATGGATGGTCACCTGAATCTGGAGATAAGAAAACTACTGTCAGCCTCTTTGTGGCTGATGCTCTCATTTATGGGGCCAACATGAGGCTACAAATGGCCAAGTGTGTAGGAAAATATGATGTCCTTCTCAGTGGAAGTCAAGAAGGAAATGTGCAAAGATTCAAGGTAAAATATTATAAAAATTTATTTAGATTCAATTTTTTGTTAAATGTAAATGGATCTATGAAAAAAAAAACTATCAAAAGTATCATGTTCTAGAATGTTGGTTTATTTACTCATCTAAAAATGAGCTTGAGTATAGAAAATTTCAAATAAATATGTTAAATCTGTCAATAAAAAAAATTGTAAATATGCTAAATTCATTGATCATTAAATGATGTTATGAAATAATGACTTGAAATTGTAGCAAGTCTCATTCAAATTTATTGACTTCATATTTAAGTTTATTATTTATTTTCTCTCCAGAACAATGGACCAAATGATATTGTAATAATTCCATTTGGTACAACAGCAGATACAGTGAAAATCCATTTTACACCAGAGAGTCCAAATTGTAAAATTCAAGTTACAGTATCCATTATTGGATGTTTTGAATCAGCATGTAAGTTTGTCCATTGCAATATACACCTTATTCAGATTAGACCAGAACTTTATTGAATAATTTAATGCCTCATCTAAAAAATAATTTTTATGTTAACAGATAAATCTTACAATTAATTTACCATTTGTTTAAAAAGCTCTGCACTGATAAGAATTTATAAATTGCCATGTTTTTTTAAGTAATTCATCTATTTTATATTCCTAGTCATGTATTAAAATATTTATCCACATTGTTTATTCTTTAAAATTTGTTTGTAGCAACAACTCCAACTCCAACACGTGAGTATAATAAACTTAACCGATTTTTTAATTAATCATATTTGATAAAATTTGCAAAAAAATCAATTTACTTTTTTTTATCAATTAACTTTATTGAAATAATAATCATAATTAAATTAAATCACATCTCTATATTATCTAATTCTCCATTGTGAATTTTAATTATTTTAAAAACAAATGTAAAATAATTTTAAGTTTAATGCATCAAATTAATTTTCAAATTGTGCATTTATGCTTAAATAAATATAAATTGAGTTTATAAAAATTAAATTTCCCTCAATAGAATTTAATAATTCTTAACAAACAAAAATGTTAACAAAACCAAATGGAGTGGATGTTTCTCCTTCGTTATTTTATTTTTTTTGTAAGTCAAATTAAAAAACAGTAATGGTTTTTGTTCATTTTAGCAACTCCAACACCAAAACCTTCAACAGAAACAGGTTAGTCTTTTATGATTTCTAATGTAAAATTGAATTTCAGAATTTTTCTTTACATTATATTTTCAAAGTATGATGGAATTAACTTATCTCAATTTGAATATAATTTATTGCAGCATCTTTGTGTGTAAAACAAGATGGCCTGGCTGATTCTTCTTTGATACGAAACTGGGACATTGATGTGTCCAGCAATGAAGAGCATAAGGTGAATATCCGACCAGGTGGAAATGGATGGTCACCTGAATCTGGAGATAAGAAAACTACTGTCAGCCTCTTTGTGGCTGATGCTCTAATTTATGGGGCCAACATGAGGCTACAAATGGCCAAGTGTGTTGGAAAATATGATGTCCTCCTCAGTGGAACCCAAGAAGGAAATGTGCAAATACTTAGGGTAAGTTATAAAGAAATATTATTTAGATTATATCTTTTCTTAAATGTAATTAGATCTCTGAAAGATTAAAAAATATCTAAAAAATGATCTTAAAATGCTTTCATAAAAAATAAAAAAGTGTAATTTTATATTAAAAAAGGTTTGATGCAGAAAAGATCAAGTGAGTAATTGAAACTTTCACCGAAAATGAAATTTAATATACCACAATAAAAAAAGTGTATATTGATAATTAAGTGATATTATCTAGAGGCTTGAAATTGTAGCAGAAGTCATTCAAATTTATTGTCATGTTGTTTTTATTATTCATTTTCCCTCCAGAACAATGGACCAAATGACATCGTAATAATTCCATTTGGTACAACAGCAGATACAATGAAAATCCATTTTACACCAGAGAGTTCAAATTGTAAAATTCAAGTTACAGTATCCATTATTGGATGTTTTGAATCAGCATGTAAGTATGTCCATTGCAATATACACCTTATTCAGATTAGACCAAAACTTTATTGAATAATTTAATGCCTCATCTAAAAATTGATGGATAATTTATTAATAGCATATTTTAATATTTATGAAATACTTTCTAATTAATCTACCATTATTTGATACTGTTTGGATGAAAATTAAATTTTTGTTATCAATTTATGCTTGTAGTTTATATTTATTAAAACACCCACTCACCTATTCTTTAAAATTTTTTTTATAGCCACAACTCCAACACCAATGCGTAAGTACAAAAATGCAGTTATTAGATTTTAAAAGAAATAGCTAAAATTTGCAAAAGAATATGTTAGCTTTTCTTGTTCTGTTAAATTTATTAAGGCACTATTTCTAATTAAATGGAATCAAATTTGAATATTATTTTATTCTCTATATGTTCATGAAAATTTGATTTTTTTTTTTACAAAACTATTATTAAAAATCATTTCAAGATTAACACATAAAATAATGATTTTTGAAGTTCACATTCATAGTTAAATAAATACTGTTTATTATTTTTCTATAAAATTCAGTTTATAACTATTCAAATTTACTAAATTCAATTTTAATGCTTTGCCAAATTTAAAATTCAGCAAAACATAATTGAATTAATATTTTTCCTTTCACTTACCAAAAAGGTAAAATAGCATACTAAAATAATAATTATGTTGATTTTTATTACATGTTTTTTTTTTTTGTTTTTTTTTTGTTCAGACCAGCATATGCAGCTTCAGTGTTATTCTTATATGTCAGTCATTGTACCTTTTGGCCTTCTTCAGGTGTTTATTTTACTTGGTGACCTCAGAATTTTGAAGCATAGCCATTATTCTATCCATGGGAGTAGATTGTTCTCATTCAATTTTCTATGTTAAGTTTATATCAGTTAATTCTGTTGAATTTAATTGCTTTTGTGCTACTTGTCTGTCTCTGAATTAGACTATTAAAAACACATACCATTTTTTGCTATCACTGTAATCTGTAACTGGACACATACTCCTGGCTTCAAATTAATATTCACTAAATTTGTTTCTAGTTTCTTGAAGATAGGTTTCATAGACTCAAAAAGATTTGTAAAAACAAGGACGTTCACATCCTTTGATTGCTGGATTTTGCTTGTTTTGTTCGTTCTTTATTAGCATATCATTCCAAAGAATTATGACAAAGACTTTTTCCGGGTTTTCCATTTTTTAAAAATTTTGTTTTATTGTTTTTGCTCGATCTTTCTGCTTATCACCTTGTATTCACTTGATGTTCATTGTCAGCTGATAGAGAATTCAGCGAATATTTTATTTTCTTAAAACCCCTGTCAGTTTAGTGCCATACGTGAAACACGCTTGAGCGATCATGTCTCTCTGGAGTCATGACTGACTGGGCAGAAGATTATCCCGCAGTAGGTTGTCATTGCTTTCTGCGGTAGACTGGTTGCCAGCCAAGGCTATAGAACCCACTCTGTTCTGTTATTTAACCCATAACTGAAGGGAAGAGATGGATTAATACCTTTCCCAAGGGTATTTGTGCATAAGTGAATGCAATGAATTCAACTGGAATTCGAACTTGGGTCCCCAATTTCTTGTTCCAAGTCGAAATTCACTGTACCACAATGCACAAACCCCCATACAGAGCATGAACATCATCAAAATGTGCTGACTATTGTGTGTCAGACAGACAGACACTTAACCACAAAATGTTTTCCTAGAGATGATGTGAATACATTCCAGCAATGAGTAGAACCAGCAAAAATGAATACAGATGCTGAACAAAGTTAAAGAATTTTACAGTCTATAAACAACACTCTACTGCTTTTACTCCAAGCAAGTTCAGGCCGTGTCCCGCACAGGGGACATGGATGGCAAACTCATTGGTTTGATGAATCCATGCATGCAATCCAATGTATCATCCAGAGATATTTGAGAAATTATCATATAACTGACACTGGCAGTTTGATAGTGGAATTTTGTTCTCATAAAGAAAATCTACAACAGTGTTTGTTAGATCCTTTGCTCCATGAGAAAAGATAAAAATGAACATCAAGAAATGTTTCACAAACTGACAGCCATTAGTGTATCAGACAGTAAGTATCAGTTGTTCTATGTGTGAAATGTCTGGAGTGGAATCTATATTTATTGAATAATACATAGACTTTTTTTTTTTACTTCAAGAATAGTGTAAGAAACTTGTCCCATTGATTCAATAGATTTCTCTGAAATATTTCCAGATAATTATACCAGATTACCTTATCCAGGATTTCTCTACATTTTGAGTATGTGTGTTGTGGTGCATTGGATATCGGCTCGGAACGAGAAATCAGGGAACCGAGTTCAAATTCCAGCCGAATTCATTGCATTCACTTACGCGCAAATACCCTTGGGAAAGGTATTAATCCATCTATTCCTTCCAGTTATGGGTTAAATAACAGGACAGATTGGGTTCTATAGCCTTGGTCGGCAACCAGTCTATCACAGAAAGCAATGGCAACCTACTGCAGGATAATCTTCTGCCCAGTCAGTCATGTCTCTTTTGAGACATGATCGCCCAAGTGTGTATCACGTATGACACTTAACTGACTGACTGACTCTTAAGAAAGGGTTCAAATCACTCATCAGCTCAAGTATAACTAGATGCCATTTTTTGCTGACCTAATAATCTAATTTTCTCCATGAAATGGCAGATTTCTGAAGGTAAGACAGCAAATTACAGAAACCACATATGTTAACACTTTATGCCAATATTTCTGCTCTGAGCAATGTCGCTCAAGTAATAAAGAATCCAAACTTCCAGTTTCTTTATACCTTATCAAATATACATTCATGCATTTTTGATGTCATCTTCATTTTCTTGTTCTAGAAAAACATTGCTGTGTTCCAGTCACTGACCCTCCCAATGTAGCAATATGAGATGATGTCTTGGACAATAGGCGACATATTAAGCAGCACAAATGACCTTAGCATGGTGAATAGAATAGCCATTCACATTTTCAGACTCACCATTATACAGTTCACGTTTAAACACACTGTTTGATAAATACCTTACTTTCATATTCTCTACTTAGCTATTTTATACACTCTGCATGTGTTTGAAAGTTTTTCTTATTTTCTCCCCTTCTCTGCTGCTCTATTCTTCTTCTGTGCTCCACTCAAAGCATTGTGTTTCATTTCTGCTGAAAGGAAATATTTATTTTAGATATTTAGTGTTTAGTCCCACACCAGGATGTAGGCTTATATAAGTGTGCTTTGCAACAAAACCTAAATATTTAAACATGCTGCTTCCATAATGAATATGTCTTTCCTTTAATTGTACAAACAGTATTTATTCTTAATACAAACTCTCTTCTGTGTGCTGATTCACAAAACTGCCTGACAAGACCTAGATTTAACTTAGTTGCATAGCTAGGGTGTATGGTGAAGAAAGGGGTGACGTAAGAATAATGAGGAAATATATGTGTGATTCATTGCGAAACAAAATAAAGAATTTCTTTTACAAAGTGAAACATTTGAAGTTATCAGCAGTTTGTCTCAGAAAAAGGTTTTCAAACATTAAAAAGGTTTGTAGTTTCGATGTTGAATAGAGTTCTTTGAAATTCAGCTGTTCTCATCAGAAGCTGATAATGTATCAGCGTATAATTTAACACCGGAGTTAATCAAACACATGGGACTCTGTGATTTGATGAATAGTCAGGAAAGAAAATGGGTATATTCAGTGGTTGTTCATGAAGTAGTATTCAAAAGGCGATAGTAAATTGATAGTTTTGTTCACATAAAGTTATATGATTGTATTCAACATGGATAAAAAAATGGTATATTTTAAGGTTTCACATGAAAATATTACTTTAGAATTCAAGATAAACAAAATGTATTTTTATGTACTTGCTTTCACAGCAGAAAGAGTCTTCGCTATCATCAATTGTTATTAAAGGCTAATAATGCATAGTCTCTGCTTTCTTTTTCTCTCATCTCTCCGAAGCCGACTCACTTTTTTGTTGTGATTATTAAACTGAGTAAAATAAATAAGTGAAGTTTGCATTGACATAGATTCTGTTAGCAGTGTTCAAGTTAGCACCACATGTTTAAAGAAGTGGGCAATTATTTTTACATTACCTAGTTGATTTACACAGACATCTGCCTTTGGGCCAAACTGAAATCATTCCTGGACTGTCTTGGTTAGCATAAGTGGCTCAAATCACCTTGGCGAGAAAATTGTGTCTCGTGCAGAAATATTTTTGTGAAGTGAATTATCCAATCAGATTTTGAGTTTTAGAAAGATTACGAAAGCTAGCTGGAGCCTGCTTTCAAGAAAGTGCACAAAATTTACTTAGTAAAAGTAAAACAATAAATTGTCGCCAGTCTGTGATCAGTAAATTGTCCTATGACAGCAAAGTTGTATTTTTTACCCAATGACATTGCGAGTTTGCAAATCGTAAAGAAAAGAAAGTTATTTTTATTTCATATTCACCACAATGGTACTGATTTAGCTTCATCTGTGTATAGGTCTGCAAGACTATATTCAACACTTTTCTTAACTTGCACAATTAAAAAGCTTAACCATTAAATTTTTGGAAAGTTCCAGAGATTAATGAAATGGAATTAACAACCGACATATTCAATTTATTTGTTTGAACATTATTTTTAATTGATACTTGTATTTGAGTAGATATTCTGTTTTTAATTAAACAGTATATATATGTCAGGCTGAATATTTGTGAAAACTTTTGTTAGGAAAATGTGTCATTCAGCAGGATTTGAACCTGCAACCCCTAACAACATAGGGGAAGCCATCAATTGACCTGATGTGTTTTAGATCACTCAACCACGAATGATTTCACACTCTAAACAAAGCCAAATCAAGCTTTATTTATACAATTTTCTGATTTCTCATAAATAATCATCTCTGCTCTGAATTATATTGTAATGTAAACAATTTTGGGGAAAGTGCCTGAGATTAACAAAATAGAATTAACAATCGACATATTTAATTTATTTGTTTGAACATTATTTTTAATTGATACTCATAATTGAGTAGATATATATTGTTTTTAATTAAACAGTATGTATATGTGTGTGTATATATATATATATATATATATATATATTATATACCAGCCTGAATATTTCCTAACAAAATTTCTCATAAATTACAAACAGAATATCTAGTCAAATACGATTATTGATTAAAAACAATGTTCAGACAAATAAATTATCGATTAATATATTCACAAACTATCAATACTTGGTAATTAGTACTGCATCATAAATTCATAATCTTAAATGACCACTACATGCTTATCGTACAAGTGTTCAATGTTGCGGTTGAATCTCAGGCACAATGACTAATAATCTACGTATAGCACTACACTTGGGTTCATATACAATGTATAAATATATCCAATAATCATTTCATTGTTATTAATATTGCTACAGTAGGTCTAATGTTACTTCTGTTTTTTTCATATTTGCATTAATACTGAAACCATTATATTTAACTAGTTACAATATCTTTCACTTTCTAATAAGTAAAATTTTTTATCTAAATTGGATGAAGAAAGAAATTCTTCAACAGAAAATGACATTATTTACATTATTTGAACTATTGTCCTCATCTTTGTTGTCATTTGTACAACATTTCAGTCATTGTACACTTCGGCCTTCTTCAGTTGCTAGGAATTTCAAACATATGGTCCAGTGGAAGTAGGCATTGGTTAGTTTCAGTCACTTGATTCAAAGAGTTGTGAATTCAATACCAGGCTACAGCAGTGGTGAACAAGTAATTTAAAGTCGGGTTAGAGGGAGATAACTCATGACTACCAAAGAGGCTTCATATAAGGAAATGAGAATGATATACCTCAGTGATTATAATAAAGGGTTCAACTCAAAATTCCTAGCACCTGAAGAATGCCAGAGCATACAACAGCCAAACATCACACAAATAGCAACAAAGATGAGGATAATAATCCAAATAATGTAAATAGTATCAATACCACGTCATCTCTGAAATACAGAAAATACTTTTTTAAACACACAAATACAAAGTTTTATCAAAAGAAATATCTGAAGAGAAATATGAATTACTTTATTGTTGTAGTGAAATGAACATGAGTGAGAAAATTATTTGTTTCAGTTAAGACAGCTGAATTGCTGTTTTTGTTTTGAAACAAACATTAAAGCTTAGGATGAGCCCTCATTTTGTTAAGATTGCAGTTGTGACAAAAAGGAAAAAGAGAGAAAGAAAAAGTGAAAGGAAAGGAGAATAAAGAAATACTATCAACACTATTAACAATAAAAATATTTTTTTACAAAAATAAAATATAAAGATATTACAATTAAACATTCAAAACAATAGTGATTCAGTCTTAGGGAAATTTAAAAATTAAATCAAACCCGAGAAAAATTAAATATAATATTGTTTCCAACTGAAAGTCATCAGTAATCTTGGTCACAAACGATAGAAATGAGTTTTACCAGCAAGTCTGTGCAAGGACTGTGTGAAGACTGATCTTCAGGAATCAGGGTCAGTTCTTTGATCTCTTCCATGATAGCAAAACTGTCTGCAAATAAACTGAACTGGTAGGACAAACCAACCCTTTCATTTGAAGAAAGTCCTTACCATTATCAGAGTCTTCTTCGTCAAAAGTGGACATTCTCTCACTTTCTTTTTTATTCAAGAACCAATTCAAATGAATCTTTCTCTTATATATTTTCACCAATTGCAATACTTGCATCTTGTAATAAATTTTATTTTTAGTATTTCCTAAAAAGGGATTCTGTAACACAACTCACTTAACATACACCAATTAGTATGGCACCTTTTGCTCATGCTCCTCAGGACCATTTGTTAAGACTGCTCTAGATAGTATGTGGTAAGTTGTTTTTTTTGTGGTTCTCAATTCTTCTGCCCTTACTTGTGAAAAATGATATTACACTTGAGGGGTAGTTGCTACTATGAAACATGTTTCCACTATATGATAATTTCCTGTTAGCGTTTGTGTGAATCCCCACTTAAGTGTTTAGAATGTTGTTGTCAACTGTTATAACTCAATTTCTATCTTTTATAGTATAAATTGTTGCTTTGGCACTCACCGTGGCATATGTAAGAAATACTTTGAAAACTGACTGCAACAGAATTTTTAGACTACTTAGAGTTTTTTATTTAAGCATCTAGACTAGTCCATTTATGTCACACTTATTAGTATCACTCCTTCCTCTTTCTGGTGAGTTTGCCAACGTACTTGTATTTTTTTTTCATTTCATTTCAACCTCAAGTTTTATGTGTTTATTTCCTTCTTCTGGAAATTGTACATGTACATTTAAGGAATTCTTGCAATTCTGGTACATCAAAAACATCATACAGTGCTTTCATAGGTTCTTTCATTATTTCAATCCTATTTTTTGGTAAACCTTTTCTTTATCTGCTTATAATGCCTTTTATGCTTACACTAGCAGTATAGCCCAGCATTGCTCGGGTGTAATGAAAGCTTTAAAACTAATCCATGGTCCTAGAGCTCAAACTCTTTGGACATTGGCACGAAATACTAAAAAGCAATAGTTGTTTCCAGTTAAAGCAAAACCATAAACTGAAAGTAAAATGAATGGATGTAAGTCAAATTTTGATTTCAATATCAAATAGGTTTTTTTGTCGTAAACTGAATTTTGAAGGCTAAATAAGTCCTCTGAGTAAATGGTATCATGTCTGAGACTAAGAACTATAATTATACCTACTCAGAGCCAAACCCAAAGCACAAACTAAAATAAAAGAGCTGAAAAAATACAGACATACAGGCAGATAAACAGACACACACACAAACATATTGCCTTTTATATATATATATATATATATATATACATGTATTATTGATTTTCTGCACTATTGTAAGAACTGCAACCTTGAAACTTCTGATTATCGTTTCTTATGTCTTTGTCTATGAGTGTATCAAATTTGATTAAAATTGGACCACTCCTTCTATAACCCGATATTTTTTTATTATTGATTTTTGATATTTATTGGGGGTACCTCGACACAAAACCTAGCCAAGAACACTCGCAGATGCTTATAGTACAGCTGTGTAAATTTTCAAGAAAATCGGTTCAGCCATTTCGGAGTCTATAGGTAACAGACACACACAGACAATGTTCCATTTATAAATAAGTTTAGATTATAATGTCATCTTCCTACATTTCTTTTTCATCTTTATATGCTCTGGAAAGTACTTTTTCGCCCGTTTTGAAAAAATTTGTATCCTTTTATCCATTCTTATTCTTTTTTGATTCGGTAACAATTTTTTGATCACCAATTTAACTTTTTTTTGTGAAAATTAATTTTGCAGGGAACATGCCTGACAGTGTATTGGGATTTGCCGTTATATGGTAAACTCTCAAAAACTTTTATCGTGCTTCTTCATGTCTTACTTTTTCAAAGTTCTATTGCAAGTATTCACAAATTAATCAGATTGTTTATTTGACTTTGGATGATATAGTGGGATAGTAATATGTTTACAAAAATCTTTGAATTTGTGAGCAGTGAATTGTGTACTATTATTTAAGACTATGGTATCTTGAATGCCATATCTTACAAACAGTTCATGTAAAGAATTCACTGTCACTAAAGAATTTGTTTTTTGTTTTTTTTTGCATTTACAAATTTTAAGCTATTTATAAAGTTATCCACTATCACAAGATAATGTGATTTATCTATTGAACCTGCAAAAGCTATATGCAGTCTTGACCACAGTGTGTCTCTCTCTTTGGCCTAGGTTGTATTTTCATAGGGCTTGGAGAACCTGATACTAACAGGCCAGATAGAGGGAAAAAGAGACAGGGGAAAGCAGCGAATAACATATTTGAAGGACCTAATCAAGTGGATGACGAAACGAGGGTTGCATGGTGTAACAGGAGAAGGTGTGCTAAGAGCCACCAGGGATAGAGAGATGTGGAAAGCCATGATCGCCTACGTCCTGAAAGGACAGGACACATGGAAGAAGAAGAAGAATTTTGTTGCAAGAGCACAATCTTTGCAGTTGTTTACTATTTCTTCAATGTTTTGATCCATTTTGGTCCAATATGCATAACTTCTCTTAAGAGATTTTATCCTTGAAATTCCCAAATGTTTGCTATGAAATTCATTTGATATTCACTTTTGTAGATTGCTAGGTATTACAACACTTTGTGCAAACATTAGTACTTCATCAGATAGCAAGTAAGCATTCAAGTCTGGATTACATTTTTTCTTACTTTCTTTTAGTTTTTTTTTTTATTTTTGCGATAAGCACATTTTTTTATGCATTTTTTTTTTATTTCTTCCATGGTAACTAGTAGTTCATGTATTACATTGCATAATATATTTCTTATTTCTATTTCACTTTTTAATTCTGCAATGACAGTGTCCTCAAATAGTTCAGTAAATTTTTGGTATTAATCTTAATAACTCCTCCATTTTGAATGGTTGATATTACATCATAAAATCATAATTTAATAAGACAGTACCCCAGTGTTGTAATCTATTCACTCTATGCATAGCAATTCAATTTTTGGAATTTAAATTGATAATATAGGTTTGTGGTCTGTCTGCAACCAAAAGATTTTGTGTATAAATTTTTGAAATCTTTTCACTGCAAATATTATTGCTAATGCCTCTTTTTCGATCTGGCTGTAATTTTTTTTCTGCTGGCAGTTGTGAACATGAAGCATGTGTAATTGCTTTCATATTACTGTCGTATTTATGTAAAATAACTGCTCCTATTCCATAATCACTAGCATCTGAAGCTATTACGATTTCTACTTTTAAATCATAATGTACTAATGATAAGTTTTATGTTAATATTTTTTCATTTCTTCAAACATTCTCTGACACTTATCAGTCCAGTTCTATTTTATGCCTTTTTTAAGTCAATTGTTTAGTGAAGCTCTCAAATTCTGCATATTAGGTACCTAAATTTGATAGTAATTTGCTAGTCCTAGGAATGCTTGTAACCTAGTAATGTTTGTTAGGAGAGGCATATTAATTGCACTTGCCCTCAACAGATCTGCTTGACAACTATTTTTGTCAATGATTTGTCTTAGATGTTTAATTTTAGACAAAAATAAATCACACTTTTTCTCACTGAGTACTCTCATATTTTTTCAAAAACTGTTTTCACATGCCCAATATGTTGTTCCTTAGATACACTTTTAATTAATATATTATCCAGATATGCTACTGTGAAATTGCAATCTTTTGGAGTTCTTTATTATAGCATCTGGGCTAGTTCATTAATATCACCAGGAGTGTATTATTTACACCACATTATACACAGGAATTGATTCATTTCTGGATGATGGGAATAGGAGTACTGATATTGTCTAGTGAATTTTATCCTATGATATAATTGAATCCATATTGTGTGTGAGTTATTAGTATATCAAAGAAGGACAGTTGATCTATTTAATGTTCCATTGTGAACAGTACAGAAGGCCTTATTAGGGTCATATGGCCCAGCAGTGCTTTCACATTTTCCTGGTCTCACCAGAGAATGAAGGTATCATTTCTATATCTAAGCTACGTGGTTAGTTTAGTGGTGACATTCTTACAGCCATTTCCTTGAAGTATTCCATGTATGTTTGCCATTACTGGAGATAATGATTATCTCATAATTATTCTTCCTGTCAATATTTGACAGATGATAAAATTCTTAACAGTAATATCATTTATAAATTTAAGTATTGTCATTATCAGTGAGAAAGTATAAAAAAAACTGATTCTATTTCCCTGACCTTTTTTCTCGTTCAGGTAACTCTTTACCTGCTAATTTTCTCTCCTTTACAAAGAGAAAAATGTATAGCAAACTTCTGTTTAAACATGTCAGAATAATATTTGCAGAATTATTACCTTACATTATCTAAAGACAGAAGTAAACTTAATTTTATTTTGTAAGATCACATGTGCATTGTGATGCAGTGGATATCGGGGAGCCGAGTTCAAATTCCAGTTGAATTCATTGCATTCACTTACACGCAAATACCCTTGGGAAAGGTATTAATCCGTCTCTTCCTTCCAGTTATGGTTTAAATAACAGGACAGATTGGGTTCTATAGCCTTGGCTGGCAACCAGTCTACCACAGAAAGCAATGGCAACCTACTGCGGGATAATCTTCTACCCAGTCATGTCTCTTTCGAGACATGATCGCTCAAGCGTGTTTCACGTATGGCACTTAACTGACTGAAGATCACACGTTGACTTTACTACCTTAGCCACTCCTAGAAATGGCCCTTAAATATTAAACTTCTCTTTGAATTTTTAAGCAGTCACAAATTATTTTAGCAGATGAAATTCTTGTCATTGTGTCTGAATAACACCTTCCTTTGACTCTCTCAAAAAAATGCATTGCCTGTACATTATAAAATGGATTAATCCAACATAACCATTTTCAATCAAAAGACATTTAATACATTTTACAGAAACTTCATTTCTGTAGTTAAGTTTTATCAGCTCCTTAAAGATTTAAGATAGTCTCCTTCCTTTACTAATTTTAAAAAAAGATCCATTATCACAGGTCCCTGTTCTTTTACTAACATGTCATGAGAAAACATATTTCAATCTTTTAAAATGATTAAGTCAGAAAAGTAGGCATCATTTTTTTATGTCATGGTCTTGGCAGAAAATTGTTACTATGTTTGCTCAATGAGTAGAAAGATGGAGAAGTAGGTAACATTACAAATTTAATAAGACATCTCTATGACTACCACCCACAAATTTATAGCAAATGCAAAGTTTAAGTTCAGTGTATAATCTGAGAGGTGAAAAATAGTGTATAAAAATTCAGTGTATAATCTGAAAGGTGAAAATATCATAGTTTACCTAACCATTTATTACCATCACAGAAGATGTGATGAAAGAAGAGACCAATGTCTTTCTACCTCTGTTATCCAAAATTTATCAACAATGAAAATTTATGCTTTCATTATAGGTTCAATGAAAAAGTTATACAAAACTATTTGAGAGTAAGTTTTAATTAAGCAAAAAGATTTTGTATAAAAATGCATTTTTCTATTTCGTTTGACTTCCTTTATTCAAATATAAAATCAATTTCTTTTGGAAAATTTTCATTTATTTTGTGAATTGAATGTAAAACTAAATCTTGATTTTGTGTCTAATTACATAAAAATAATTGTGAAAGAAAAACAATCCAATTGGAACAAAAAGATAATGACAAAATGAAAAATGTTTTGCTAGAATAACAAAATTTATCTTGAGTTTGTAATAGCTTTTCTGTCCTTTTTTATAATAGTGGCACTTAATGAGGATGCATTTTTGTGGCCATATTTGTGTGAATGCTGAAAAAATAACTGTCCAGTTTTATGTTCAATTCACATGCTAAATTGGACATTAGCTGTCAATTTTTCTCAAAAATGAAGACATTTCCAAAAGAAATGACTGTCATATGAAGACATTTCCAAAAGAAATGACTGTCATATGAAGACATTTCCAAAAGAAATGACTGTCATATAAAGACATTTCCAAAAGAAATGACTGTCATATTCAAACTATACAAGAAATATTTCTTTTCAAGCCTTTTAATTCCGTTAACTGAATGTTAACCTAAATTTATAACCTTTATCCCAACATTAAAAAGAGTTTTCATCATATATTTTTTTTTAATCATATCACCCCAAGCAAGGCGGTAACACCACTGAAGTGCAGGGGGCTATGTAAGAATGAAAAGATTGGAAAAGAGAAAGCTGGAAACCACATCCTAAACAAGGAACAAGGGATGAGCCTCTTCACCTGTTCAATAGACGTGGGTGGAGTGTGAACCGGGCGATAGCTTAGTCTATTTACTCCAGTGGTGAAAGAATGAGAGATTTAAAAAGAAAACTTTATCATTCATATAACTACAGATGCAATTAATAGTGTTTAAGCTTTTTAAAATCATCAATGGTCACATTGTCTCCTATTACTGATCACTGCTTAAACCAGATAAAATAAATATAATGACCTTCATACATTTTAATTTTAAGTGAACAAAGATGTCAACTATTCAGACATATTAAGTACTGCAAAATCTGAAGAGAATATTATTACAGTAGAATAAAATGTGAAGAAATGTCTTCTTGTTTGTTGTCAATTTCCTATTTGCTATTAAGTGTGGTTACCTCTCATGGTCACATCAGGTCAAATGTGCAGATGGTATAATAGATAGCATCCTGGAATGAGTTATTGGAGAGACATATTCTAATTCCAGTTGAGTTCATTTCATTCACATATACACAAATACCCTTAGGAAAGATGTCCATCTTCTCACCTATGGGCTAAATAGTAAGACTTGTATCAGAAAAAAATATCAGCAAGAAATTGTTAATGCAATATTCACTTGTAAAATAAAGAATTATTCTGAGAATCCAAAATGTGTTCTGGATTTAAATAACTCACAAAGGGTTGATGAATCAACCAAACACACAGTGTCATGATGTCATCTTTAATCTTAGTGCATAACCATATTAGATATTATTATGCTTATACAAAAAGTGCACATCATTACTAAATTGTTTAAATTAATAATTTAAGTGTGTATCAGTACATTTCATAAATATTGTGATAATTGTGGTTACAACAATTGAAATATGAATTTTTTATATGGTTGAATCTCTAATCTGAACCCAATTTGAAATATATTGCTTGCTCTCATAATGTTAACATCTACATGAATGTATCATTCACTCTCTTAGAGAGTCTGACTGTAATTTGTCACTAATCACCAATCAAGCTTCATCTTTAGGAAACTCCGTGAAGAAACACATAAATGGTTAGTATATTTACTCTGCTCCCCCACTGGAGTGAGATGCAACACAAGGTCTTTTTTAAGGTGGGGACCCGACTGCATACGGATGGGCTCAGAGACAAAAATTCCCCAGTTCCCTCAACTGCTGGTTGTGCTGGCCCCGGTGATGAGCACCTGGTCCACCCCTCTGCTGCAATGGGGTGGCGCAGCCGCAGAACACTGTTCCCTGGGACCAGGCATCTTTAAATGTAATTTTTCTCAGTTGCAACCCTTCCCCCGCGGACAGAGCTACAACTGAGCCGCATTCTGTCTTTGAGGACAGAGACGCAACTGAGAGATGATTCGGTACCCACCAGACACAAAGTGTGCCAGGTAAGTATAAATGGTTAGTATGAATGGAAGCAACTCTGATGATTTCTATAAAGTAAGCAGTTCTTCACATCAAACTGACTCAGTTATTAATGGGTTAATTGTCCCTACAAGAAATTAGCTTATTGGGTGACAGGCTGTACCTCAACAGCTGACAATACACTTCAACAGAAAACTGTCTTTGTGAATTTTGTAAAGTCTGTACATATACTTTATTGTAATGCTGAGTGAGTTGTCTGCATTCATACATCATGAAGTAATCTGTGTTTTTGTTCAGGATTTGTTATAGCTCTCTCTTGATTTTAAATATTAGATTCTATTTTTACCTTGCTATAGCTACAATTGCTAACTTGGCTAGCCAATTTTTCTGAGTATTTCAATTTGTCCATCAGCACTGTTGTGTTTCCCTTGTTTGCTTTTTTTTGCTGTTTTCTTTTTTCTATTTTGACATACCTTGACCCTCTCAAATTCTTGCTTTTTGCAACTTGTTTAGGTCATAATGAATTCCATTTCTACTCATTTCTGATAAATTAGTCTAAGATTGATCCCAGGAAGTATGACAAATACTTTCCCTACCCAGGTGCTTTGTTCTTTCCACAACCAATTGTATACTTCAGTTTATAAACGAAAAATGAATAATGGATTTTTTCAAAATTATAAGGTCATAAAATATGACCTTATAAAACACCAGAAAACACCATAAAATCGACAAAGAGTATAATGACCAAAACGTCAATATAAAAGTCACATACTTATGCTTGTCTGAACAGAATGACATATAATAATAGTAATTACTCATATAAAAAGTTCTGACGTAAATTATGATGATTTCTATTCATTTTAGCAACTCCAACGCCAAAGCCCTCAACTGAAACCGGTAAGCTAATAATTATTCTAATTTAGGAAAGTCATAATATTAATTTAACTAAATATTGCAAAATTAAATAAAATTAAACTGAATGTATTTTCTTTTAGCATCTTTGTGCGTGAAACAAGATGGCCTTGCTGATTCTTCTTTGATACGAAACTGGGATATTGATGTATCCAGCAATGAAGAGCATAAGGCTAACATCCGACCAGGTGGAAATGGATGGTCACCTGAAACTGGAGATAAGAAAACTACTGTCAGCCTCTTTGTGGCTGATGCTCTCATTTATGGGGCCAACATGAGATTACTAACAAGCAAGTGTGTTGGAAAATATGATGTCCTTCTCAGTGGAAGTCAACAAGGAAATGTGCAAAGATTAAAGGTTAGTTAAAAAGAAATATTTCAAAAGTACTTTTGTGAAATGTAATTTGACCTTGTATAGAGTTTAAAAAATAATTTCCTCATAGAAATTTGTTTTTTATTAATCTAAAAAGTTTTTTTTTATATATAAAACTTCAAATAGATATGTAAAATAAAGGTTAATATGATTGATTAAAAGTCATTGATCATTATGGGATGTTATTTAAAGACTTGAAATTGTAGCAGGACTTATTCAAATTTTTTAATTTATACTTAATTTTATCCCTTATTTTTCTTCTAGAATAATGGAGCAAATGATATTGTAATAATCCCATTTGGTACAACAGCAGATACAGTGAAAATCCATTTTACACCAGAGAGTCCAAATTGTAAAATTCAAGTTACAATATCCATTATTGGATGTTTTCAATCAGCATGTAAGTATTACCATCACAATATACACATTATACAGGTTAAATAGGAACTTCATTGATGAGTTAACATCTAGAAATTCATGACATTTTTTATTCTATATTTCAGTAGTTATTGAAAAAAATTCAACTTTTCATTGTTTTCAAAAGACTAACTGATAAGAATTTATAAATTACAGTTTTTTGTTTTTTTTCTTTCTAAAATTAAGGCTTGTACTTTATATTCCTTATATTTTAACAAAAAAATTATTTATCATTTAACATTATTATTCTTTAATATTTGTTTATAGCCACAACTCCAACTCCAACACGTAAGTACACAAATAAATTTTTCAAATTTTAAAAATAATTTAAATTTTAAACAATTTGCGAAAGAACATTTTAACTTTTGCTTTACAATTTGAATATGTAAAAATTAAAATTAAATGGAATCACATTTGAAGTTTGATTATTTTATGAAAATTATATGAAAAATATAATTTAAAGGTTGAAGCATGAAATATATAAATGAATGAAAGGTTAAAAAACAAGATATAAATTGAATGGATGTTTTAACTTGGTTACTTCATCTTTCTGTATTTTCTAAAATTTACAATTTTTTTTGTTCATTTCAGCAACTCCAACACCCAAGCCTTCAACTGAAACAGGTAAGCTTAAGTTATTAATAAACTTAAATTAATTTGCTTTAAGCAAGTTTTTTTTCATCTTGTATCAAGTAAATGTTTCAATA
Source organism: Ascarosepion bandense (assembly GCA_037127315.1). NCBI lineage: Eukaryota > Metazoa > Mollusca > Cephalopoda > Sepiida > Sepiidae > Ascarosepion > Ascarosepion bandense. The sequence continues at coordinate 1,374,735 of JBBBDQ010000907.1, read as the reverse complement.
TTAATAAAAATTAAAACTGAATTGAATACATTTTCTTCCAGCATCATTATGTGTAAAACAAGATGGCCTGGCTGATTCTTCTTTGATACGAAACTGGGATATTGATGTGTCCAGCAATGAAGAGCATAAGGCTAATATCCGACCAGGTGGAAATGGATGGTCACCTGAAGCTGGAGACAAGAAAACTACTGTCAGCCTCTTTGTGGCTGATGCTCTAATTTATGGGGCCAACATGAGGCTACAAATGGCCAAGTGTGTAGGAAAATATGATGTCCTTCTCAGTGGAAGTCAAGAAGGAAATGTGCAAAGATTCAAGGTAAAATATTATAAAAATTTATTTAGATTCAATTTTTTGTTAAATGTAAATGGATCTATGAAAAAAAAAACTATCAAAAGTATCATGTTCTAGAATGTTGGTTTATTTACTCATCTAAAAATGAGCTTGAGTATAGAAAATTTCAAATAAATATGTTAAATCTGTCAATAAAAAAAATTGTAAATATGCTAAATTCATTGATCATTAAATGATGTTTTGAAATAATGACTTGAAATTGTAGCGAGTTTCATTCAAATTTATTGAATTCATATTTAAGTTTATTATTTATTTTCTCTCCAGAACAATGGACCAAATGACATCGTAATAATCCCATTTGGTACAACAGCAGATACAGTGAAAATCCATTTTACACCAGAGAGTCCAAATTGTAAAATACAAGTTACAATATCCATTATTGGATGTTTTGAATCAGCATGTAAGTATCATATTATCCATATTCAACAGGAAGTTTATTGAATAAGTTAATATCTCCCTCAGAAATTAATCACTTATCTTTCATGATATATTTTAGTGTTTATGAAAAGAATTTACAATTAATCTACCACTTTTTGAATTGTAAGAATTTATAAGTTGTTGGTATTTTTAAATTTTTTATTTTTAATATTTTATCAACGCTTCTATTTTACTGATTCTTTGACATTTTTTGTTTCTAGCCACAACTCCAACTCCAACACGTAAGTACACAAATAAAGTTATCAGATTTTTAAAAATAAATTATAGTTTATAAAATTTGCAAAAGAACATTTTAACTTTTGATTTTCCTATAATTTTCTAATAATTATAATTAAATGGAATGTCATTTGAACATTGTTTTTTTCTCCATATGGGTATGTTAATTTTGGTTATTTTAAGAAGATTACATGAAAATATGATTTTAATGTTAATACATGAAATATTTAAACAAATGATTTTCAATCAAAGCCTAAATGAAATGGCTACATAACCTTTTCTACTTTTTTAGCTACTAACCTCCTCTTCTCTTCTCCAAAGTGTTCATAGGCTGGTAAAACAAACCAAATCAAATTACCTTTTCTCATGTAAAAATAATGATCATGTTTTTGTTCATTTCAGCAACTCCAACACCCAAGCCTTCAACTGAAACAGGTACGCATAAATTATTCTGCTTTAAGCAAGTTTTATTTCATATTATGTCAAGTAAATGCTTCAATATTTGTAAAAATTAAAACTGAATTGAATACATTTTCTTCCAGCATCTTTATGTGTAAAACAAGATGGCTTAGCCGATTCTTCTTTGATACGAAACTGGGATATTGATGTGTCCAGCAATGAAGAACATAAAGCTAACATCCGACCAGGTGGAAATGGATGGTCACCTGAAACTGGAGATAAGAAAACTACTGTCAGCCTCTTTGTGGCTGATGCTCTCATTTATGGGGCCAACATGAGATTACTAACAAGCAAGTGTGTTGGAAAATATGATGTCCTTCTCAGTGGAAGTCAACAAGGAAATGTGCAAAGATTAAAGGTTAGTTAAAAAGAAATATTTCAAAAGTACTTTTGTTAAAAGTAATTTGATCTTGTATGGATTATCAAAAATGATTTCCTCAAAGAATTTTGTTTTTTATTCAAAATGCATTTTGTTATAAAAATCTTTAAATTGATAATACTTCATTATAAAAAAAAGTGTATATGCTTCATTAATAGTTATTAATCATGAAAAATCCTTAATCCTTAAATGATGTTCTCTAGAAACTTGGAATTATAGTAAGATTTATTTACATTTATTGAACTTACACTCAGTTTCACTGATAATTTTCTTTCAGAACAATGGACCAAATGACATCGTAATAATCCCATTTGGTACGACAGCAGATACAGTGAAAATCCATTTTACACCAGAGGCTCCTAATTGTCAAATACAGGTTACAGTATCCATTATTGGATGTTTTGAATCAGCATGTAAGTATTTCCATCATAACATACATATTATTCTGATTAGTTAGGCACTTTGTTGAATTTGTTAAAATATTACCTTGAAGTTGATGACAAATTTTTAAAACATTTTATTATTTATGGAAGAATTCAAGTTAATCCATTATTATTTGTTGTCAAAGCCCTATTGATGAGATTATATAAATTGCAATTTGTTTTTTTTTAAATTACTGCTTCTGTTTAATATTCCTAATATTTTATCAATATTTTTATACACTTTATCTATTCTTTTAAATTTTTGTAGCCACAACTCCTACTCCAACACGTAAGTCTATAAATTAAACTTACACAATTTTATAATTAATCATATTTGGTAAAAATCGCCAAAAAATCAGTTTAACTTGGTTATCTTTTGAATCCATTTTGATTATAATTAAATGGAATTACATGAAATAAGAATTTTCAAATTTTGCATTCATAATTAAATACATACAGATGTTTATTTTACATAAAATTAAGTTTATAAAAATTTAATATCAGCAAGATTTAATAATACTTAGGTAAATGAAAAGTTTAAAAAAACAAAATAGAGTGGGTGTTTCTCATTGGTTATTTTTATCTTTCTGCAAGTGAAAGTGAAATAATAATGGTGGTTTTTGTTCATTTACAGCAACTCCAACACCCAAGCCTTCAACAGAAACAGGTTAGATTTTAGCTATTTTGAATTAGGAAAATTGCCTTTTTCACATGATGTTCCAATTGAATGTTTCAATATTTATGAAAAATTACATTTCCTGTACTTTCTTCCAGCATCTTTGTGTGTGAAGCAGGATGGTTTGGCTGATTCTTCTTTGATACGAAACTGGGATATTGATGTGTCCAGTAATGAAGAACATAAGGCTAATATCCGACCAGGTGGAAATGGATGGACACCTGAATCTGGAGATAAGAAAACTACTGTCAGCCTCTTTGTGGCTGATGCTCTCATTTATGGGGCCAACATGAGATTACTAACAAGCAAGTGTGTTGGAAAATATGATGTCCTTCTCAGTGGAAGTCCAGAAGGAAATGTGCAAAGATTAAAGGTAAGAAATATTGTTGAAATTGGATCTTTTTTAAAATGTAATTTAATCTTTCAAAGAGAATAAAATATATCAATGAAAAGTAATCATGCTCACAAAATATTTATTTACTTTTATCTTGAAGAAAGTCATGGTATATAAAATTAGAAATAATCTTTATATATATAAAAGACAATCTGTGAGTCTGTGTGTGACTGTTCCCTATGCACGCCTACATTTTTTAAGCTACGCCATTCAAACTTTTTAGGGACACATATCTACAGGGAAGCCAGGTCGACACATACTTTTTGAGTTTTAAGTTCAGCAATTTTCCATTTCACATTTTTTGGCCAATGAAGCCAATTGTTTACATTTGCTCCGTAAAACATCTAAGATCTAAGATGGTTGCTAAATAACATCACAGAAATCAAATCACACGTGTCAAATGCAACTAAAATATTTTTTTATTAAAAAAATTTTTATTCTGACATTTTAAAAATTCATTTGGTCAACAAAAAAATGTGAATATTTTTCCCTGTAATTTTAAAACAAAAGACATACTTAATAAATTTTTTATATAATTATTTTTTTATATAACCGAGTTTTAATGGAACTTATTTAATATAATAAACATTATTGCATCACGAGATTTGATGTTTGTGTGAGTATTGTTACGGGCAATGCCGGGCTATGATGCTAGTTATATCTAAATTTCACTCTAAATATACTGCATTGAAAAATAATTAATAATCAAATGATGTTATCTGGAGGCTGGAAATTGCATTAAGATCCATTTCAATTTATTATTTTTTTCTTTTAGAACAATGGAGCAAATGATATTGTAATTATCCCATTTGGTACGACAGCAGATACAGTGAAAATCCATTTTACACCAGAGAGTCCAAATTGTAAAATACAAGTTACAATATCCATTATTGGATGCTTTGAATCAGCATGTAAGTATCTTTATTGTAATATACACATTATCCAGATTAAATGTTAACTTTATTGAATAAGTTAATATATCACTTAGAAATTAATATTTTTTTCTTGAAATATTTTAGGATTTATGAATAAAATTCACACTTAATCTAATTTTGTTTCTAAAGTATTCTTCTTCTTCATGTGCCATGGCCCTTCAGGGCATAAGCAACTATGGACTTCCACTTGACTCTGTCTCTTGTCGCTCTCAATATTTTTCCTCTCAGCATCTCTCCCAAACCTAGCTCTGACATCCATTTGCTCAGGACTATCAAGTATGTCTTGCACTGCCTTCTCCTGTCTTTCTTCCTTCTGTTCTGTGAATATTAAATTCTCCAGGCACTCTTTCCTCATTACATGTCCCAGGAACTTAATCTGTCTCTTCTTGATGTTAAGTATGAATTTTTTTCTTGTTTCCATCCTCCCCAACACCTCATTATTGCTCACATGCTCAGTCTATGTTATTCTCAGAATCCTTCTGTAAAACCACATTTCTACTGCCTCAAACCTCTCCTTCATCTTTGATGAAATGGTCATACAAAAGGACAGATATCATATCGCAATCTAGCATTCTTTTCTTTGTTTCCAATGAGATTTTCCTGTCTCTCAGTACTCTGGTTAACTTTTGAAATGTGTCCTTGGCCATGCCAATGCGCCTTTGTATCTCAATATCAAACTTTCCATCCTCTGTCAGAACACTTCCCTTGTATTTAAAGTTCTTTTTTGTTTTATTTTAGTTTATCCGACCTGTAGTTGGCATTTTAGGGTCTTCTTTTTGCTGATGACCATACATTCAGTTTTCTTGAAGTTTATGCTCAGTCTTTTTTTCTCGCTTTTTTTTTTTTTTTTTTTTTTTTTTTTTTTTTGCTACCTTCTGTCGGAATTCCTGCATTTTTCCTTTCCGTGTCTACTATCAGCACTGTGTCATCCATGTATCTTACATTGTTGAGATTGTGGACACCAATGATGAAACCTGGCAAGGGTTTGATTTTTCTCAGAATTGTTTTGCTGTATAAGTTGAATAGATCCGGTGGGAAAACACATCCTTGTCTTACACCCCTTTCTATTTTTGTATACCTGCTGAATTCATTTCCTATCCATACACATGCGGTTTCCTGCCAATATAGATTCTTGATTATCCTAATGTCTTTTCCAAAAATGTCAAAGTTGTCAAGCACCTCTATCAAGTCATGTGGTGTATTTTGTCAAACACCTTTGCATAGTATAAAGCACAAATAAAGGTCCTTCTGCATTTGTATTGCTCTTTCAGATAGCATTCTGATCATGAATATTGCATTCTTCATTCTGGTATCTTTAACAAAGCCACACTGTTCTTGTCCTATCTCTGGGCCAATTCTGCTGCGCACTCTTTTTAACAGAATCCAGATGATGAGTTTCGTTATGTGGCTCATTAAGCTGATTGTTCAGTGGAGTTCACATTCCTTTGCACCTGGCTTCTTAGGTAGTGCTATGAAAATTGATCTGCTTAGGTCCTCCGGTTTATTGCTGCTGTTGTAGATTTCATTTATTATTTCTGTGAACCTGTCTATGCCAAAGCCTTCTAAGAACATCATCATCTCTATTACAATCTCGTTGGGTTCTGCTGCTTTGTTTCTCTTCAATTTGGTCATTGCCGATTCCACTTCGGTTTTTAATATTTCTGGTCAATCTATATTTTTGTGTATTGTAATTTGCTCTCTCTTATTGCGGAAGAGATCGCAAATATACTAATCCCATCTCTGAAGTATTTTTTTTATTTTTCAAGTGTACCATCCTTTGCTTTTATACATCATGCTGCTGAGCAGGTCATTTGTCTTGTTAGTTTCTTTAGTTTTTTATACACATCAATATTATTTGTCATACTCAGTCTCTCTACTTCGGCACATTTGTCATTGAACCATCTTTCTTTATCCCGTCTGCATTTGCTTCTTATTTCCTTGTGTAGTTTCTTGTATTTCATTACTGATACAAATGTAAAAATTGTAGGTTATTTATTTATAGAATTAATGCTTTCTAATATTTCTTAAAACAACTATTTTACCAATTCTTCAATATTTGTTTATAGCCACAACTCCAACTCCGACACGTAAGTACACAAATAAATTTATCAAGTTTGATGATTAGATTAGATTTCTTCCAATTCTTAAAATATCAATTCAACTTAGTTTTTTCCTTTAAATTCATGACAATTATAATTAAAATAACATTTGAACATTTTTTTTAATTCTCTCTCTCTCTCTCTCTATATATATATAACTAAATTATTTTAGGAAAATTATATAAAAATTTAATTCTAAAATTAATGCATTAGATAATGATTTCAATTTTTGCATTCACAGTTAAATAAGTACATTTTATTTTATTTGAATTAAGTTTGTAAAAATTTAATTTTATTACATAAAATTTAATATTTTTTAAACAAATGAAAAATTAAAAAAAAACAAAATGTCATGAACATTTTCCTTGACTACTTACCTTTTTTGTAATTTTAACTACAACAATAACAATGGTGGTTTTTGTTCATTTTAGCAACTCCAACACCCAAGCCTTCTACAGAAACAGGTATGATTTTAATTATTCTAATTTGCAATTTTTTTTTCATAATAATTTAATGAAATATTTTAATATTTATAAATAAAATTAAACTGAATCCATTTTCTTCCAGCATCTTTGTGTGTGAAGCAGGATGGTTTGGCTGATTCTTCTTTGATACGAAACTGGGATATTGATGTGTCCAGTAATGAAGAACATAAGGCTAATATCCGACCAGGTGGAAATGGATGGACACCTGAATCTGGAGATAAGAAAACTACTGTCAGCCTCTTTGTTGGTGATGCTCTCATTTATGGGGCCAACATGAGATTACTAACAAGCAAGTGTGTTGGAAAATATGATGTCCTTCTCAGTGGAAGTCAAAAAGGGAATGTGCAAAGACTTAGGGTAAGTCATGATAAAACAAATATAAAAATATTTATATTTTTTATTTATTGGACACAATTTAACTTTTTAATTTTGCTTTATTTTAAAAAGATCTATTAAATTTTTAATCATGTTTACTTTCACAGAAATATTACTTTAGTTGGTACTTCTTTTTCTTAAAGGATTTTATTCCATGGTGTATTTTCTTTTAGAACAATGGACCGGATGACATCGTAATAATCCCATTTGGTACAACAGCAGATACAGTGAAAATACATTTTACACCAGAGAGTCCAAAATGTAAAATTCAAGTTACAATATCCATTATTGGATGTTTTCAATCAGCCTGTAAGTGATTTCATTATTTTATATAATTTAATCAGTTTGTTAAAAATATATAATAATTGTATAATAATTGTTCCTCACTTGGAAAGACTTGTTCAAATTAATTAATCCTTGAATGTTGTATAATCCTTAATGAAAATTGCCAAAGTAAATTCATGTCCAAGCTCACACAACATATCTCCTTTAATGTAGGATATTTAAAAACAGTAGCAGTAAAAAAAAAAAAAATTCGTAGAAAGTTGAATAAGGCCAGCTATGTAAGTACATCAGACACGGAAAATGTAAATAGTTGAGTATTCGTCTGTCTTCAAGTTTTCTCAATGTAATCTTTTTTTAATCATCTCCTCCACATCAAGAAGATGAAGCCACTTAGTTGCAAGGGGGTTACTGTGCGTGAAAGAATATGAAACAAAAACATTAAAGAAAGAGAAGAGTAAAAGAACAGGAAGATAACGATTGACATTTAAATTTTTAAATATCAATGCTGCCAGGACAGAGATCCACAAGTGAAAAATACATTAGAAAAAATTGTTAACATAGAACTTACAATTACTTTTAGTCATTTCAACTGTAAAATGATAAAACCTTGCTGCTAATCTAGTCAGTCAGTTAAGTGCCATACGTGATACACGCTTGGGCGATCATGTCTCGAAAGAGACATGACTGACTGGGCAGAAGATTATCCTGCAGTAGGTTGCCATTGCTTTCTGCAGTAGACTGGTTGCCGACCAAGGCTATAGAACCCAATCTGTCCTGTTATTTAACCCATAACTTGAAGGAAGAAACGGATTAATACCTTTCCCAAGGATATTTGCGCATAAATGAATACAATGGATTCAACTGGAATTCGAACTTGGCTCCCCGGCTTCTTGTTCTGAGTCGATATTCACTGTACCACAACGCACATCCGCTAATCTAGTACTGTGCTTAAATTCATAGTCTAGGAAAGTTCATCAGAACAATTACCATAAAAGTATTTAAAGAAAAGGCACACAAAAGATATGCTACAGCAGTGGAAAAGTAACTGAAGCCAAGATGCCATTTCAGGACCAGTAACATTGCAGATTCTTTGGATTTTATCAGGAATCTCTAAAGGCATAGCAGAAGCACCTGACAAGATATGGCATCAATATTCAATGCAAGGATGAATGGTAAACTTATAAATATGTAAGATAGATTCTGGGGAAAAAAATTTTCTAACACAACACAATGAACCAACTTTTCTAGCTACAAACCAAGCAATTGATTCAATATAATTTTCCCACTTCATGTCAGTGATAAACATGAGCCCAAAAAGGCACAATGTGAGTCACTCTTCTGGAGGTTAGTATCAGACATGCTGTTAGAAGGTAAAAAGGGTTAGCTCAGAAGATTAAAAGGGATCAGTTTTATTTTGGAGGTGTCAAAATTAGCATGTCATTCCTTGTCTCAGTTAACAACAGATTTTTGAGCTCAGCTGCCAATTTGACCTTATGTACTTGATCAAGCTTCCTATTAAAACAGAAATAAAGTTATTATCAGCATAGATACAGAGTTAAGAACTGATGACATTGGTGAGGTCATTGATGAAAATTAAGAACAATGTAGATTCAAGAACAAAGCCCTAATGGGCATATGCCTTAATGCAAAAGATCTAGAAGAGTGTTGCAATTCAAGACAACTCTTATTTCAAGATTTGAAAAAAAGATTAAAACAGTTAAAAAATTTGTCCAGAAATACCATTACTTTTCAGCTTGAAGAATTCTGGCATGCCAAAGACTCACAAAGGCTTTTTGAGATATTGAAGGTAACCGCCTAAGCTTCACCATTGTTATGTAAATCTTAGTAAAATCTTTCAGCAATAATTGCTATTTACTGCAAGGAAGTTTGTGTCACAATGTCATACCAGAAAATTTTCCTTGTCAGAGTCCATCTTGTGCATTTACAAATCTACCATTTATTCATGCATTGAATATTACTGCCATATCTATTCTAGTGTACCTGCTTATTCATCTTGATGTTTATGACAAAATCCAAAAAAGGATCTGTAATGTAATTGATCTTGACTTGGCATTTTGACTTCAATCACTTTCTCGTTGACATGACATGGCTTCCCTTTCTTTTCTACAAATATTTTCATGGCAACTACTTTAATGGATTTTTTCCCTGATGCCCCAACTGTGTAAATTTATGTGCATTATTAGATTGGCATCTAGGTCCAACCTGTTTACTATTGATGTAGCTAAAAGCAACCGCCACTTCTACTCTAACAGTTTTTTTTCTCATACTTTCTACCTGTGGAACTTCCTTGCATTTACTTGCTTCCCTGATAACTACAATCTTCAAAAATTTAAATGCAACATCATTCACCATCTTCTATCTTCTTGAATCCTGTTCATCTTTTGTCCTTTCTTCAGTCCTCCCTATACTCAGTCTTTTCTCTCATTTTTACTCGCTCTAATCCCTTGCATATTACTGGCATTCTCACCTTGCTTGAGGGAATTGATTAAAAAAAATATACCAGCAAACTTAAGAAGCAACTTGTTTTTCTGAAACAAGAATTGTAACTGGTATTTGTTGTATTTCTTTTCTTCAATATATATAAGTAAGTTACCATCAATAATGGTATGTGCGTTCTGGTGCAGTGGATATCGACTCTAAATGAGAAACTGGAGAGCAGAGTTCGAATTCCAGTTAAATTCATTGCAATCATATATGCTCAAATACCCATGGGAAAGGTATTAAGCCGTCTCTTCCCTCCAGCTATGGGTCAAATAACAGGACAGATTGGGTTCTATAGCCTTGGCTGGCAACCAGTCTACCACAGAAAGCAATGGCAACCTACTGCGGAATAATCTTCTGCCCAGTCAGTCATGTCTCTTTCGAGACAGGATTGCCCAAGCGTGTATCACGTATGGCACTTAACTGACTGACCATCAATAAACCCAAGAATAGTCTGTAAAAGTCTTTTCAAGGAATGAAATATGTAACATGGAGGCTTTTTTAATTTTGTCATTCAGTTATCCACCATTAATCTAATGTATTGATTTGTATATCTTCCATACAACTTTAATTTTTTGACTCTTGAAATATTATTATTTTGCAAAATATATTGCAATTAGCGTTTATTATCTACAATCTCTGTTCTATGTTGCTACATTTGCAGATTTTTCTTTTTTAAAGCAAAATTATTTTAAAAATAGCTAACAATTTTCAATATTTCATCTGCTGTATTTATATATTTAAGCAGATAAATAAACCATGGATAGGTAATTAAGAATGTGTCAGGCAAAGATCCCAAATGATACTAAAAATTATGTATTAAAATCTTTCTTTACAACATTCTAAAAACAATGTGGATATCAGCAAGCGAACAGCATTAAGTATAACTGATGCTATTTTAAATGCTAAAAAATACTTCTGTGTAAAATACCTTATTTAAAAGTTTCTTGAAATGAATGGTTTAAGGCAGTGAAATAATTATATATTTCACTGAGTTTATTTTATTTTTATTTAGACATGTAACTTAGGATATTTTAGGATAAATTTAATATACTTAATGTAAGAACAATTATGAGACAGAGGTCATATTATTTACTATATTTTGCTGATAATTTATTCATATTAAATAAAATCAAATGCTTATATTTTTACCAATTGAATACAGTCACTGTACAAACTTTGTTTAATTATCCACTTTATGTACTACTTTGATTTTTATAGCAACAACACCAACGCCATCACGTAAGTAGAATATTACATTTATTAGATTTTGTTTACTTTTTAAACACAATTTGCAAATTGATATTTACATTTTTTTAGTTAAATTTACTTCATAAATGAACTTAGTTCACATAAAAATTTTGTCATATTAAATATTATTTTTCAGGCATTAAAAATTTAGAGTATGTCATGTTTATTACAAGTGGAAACAGTAAAAGTGGCACAATAGAAAACAATACAATTAATATTCAAGAGGAAAGAAAATATTACAACTGATCTAATAAAGAGTTAAAAGTGTTGTGGATGAAGTACAAAAGACTAATCTACAATATTTGGAAGGTGAAAAAATGCAGATGTTTGTAGATATGGAAAGCACTCGTAAAAATTCTCATATATGTTGCTTTTTAAAATGTTTACTGAAGCATTTCCAAGTATGCCCAATAATAAAAATTGGTGTGATTTTATAAACTTGTCAGTTCGACTTGTGGTATTATTTGTGGGTTGTATTTTTGTTATGGCGATTTTCTAAGTGTAGCTTAGATGTGGCACAAGGCCAAATGTATTGGGCACCCACTGAAGATTGAATTCACTTAGTTGTAATTGTTCTAACTAAGACTAGTTTGCTAAGTATTATACCACAGCAAAATACCCAAAATTAATTTCTAAGCATACCTCAGTTGTGGCACAAGGCCTAATGTATGGAGCACCCAGCAAGAAATGAACTCACAAAACAAGTTTTCTAACCATTACACAATGTTAAAGTTTCCAAATTGCATTTTTACTATAAATTATTTAATTGAAATCATTCTCAGTAGGTTGAATTGTCATTCTCTGTAGGTTTAATTGTATAATTGTCAGTTTTAGTTGACACACACCACAATGGAAAGCAATAATAATTTACTTTCTTTACTTCCTGATATTAATTATGATAAGATCTGAACTGGATCTAATTTACATCTCAATCTAGTTCCTCATAGCTGTCTATCAGTTCATTTATATGACAGTTGATTTCATTTAAGAGAGTAGAAGAGTATCATGATGCTGAAAGTTATTTCTTTGTCTCAGGATGAATACACATTTGGTATTTGCTATATACAATTATATGCAATTGAATAGGCAGAAGATCAGCAGCAACTAACAGTATTGCTGGTGAAGTAGGGAAAATTTCACTTTGTTTATTAAAAAAAACATTGGAATAAAGTATGAATATGTTTGTCACATTAAATTGATATAAATTGATGTTGCAATATATTTAGTTCACTCTGCTGCTGTTTTAATTTATTTCAGAATATTATTATATGTTTTACATTTAATATCTAAATCTAAACTTATTTATAAATGGAACTTTGTCTTTGTCTGTGTGTGTGTGTGTGTGTCCATTACCTATAGACTCCGTAACGACTGAACTGATTTCTTGAAAATTTACACAGTTGTACTATAAGCGTCTGCGAATGTTCTTAGTTAGGTTTTGTGTCAAGGTACACCCGATAAATATCGAAAGGCGATATTCGAATAAAATCGGGTTATAGAAGAAGTGGTCCGATTTTAACCAAATTTGATACACTCATAGACAAAGACATAAGAAACAATATTCAGAAGTTTCAAGGTTGCAGTTCTTACAATAGTTCAGAAAATCGATAATATATAAATATAAAAGGCAAGATACCGGGTCTGATCAAAATCAGTTTTTCAGCCCTTTTATTTTAGTTTTTGCTTCACGTTTGGCTCTAAGTAGGTATAATTGTAGTTTTTAGTCTCAGCCATTATACCATTTACTCAGAGGACTTATTTAGCCTTTAAAATTCAGTTTACAACAAAAAAAACTTATTTGATATCAATACCAAGAAATCAAAATTTGACTTATGTCCATTCATTTTTCTTTCAGTGTACAGTTTCGCTTTAACCGGAAACAACTATTGCTTTTTAGTCTTTCGTGCCAATGTCCAAAGAGTCTGAGCTCCAGGACCATGGATTAGTTTTAAAGCTTTCATTACACCCGAGCAACACCGGGCTATACTGCTAGTTAAAAGTAAAAATATGTACCTGTATCATTGATAAAAAGTTCTCAAATAACCCATTCACAGAAATTTTATAATTATTTACTCTAATAAACATTTTTATAAAATTTATGTCTTTGTAGTACAGTTTTTTATTTAGTATTATATTTAGTAAACAACTCTGTGATTTTTTTTAAACATTCTAAGTAGTCTTGGTGAATAAAATGTGCCTCTCAGCAGGTTAACTGTTTTAAGAATTAGTTCTAATGAGAAAAATTAAAAGAAAAAAGTGATGTATTATTTTTTTAATATAAATGTAGAACAAATTTACAATTCAACAAAAACAAACATTCTATTTTCTCATACTTAATTTTTATTAATTTATTCCAGCAACACCCACACCAAAACCTTCAACAGAAACAGGTAAGTGTATCCGTATTCAGGATTTAAAAAAATATTTTATTTAAATTTTTCAATTTTAATAAGAATTTAATGTTTAATTTAATATGAATGTCTTCTGTTGCAGCCTCTTTGTGTATAAAACAGGATGGTCTGGCTGATTCTTCTTTGATAAGAAACTGGGATATTGATGTGTCCAGTAATGAAGAACATAAGGCTAATATCCGACCAGGTGCAACAGGATGGACACCTGAAGCTGGAGATAAGAAAACTACTGTCAGCCTCTTTGTTGGTGATGCTCTCATTTATGGGGCCAACATGAGGCTTCCGAAATCTAAATGTGTTGGAAAATATGATGTCTTTCTCAGTGGAAGTCAAGAAGGAAATATACAAAGATTTAAGGTAAATTATTTTAGAGAAGGTAGATTTTTTTTTTAGTTTCTTCTAACATGTCCCTTTTCGTTAAGTGTACCCAGCTATACACTGATGAGCCAAACATTTTTGGCAATCTACTCATTAATATACTAATCCTCCATGTACCTGAAAAACAGCTTTTACACCACAAAACTTTTAAAGCTTCCTCCAAGGATTTGGTAAAAGGATATTAATAGCAGATTATTCAAAGGTTACAAGTTACATTATGTAGCTTCTGTTTAATCCATCTCATAAGTATTCATTGGGAATGAGATCAGGCAAGTTTCCAAAATAATTCACTGGACAAAAATTTTAAGTTTGTAGTTTTATTCCAAATTGATCATTTTGGATAAATATTTCAAAGAAATCTTATGTTTTCATTTAGATATATGAGGGTCAATCAAAAAATAATACTTGTTTGTTTGTTTTTTCAAATGAAAACTAATTTAATAGTAGAAATATACAAACCATAGTAATATAAACAAAAATATTAGGATTTTAAATCTAGACTTCAGTACAAGCTTCTTTTTTTGTAATTGTTGTAACCACTTTTGATTGAAAATAGAGCCACCTTGCAGAAGCTTCTTAGGTGTTTTCTAAGTTGCCTCATTGACCTCATCATTATTGAAAGATCACTATTCTCTGAAGGCTGCTGTGTAGCTCCAAAGCAATTAGGTAGCAAAGAATCCTCTGCTTCTTCATGGCATTTGTCAGCATCATGGAAACCCACTTTGCACAGACATTTCAGTAGCCAAGGGACTCTATTAAATTGAAAGTACTACCATGTCTCACAGAAAGTCTTACACAGAATTTTGCAGTAGTAACTGTTATATCATGTATAATTAAAGCAACAACCTGTTTGGCCTTCTCATCTCCTTATTCTACTTACATAAAGTAATCACCTTACACCTTTTTAATCACTATTAGATTCAGCCAACTCTTTCTGAATTCTGTGCACTGTCCTCAGATTGACACCCAAACTTACTGAAATGTTCATATTAGAGCTTCTGGCACGAATGCCAAGCAGTACAGTGTGCCGTTTCTAAATTTCTGGCTGAGTGAATTGCGTCATGGTGCTCTTTTTCTCATAGACAATATCCTTACATTACTGTGCAATTGACAAAATCAAAAACAAAAAAATGTACATGTGTGAAATTAAAAATATAAAATGGCAACAATTTATCCATTGAACCCTGTATATATAATTGAGAATTATGGGTTGGGAAAAAGACGGTAAACATTTTTTTTCTTTAAACTTTGACATTTTATGGTTTCTAGTTAATTCTGATACTTTTAAAATGAAATTTGAACAGATGTTATTTTGACTAATCATTGTGTGTGTGTATTATTTAGTATCTTTTGTATACTTAAATTTGTAGTAAAGTACATTTGGTTTCATCAAACATTTTCTTTCTTTTCAGAACAATGGACCAAATGATATTGTTATCATTCCCTTTGGAACAACAGCAAACACAATTAAGATCCACTTTATATCACAGAGTTCAAATTGTAAAATGCATATTACAGTCTCTGTTATTGGATGTTTTGAATCTGCCTGTAAGTATTTTCATTTTCTGATCAAAATGTTTATACACTTGATTGATAAAAAGTCATGACTCACTAAGAATTTGATATACTATTTTCTGTACTCATGAAATATAATGTTCAGAAACAGGAATGATACTCATTTATATTATTTGCAATAAAATAAGTTTTAAAATCATGTCTTATCTGCTGAATACTCATTTGGGATAATTCTTATTTATCCTTCTTTTTATTTTGATAGCCACAACACCAGCTGCAACACGTGAGTATTAAATCAATCAGATTTTCTTAAATAAATTCCCAAACTATTCAAAATTTATAATGAACATGTTAACCATTTCTTTTTTTAAATTTATTATTGAATTGTATTTCTATTTGAATTATTTTGGAATAAGTTTAAAATTCTATAAAATGTTTGTTACATTTTTTAATAAACAACTCTGCAAATGTTTTTGAACATTAAATTTTTAAACCTTATATTTCTTACATTTTCATATCTTATACACAGACATTTAGAAATGGATGTTTCTACTTTCTCCAGTTGAGTCATTTCTATCCTCATGATCAAATTTTGTTTGAAAAGGAAATATGTAACATAATGATAAATAATGGCCACACAAAACATTTACTTCATATAAGCCAAGCTTGATACATCTAAACTTATTTATAAATGGAACTTTGTCTCTGTGTGTGTGTGTGTCCGTTACCTATAGACTCCGAAACAGCTGAACCGATTTTCTTAAAAATTTACACGGTTGTACTATAAGCATCTGCGAGTGTCCTTAGCTAGGTTTTGTGTCAAGGTACCCCCGATAAATATCGAAAATCAATAATAAAAAAATTGGGTGATAGGAGTGATCCGATTTTAATCAAATTTGATACTCATAGACAAAAAACATAAGAAACAATATTCAGAAGTTTCAAGGTTGCAATTCTTACAATAGTGCAGAAAATCGATACTGTATATATATATATATATATATATATAAAAGGCAAGATGTTTGTGTATGTGTCTGTTTATTTCTCTGTATGTCCTTTATACAAAACCAAAATTTTTATCCGATTCTCACCAAACTTCACACAAATATTCTTTAGGCTGAGTCTGAGCTCTAGGACCATGGATTAGTTTTAAAGCTTTCTTTACATCCGAGCAGCGCCAAGCTATACTGCTAGTTGTTTTATAAAAAATAAAACAATTTCTTTTTCCTAACGAATGTTGATTTAAGCAATTTGATGAACTTAATACTTTATATGGCTTCTCCTGCCTTGTATCATTGCTTGAATGTTTCTCAGAAGAGATGCATACAGATCCTCATAATTTCTGTATAAGATAACATTCTCTGTGACTGAATTTCTCAAACTTTTCAAAATTATATGGCTACTTCTGATGTACCCTTCTTTTTAATTCTGTTCATATTTGTTTATTGATATTCAAATTTTGATTTTACAATATTCTAATTCAGTTACATTTGCATTAACTTAACTACTCTGTATTTTTTTTTTTAATCATCTCACCCCAAGCAAGGCATTCCACTGCCACTATTGCGCATGGGGCTACATAGGGGAAGGTAAAGAGAAGGAGTGGTTAGACATAGGGAATGACAGGAGGAAGGTGACAGATGAGTAAGGATATGAGGATAAGGGTTGGGCAGATGGGAAGTGTGTTTGATAGAATGGGAGCAGGTTAGTGTGTTAGGAGGTGTCTATTGACCTTACATTTAAACTCCTGGAGATTGTAGCCGTTGGGGAAGCAATCGTGTGGAAGAGAATTGCATTCAGTTTTTGTATTGAGCTGCAACTTTCAAAAATTACCAAAGAATGTATTTGTCTAACTTGAAACACTTAGAGTGCCTTCAAATGGTTTATGTGTGTTTTTGATTTATTTTAATCATTTCATCCTGAGCAAGGCATTCCACTGCAGGGGGTTACATAGGGTCGGGGGAGTGATGGGAAAGGATGGTTAGATATAGGAAATGTTAGAAGGAGGGTGATAGACGGGTAAGGGTACCGAGAATGAGGGTTGGTTAGATGGTGAGAGTGTTTGAGAGAATAGATGCAAGTTAGCGTGTTAGGTGTTGTCTATTGACCTTACACTTAAACTCCTGGAGATTGTAGCCATCGGGGAAGCAGGCGTGTGGAAGGGAATTCCACAGGCGGGAAGTGTGAGGAAAGAAGCTGTTGGAGTAGAAATTGCGGTTACATTTTATCGGTTTCACTGTAAAAGGGTGGGACCTAGTTGCCAATTTAGTATCTTGTGTAAATTCGTAACAAGGTGGCACCAATAACTTAAGTTCATCAGAGCAGAAGCCGTGAAAGTACTTGTAGAAGAGGCACAGGGAAGCCACGTCACGTCGGTGAGTGAGTGGTTGCAGCCGGTCCACCAAGACAGGATCGATCACATTACAGATTCTCCGTTGTATTTTGTCAAGAAGCCCGAGGAGTGTAGCAGGGGCACCCAACCAGATGTGGCATCAGTATTCAATACACGGGTGGATTGTAGATTTATAGATGTGCAGGATAGATTCAGACGGGAAAAATTTCCGGGCTCTGCACAGAGAACCGACCTTCATAGCAGCGGACTTAGCAATGGATTCGATATAGTCATTCCATTTGAGGTCCACCGAGAGTGTAAGGCCAAAGAGGCATAGTGTTTTACTCTCAGGGAGGCAAGCCTGTTATGCTGTTTTCCTTTAATTTCTTTAATTCTGACTTTTGTAATTGCTCATTTTTTCTGATATCAGCACAATTTTTATTAGATTTCTGGCCAGAAACAAATGCAAAAGTAGAGTTTCCAACATTTTTTCAAAGAGAATGAATACTGTTCTAAAAAAATATATTAACTGTGAAAATGTCCATCAAAAAACCAAGAGTAAGGTGACTGAAAATTTTACTACAGACATTTGTGGACATGATATTACCATGTTTGCTAAACTGTGATTGTATGTTTGATATGCTGTAAAACAATCATCCTATCAATGTATGGCTTACAAAATTATTTAGCAGACTGCTACTCATCAAATCCATAGAACTCAGCAATTTGAGAAGTACAAAGCAATTGATGCTAACAGTCAGAAAGGAAAAAACAACTGAAAGTTATAGGACAGGTCATGAGGAAAGAAACTCGGAGAATCTAAAACTCACAAGATACATCAAAAGCAGAAGGGAAGCAAATGAACATGGCAAAATAAAATCTAATAATAATTTCAGATTTGATTCACAGAGAATAAATGATGCTAATGTAAAAATTACACTGAAAAACGATATAAAAGCTAATAATTTACTTGACATTTTATCAGACATTGTCAAAAGCTTTCACATAATACAGTCAGTTAATTACCATACGTAATACATGCTTGGGCGATCATGTCTCGAAAGAGACATGACTGACTGGGCAGAAGTCTATTCCGCAGTAGGTTGCCATTACTTTCTGCGGTAAACTGGTTACCAACCAAGGCTATAGAACCCAATCTGTCCTGTTATATTATAAAAGAATATATAAAAAGAAAAAGTAAAATACTCATGGTATTTCATCATTTACACCTTTTACATTGATAAAATATATTTAGTGTCATGTATTTTTTATAAAAATATAACTAGAGGGAAGAGATGGATTAATACCTTTCCTAAGGGTATTTGCATGTAAGTGAATGCAAGAAATTCAACTGGAATTCAAACTCAGCTCCCCAAGTATAAGTTCCATATGATATGCCACTGAATATTTAATTATGTGTCATGATTTTCTGTAAATATTTTTATAAGAAATACATGACACTAAATATATTTTATCAATATAAAAGGTGTAAATGAATGAAATACCATGAGTATTTTACTTTTTCTTTTTAGATATTTTTTTTATAATATAAAGCAAAAATTACGGTTTTGTTTTTTCCTCTATTTTAGCAACTCCAACACCAAAGCCTTCAACAGAAACAGGTGAGTCAATTTTTCATTCTCAGAGTCTTCCTCAATTCTTTAATAAGTTTTTAAATAATATTTAAAATAAATGGGCTGTTTTTGCATATATTTGCACATAAAGCAAAATGTTAATAGAAATAATTTCATTTATTTGTAATTTATTTCAGCATCTTTGTGTGTGAAACAAGATGGCCTGGCTGATTCTTCATTGATAAGAAACTGGGATATTAAGGTATCCAGTAATGAAGAGCATAAGGCTGATATTCGACCAGGTGCCAAAGGATGGACACCTGATTCTAGTGATAAGAAAACTACTGCCAGCCTCTTTGTTGGTGATGCTCTTATTTATGGAGCTAATCTGAGGCTACAAATGGCCAAATGTGTGGGGAAATATGATGTCATTCTAAATGGAGGTGAACATAAGGTTCAAAGATTTAAGGTAAGTAATAAAGGAATAATTATTTTCATTTTTTGATGAGATAAATAGTTTTTTTCTTAAAGGAAAATAATGACGATCAAAGCTTTCATAAATACATTTTTGTATATGATGATGTAAAATATTATTGAAAAACAAATATTAATATAAATTAAATTTTTATGTTGTATTATTCTTTCAGAACAATGGACCAAGCGATATTGTGATAATCCCATTTGGTACAACATCAGATATTGTCAACATTCATTTTTCATCAGCAAAGCCTAATTGTAAAATGCACATTACTATATCAATTATTGGATGTTTTCAATCAGCATGTAAGTAATGATAATATAATATTAATAATTATTATAATTATAAATGAATAAAACTTTATTTTGAAATAACTTTTGATTTTGTTTTTACATGATTGATTCATTTTTATTTTATCTAATATACTTCAAAATTTCTTATTTTTTATAGCCACAACTCCAACTCCTACACGTAAGTATATATTTGCAGACTTATCGCTTAAAGTCATTAAATCCTTAAAAATATCATAATTTGTATTTTATTAAGTATTAGATTTTATGAAGTGTTTGAGAGGATTTCATAATATAAACAAATACATTTTAAAATACTGGCAACAAGTAATCAATGCAGACATCCCCCAATGTTTGCTAATTGGCCCAACCCATTTCCTCCACTACCTAAATGATCTGCCTAAGAGCATACTCCAATTATTTGTGGATATCTATGTTGATGATAGAGCAATATATGAGTGTATCTCTAAAACCCTCAATCACCAAAGCTTAGCAGCTGATCTCTTCTCTGATCTAGCTGTAGGGGAAAAAACTGGCTGGTCACATTCAGTGCCTCAAAGACCAAACTAAAGACCTTCCAGCATCACCAAATAGACATAGAACTTTCATAAATTATGATAAATTAATTTTTTCTCTGGGAGACCCTGTGCCTTGAACACCTATTGGGATTTAAATTCAACCCAGACCTCATGTGGGACTCATACATACAATCCATGACTAAAGATACTGCAAAAATGATTGGAGCCTTGTAATTTGCCAGCAAGTACCTCACTGCTTCTGCTATCCTCTACTTTTACAAGACCCAGATCAGGCAATTATTTTCCATTGTGCAACTCTTTTCTCACAGACTAGACGTTACAAGCCTCTCACATTTCTATCAGTATTTCTAAGGAGAATGTTCAGATGAACTACACTCCTTAGGTCCACCAGTCTTAGTCTTCACAGCTAAGACTCACGCATGTTGTTGCCAGGCACCTTTATTCTCCTGGTAAGATATAAGTTCCACTCATCTTTTTCCCACAAACATCTGCTTAGTGGTACCAGCTCCCAAGAGGCTACTTCCTGGATCACTACAATCTTAATCTGTTCAAGTCTACGGATAACTTTTATCTTCTATACATATGTGCATAAGTTGTATCTCTTACTCTGTAATCCTCTATCTTGAGTGGGCCCTGAGCCTTATGCAAAGTGATCACCACTGTTACAAAAAAAACAAACAAACATCAAAAACTAAAAAGAACTGCGATAAAATTATTCTAATATAAGTTTGTGTATGGACTTAATTTTTGATGTTTTATATATATATATATATATATATATATATATATATATATGCTCGCATTACAATTGAGCTCTCTAGAAAAGGAAATTTTAAAAATAGTTTCCACTTCTGCTTTAAGCATGACTCTTCAGAAATGAATTGAGTTCTTTCAATTACTGGTGTGTGTATACACTGCTTATATACAACACATTAAAATTTCCCTTCCCTGATTGCATGCACCTATGGCTTAGGGAGTAGCGACTCCGACTGACACCAAATCAGTTGAGTTTCGATCCCGGCCAGAAGCAAGTGAATGTGTCTAGCCCCACTGATGAGCTGTGATACAGCAAAACAGGCTTGTATGTGGATGACTAATATATATATATATATATATATATATATATATATATATATATATTAACAACGATTAACAAAACTGGTTATAAACAACCGACAATTTGAAATGATTTGTTTGAACATTATTTTTGATCAATACTCGTATTTAAGTAGATATTCTGTTTATAATCTGTTTGATTATAAACAGAATAAATATATATTTATATATATATATTTGATTATAAACAGAATAAATATATATTTATATATATCAATATATATAAATATATATTGATAAATATATATATATATATATATATATATATATATATCTGAAATGATTGGTTTGAACATTATTTTTGATCGATACTTGTATTCAGGTAGATATTCTGTTTATAATCAAACAGTATTATATATTTATTTCTACCAGCCTGATTATTTACGATAAATTTTTGTTATGAAAATGTGTGTCATTCAGCAGGATTCAAACCTGCGACCCCTATCAACATAGGGGAAGCAACCATGTGATCTGGTGCATTTTAGATCTCTAGACCATAAATGACAATCAGTCTAAACAAAGGATAGGGGTTGCAGGTTTGAATCCTGCCGAATGACACATTTTTGTAACAAAAATTTATCGTAAATAATCAGGCCAGTAGAAATAAATATATAATACTGTTTGATTATAAACAGAATATCTACCTGAATACAAGTATCAATCAAAAATAATGTTCAAACCAATCATTTCATATATATATATCAATAAATTATTTTATGCTTTACATCTATATGTATTTCTCATATTTATATTTTTACCAATTTATACTATACATAATATATAAGGACCACAATTAAAACATTTTTGGTGATTTTCATATTCAGTGAACTTTATACCATCTTATGAAGATATGTTGGTGGTGTACTGGATAAATACTTGGAATGAGAAATTAAAAAAGTTAGTTCAAATTCCAATCCAGTTATAATTACTTACACACAAATACCATTGGGAAAGATATGAATCCATCTCTTTTCCCCTCAGCTATATGTTAAATAGTGGGACTATTTTATAATTGTTAATGCAATATTCAGTCAAAAAATAACAGTATTTTTACATACCAAAAAGCATATTTTGGCTTTAAATCTAAATCTAAACTTATTTATAAATAGAACTTTGTCTGTGTGTGTGTGTGTGTGTGTGTGTGTATCCGTTATCTAAAGACTCCAAAATGGCTGAACCGATTTTCTTGAAAATTTACCCAGTTGTACTATAAGCATCTGCGAGTGTTCTTAGCTAGGTTTTGTGTCGAGATACCTCTGATAAATATAAAAAAATCGGGTTATGGAAGGAGTGGTCCAATTTTAATCAAATTTTATACACTCATAGACAAAGACATAAGAAACGATATTCAGAAGTTTTAAGGTTGCAGTTCTTACAATAGTACAGAAAATTTGATATCAATACCAGGAAATCAAAATTTGACTTACATCCATTCATTTTTCTTTCAGTCTACAGTTTCGCTTTAACTAGAAACAACTATTGCTTTTTAGTCTTTCATGCCAACATCCAAAGAGTCTGAGCTCCAGGACCATGGATTAGTTTTAAGCTTTCATTATACCCGAGCAATGCCGGGCTATACTGCTAGTTATCTATAAAAAACAAATTAATTTATGTAATCATCTTATGTAATATTTGATAACATTACAAAGAGGTAAAAGTTTCAAAATTAATAATAAGTTAGAAAAATTATTTTACTGAATTTATAAACATGTATGCTTGATGGGGTTTTATCTAAAGACTTTGTTATATCTTTAATTTTTTAGCCACACCAACACCAAAACCATCAACAGAAACAGGTTAGTATTTTTCTTTACTTCAATAATTTTAAATTCTAATAAAGAATTTCTTAAATACTTAAAAAGAAAATATATTTTAATATAATGAATATTAAAACTTTTTGTAGCATCTTTGTGTGTGAAGCAAGATGGCTTGGCTGATTCTTCTTTGATAAGAAACTGGGACATTGATGTTTCCAGTAATGAAGAACGTAAGGCTGATATTCGACCAGGTGCAAGAGGATGGACACCAGAAGCTGGCGATAAGAAAACTACTGTCAGCCTCTTTGTTGGTGATGCTCTCATTTATGGGGCCAACATGAGGCTTCCGAAATCTAAATGTGTTGGAAAATATGTTGTCTATCTCAGTGGAAGTCAAGAAGGAAATGTGAAAAGATTCAAGGTAAATTATAAAAAATTTCTATTTAATGATTTTAGAAACAACTAGAAGAACAAAACTGTTAAGATATTTTATCTAAAGAAATTATTAATGCTTTTTAAAAAGTTTTTAATTCT
This sequence comes from Ascarosepion bandense, assembly GCA_037127315.1. Lineage (NCBI taxonomy): Eukaryota > Metazoa > Mollusca > Cephalopoda > Sepiida > Sepiidae > Ascarosepion > Ascarosepion bandense. The sequence continues at coordinate 1,350,543 of JBBBDQ010000907.1, read as the reverse complement.
TTTAATTTTTTATTTGTATAAATGCAAGGAAATAAGTCAGTATGTAATGATTTTTACATATCATATTTGTTTAGATGTCTGAATTTCTGGAAAGAGTCATTTAACTTAATTTTTATGATATTATTTAATTCAGAACAATGGACCAGATGATGTTGTGATAATCCCATTTGGTACGGCAGAAGATACAGTGAAAATCCATTTTACACCAGAGAGTGCAAATTGTAAAATACAAGTTACAATATCCATAATTGGATGTTTTGAATCAGCATGTAAGTACTTTTATTTACATTTCTTCATTAATCAAATTAATTCTTCACTAATCAAATTGTAAAAAAAGGATAATGGCTCATTTAGAATTTCATTACTTATTTTCTTTAATGATGATATATTATAGCTTTACTGTAGATTTGCATCTGTTTTATTTATTTATATCATTTTTAATTACAATATTGGTTCTATTTTGTTAGTATTCTTTGTTATAAACTTGTATTTACCTCTAAAATTATTTAAAATAAATATTACCTTTTTATTTGTATAGCCACAACTCCTGCTGCAAGTAAGTATATTATCAATAATAACATTGACATAAATAATATTATAATATAAATCATTTGTGAAGTTGTTTTATTAATCATACGTTATTAAAGAATATATTCCCTTTTATGTTAAAATGTACAAAGCATATATTTAAATATATCTTCTAAGTATCGTTCTGCGTTTATCTTAATTATATAGTTTTATGCTTCCAGCAAGCTATTATAATTTTCATATAGTCTACAATGATAAACATATTTAAAATAAATGAGTATTTTTAAAAATGTTTAAAAATAATAATATAATCTTATGTTTAAAAATAATAATATAATATTATATATATAATATAATATTATAAAATTATTTATTATAAAAAATAATAATTACAATATTATATATGTAATATAATATTATAATTATGATATAATAATATCATTATGTTTAAAAATAATAATATAATATTATATAATAATAATAATTAAAAATAACATGTTTAAAATAAACAGCATTTTTTTATACTGAAGCAAAATACATTTAAAAAATAATGTTTTTATCTCCGTCTTAGCAACTCCAACACCAAAACCTTCAACAGAAACAGGTAAGTGAATGAATAATCTGTTTTAAAAATTTTTTCTCATAAAATTCCAATTAAATCTTTCAATATTAATAAAGATAATTTAATATGATTATCTTTTATTTCAGCCTCATTGTGTGTAAAACAGGATGGATTGGCCGATTCTTCATTGATAAGAAATTGGGACATCAAAGTGTCCAGTAATGAAGAACACAAGGCTGATATCCGACCAGGATCAAAAGGATGGATACCTGAAGCTGGAGATAAGAAAACTACTGTCAGCCTCTTTGTTGGCGATGCTCTCATTTATGGGGCCAATATGAGGCTACAAATGGCCAAATGTGTAGGGGAATATGATGTTGTTCTCAATGGAGGTGAACAAAAAGTACAAAGATTCAAGGTAAGTTAATAAATATCAAATTACTTTGATCTAATGAATTTAAATATTACTTTCTTTGAAAAAAAAATAAATAAAAAAAAGTTGTAGAAACAGTAAATTTGAAAAAGAAAATTTTTGACCATAGCATCATGGCTTTTAGACTTCCTCTTTCTCCATATGAAGAATTTTGTTAAATAAGTTTATTTTATATAACAAATTTATTTGTGGTTAGTGATTGTACCTATCTTTTTTGTGTAGATATCTACATTTTCCTCAGAGTTAATTGAAAATTATATATATATATATATATATATATACACACACACACACTACACATGTAATTTCCATGTTGTATTATTCTTTCAGAACAACGGACCAAGTGATATTGTTGTTATCCCATTTGGTACAACATCAGATATCGTCAATATTCATTTTACATCAGCAAAGCCTAATTGTAAAATGCACATTACTATATCAATTATTGGATGTTTTCAATCAGCATGTAAGTAATGATAATATAATATTAATAATTATTATAATTATAAATGAATAAGACTTTATTTTAAAATAACTTTTGAATTTGTTTTTACATCATTGATTCATTTTTATTTTATGTAATATATTTTAAAATTTCTCTTATTTTTCATAGCCACAACTCCAACTCCTACACGTATGTATACTTATCACTTAAAATCATTACATCCATAGAAATATCATAATTTGTATTTTATTAAGTATTAGATGTTATAAAACATTTGAGAGGATTTCATAATGTAAACAACTAAATTCTATGAATTTTTTATTTACTATAAACTTTATCATTAATAAATATACAAGAAAATTCAAAGAACTTCATAAACAAATATTGTGATTCTTTTTAGTTTTTTATTCACATTTTCATTTGTTTACTTCTCATTTATATTCTAAATAATAATTCAGGAGGAGATGCTGACAAGTATTTTTGCACAACAAGGTTTTTATTGCTACATTTTTAGTATAATACTTTAAAAATAATACTTATAATTGTTTCTTTAATATTTTATTCTACATTTTCAGGTTGCATTTAAACTGCCAACACATCCAAATCAAATTTATGAAGAAACTGTCCAATGTGCATAATAATCCATAGTTTTGTTTTAGTATATCACTCATCATTATCAGGAATATTAATGTTTTCACTTAGCGAGAAAATGCTGTTTATGAATTCTCATTTTGGGAAATTGCATCCACAATACTAATCATAATAAACAACATTAAATTCTTATATTAATCACACAACATTCACACCCATTCAAATTCACATGCCACTTATTAAAACTTGATGAAATTCATACTTGCATCGATCAGTATAGCATAGTATGACTTTTAATATTAGAAAAGTGCTAATCTAAACTTATTTATAAATGGAACTTTGTGTGTGTGTCCATTACCTATAGACTCCGAAACGGCCGAATCGATTTTCTTGAAAATTTACACAGTTGTACTATAAGTGTCTGCAAGTGTTCTTAGCTAGGTTTTGTGCTGAGGTACCCCCAATAAATATCGAAAATCGATAATAAAAAAAATCGGGTTGTAGAAGGGGTGGTCCGATTTTAATCAAATTTGATACTCTCATAGACAATGACATAAGAAACGATATTCAGAAGTTTCAAGGTTGCACTTCTTACAATAGTGCAGAAAATCGATAATATGTATGTATGTATATATATATATATATATATATATATATATAAAAAAGGGAAGATGTGTGTGTCTGTCTGTCTGTCTGTTTATCTGTCTGTATGTCCTTTATACAAATCCACAATTTTTATCCGATTCTCACCAAACTTCACATATATATTTTTTAGGCTGAGTCTGAGCTGCAGGACCATGGATTAGTTTTAAAGCTTTCATTACAATGTTCATTTTAGGTGTCGACGGCTTTTCTCCCCTTCAAATTTATCCAAAATAGCATTATTTCTGTGCAAATTTTTTATGCTAAACTCAAATCAACAATTAGTTATTGAAGATACTTACCTTTTTTGCTTTGAAAGTCCATAAAAAAAACGAACTATATCTCGTACTTTTTCTCTCCCGTAACTCTCACAAAGTCATATTATTAACTGCAGGATGATGTTCTATCTATGTAGGCAGAATTTTCTGTCAAATTTTGGTCATTTTTCTTCCTTTACTGAAACTTCCAGTGATGTACTTCCTGTTATGAAAGTAACAAGCATAGAAATACAATAGTGCATTACTTTTTTACTGGAAGTATCAGTAAATGAAGAAAAATCAACCAAAAATCTGCCAAAATTCCTTCAAATGCGCAGTACGTCATTCTGCAGTTAATTACATGACTTCGTGTGAGTTATGGGAGAGAAAAAGTGCAAGATATAGTCCTTTTTTTTATGGACATTTAGAGAAAAAAAAGGTAAGTTTCTTCAATAACTAACAGTTGATTTGAGTTCAGCATATACATTTGCACAGAGATAATGCTATTTTGGATAAATTTGAAGAGGGAAAGCATTGGGACTTACAATGGAAATTTACCCACCAGGCTATACTGCTAGTAGGTAATATTTAAATACTATATAGCACTGAATGTATCAAAACAAAAGGACTTAAAACACTTAAAACTGTGCTAAAGAAATGTAACATACGAAATAAAATTTAAATTTTATCATGTCTAAAATATATTTATTGACTGCTGCATAGAAGTAATATTAGGCATTTACTCGTGCAACCAGATTGGCAACTGGGTCCCACCCAATTACAGTTAGGTTAGCCAAATGCAGATGACAATTCTACTCCTGCAGCTTCTTCTCTCACACTTCCCGCCTGTGAAACTCTCTCCCATATTCTTGCTTTCCTGATGGCTACAACCTCCAAGAATTTAAATGCAATGTCAATACTCATCTATTAACCACTGGATTCTAGCTCTCTCCCCACTCCATACTTCCTTCCCTTTCCCTCCACCTATGTAACTGTCATCACACCTGCATTCTCATCTTTCTATTGCTCTTTTCTAACTGGTCTGTACTCCTCACTCTCTTCTAATTAATCTTTTTACAGTTATGTAGCCCCCCGCACATCAGTGGCATTTCCACCTTGCTCGGGGTGAAAGGATTAAAGAAAAAAGTTTCCTTATATGAAAATATTCTATATTCACTGATCAAACAACCAGTGCTACTGTTGGTTGAAATTTATAAAATGTAGAGAAAATATCTTTTTCATGTCAACTATTATCACTCTTTTGAATATTGATGCATGGTGGTAAGCAGATCATATAACTCACAAATGTTTTTGGCTGATTGGAAAGCACTCCAGATTGAAACAGTGAATGCTTCTGTGGTCCCTCCAAAAAGACATAATTGCTCCAAATTATACATTTGGCCAATTCTTCTTGTGGTCTTCTATGCACACATGCTGTAGTTTCTATCTTCACTTACTGTCCAACAACAGAGAGAGGTTTTGTCTGATGCCCCATTGGTACATATATTTATCTCACACAAAATCAAGAACCTGCATATGAAATATAACACTAAACACCTCAGATTGATATTTTAAAACTTTCCATTGAAAATTGCACCAGTGAGATTTCTTCTTGGATCAAAGCCAGCATAGATGGTGTTATTCCTTGGAAATACCAGGTGAAACCTCCATCTTCTCCATAGTTTACATCAGCATGTTGTGCCACTATAGCCCACAGGAATCCCTATTTCTGGCTAAACCAGCATGACAATTCTGATCACAACAGATGTCTAGTCATAGCCACAAATAATAAACATGTCCTCAAAGAAGTTAAGTCTTTATTTGCTGAGAGAATGAGGCACTGCTTTGCATCTTATAACTTTGGCTCTTGTAATTACTGGTGGCTCTGTAATAGAGTATTAAATAAAAGCAAGTTTTCTGTTCCTCCTCTTTTCAATCAATTTGAAGTATTAACATCTTCTGTTGATAAAGCATAATATTTTGCCTACATATTTTCTTCAAACTCTACTCTTGAGTCATCTGGAGAATCCTTGCATAACTTTCCACTCATGACTGAGTCTCTGTTGAGTGATATGCATATAACCCTTTCCATGATTTCTGCTCTCATCTCTAATCTGGATCTACCACAAAGTATGTGAACCTGATGGCAACCCTGTAATATTCCTCAAGAAATGTATTTCCAAACTGGCTCCTGTTTTCTCTAAACTGTATAATAAATGCTTTGCAGCCTTTTGCTTTCCTGCTTGTTGGAAATCCTCATCTGTTATTCTGGTTGTTAAGAAAGGTGAGCTGTTTGACCCCTCCAACTATTGACTGGTTAGTCTCCTGCTTTTTCATAAACTACTAGAGGAGCTAATCAGTGCTGAATTAGTTAAAAATCTCACATCACAGGACCTTTTTTTAATATGGCTTTTTTTTTTCTCTTAGTCAACTGCTGATGTATTAACAATTATTGTGGAATGAGTCTTTCAACATAAAAATGGTAAAGCTCAGGCTTTTTGGATCTCTAGAAAGCATTTGACAGTGTTTAGCATGCCAGTCTTCTTCACAAACAGAAATTAATCAAAACTGGCTAGGTTAACCTTAGGACCAGGCAAAGCAGTGTTTCTCTTAGCACCACTATTACCGTATACTATCTTAGTAATTTTTGTTGTTTTAAAAAGAAATTTTTAGAATACTAATAAAACCATAATATATGAGACCGAATTTATAAATTTCTTTTCTTGAAAATTGATAACAAAAATATTAAATGATTCATTTATTCAATTGTATAAAAGAAACATGTGAGAACAGTAACAATATTTTTACAAAAATTTATTTTTAAAAATTAAGATTTAATTTGTGAACTGTAAAAATAAATCACTTACTTACAAAAAATATTCTTATAATTCTCTATAAGAATAATTTTATATATATATATATATTTTAATTTTTATTTATTTATTTTTTTTTTTTAATCGTATCACCCGGAGCAAGCCGGTAACGCCACTGATGTGCAGGGAGCTACGTAATAGTGAAAAGATCGGAAAAGAGAAAGCCGGAAACCATATCCTAAACAGGGAACAAGGGATGAGCCTCTTCACCTGTTCAATAGACATGGGTGGAGTGTGAACTGGGTGATAGATAGATCTATCTACTCCAATTGAAAAAAAAAACAAACAAAAAAACAAAGTTTACAAGCTATAATGAAATGTATTATTTACCATATAAAGAAATAACTGTGAAGATAAATTTTTATTCATAAATTATAAAGATGACTGTAAGCTACAAAGCCAAAACAATGAATAGCTGTAATCATAAATTTTGAAAAGTGCTTTTCCCATACATTTTTATTTGCTCTCACCACAAAATTTCAATAAAACGGGTTGGGAGCATCTCTTCCTCTGAATCAAACATTCATTTAATTTTAGTTTATAAGCAAAACCACAAACACTCAATATTTTTAGTGTGTTTTATTCTATTCATTGGGTGAACAATATTTTCCTTATGTATAATTTATATAATGTATAATTACTGTAATATATAAATTCAATTTCATATTTTATTCAGTCAGTTAAGTGTCATTCATGATACATGATTTGGTGATCATGTCTCGAAGAGATATGACTGACTGGGTGGAAGATTTTTCCACAGTAGGTTGCTTTTACTTTCTGCAGTAGAATGGTTGCCAACCAAGGCTATAGAACCCAATCTATCCTGCTATTTAATACATGGCTGGAGGGAGAAATGATGGATTAATCTTTACTCCAAGAGTATTTGCATGCAAGTAAATTCAACTGAAATTCGAACTCAGCTCTTCGATTTCTTGTTCCAAGCTAATATTCACTACACCATAAGGCACAACCCATATATGTTATTAAAATTCTAAATATAGGTTTTTGAAGCATAAAAATTACTGTGGCAATGTCACCATTTTTTTTTATTGCTTGATCCTAAGTTTTCTCTATTGTAAATAATAACATAAACATTTTTGTTAATGATAAGTCGTAGATGAAACAAAGCAACATAAACTTTGAACAGTTTCTGCATAAATTGGATTTTGGTATTTGATTATTATGAATGTGTGTGTGTGTCTCAAATACATATATATATATATATATATATATATATACAGTTAGATATCCAATTGCTTTTTAAAGACTCCTTAGTCTTTATTCAGACACCTTTCTAGGAGAAGCAAAGTTGTTGTAACACTTGCAGCACACTAGCAATCAATGATGTTGATGTCCTCTTCTTTTTGGGATTATTGCTTGTTCAGATAGTGGGATTGACCCTTTGCAATTACTTCACTTTAAAAATTTAATGCACAGGCATTGCACAATGTTTTGGTAGATCTTATTTTTTAAATTCTGTATTTTAAATCATTTTATATTTAGATTTAAAATCTTATTCAACTAGCAAACATTTTATGAAATTTAAGCTTGCAAAGAAAGATCAAAAATTTAAATTTAGTTTTTAAAACGGTCAAAAAATTTTAAAATATCTAATTTCTTTTTTCTTCATCTTAGCAACTCCAACACCAAAACCTTCAACAGAAACAGGTAATTGAATAATTATTCTGCAATGTAAATTGTTTCCTCAATTTTTCAATTTAACAACTTTTTAAATAATAATAAGATTAACATAATTTCTTCTAAATGTTTTTTGTTGCAGCTTCTTTGTGTGTGAAACAAGATGGCCTGGCTGATTCTTCATTGATAAGAAACTGGGATATTAAGGTATCCAGTAATGAAGAGCATAAGGCTGATATTCGACCAGGTGCCAAAGGATGGACACCTGATTCTAGTGATAAGAAAACTACTGCCAGCCTCTTTGTTGGTGATGCTCTTATTTATGGAGCTAATCTGAGGCTACAAATGGCCAAATGTGTTGGGAAATATGATGTCATTCTAAATGGAGCTGAACATAAGGTTCAAAGATTTAAGGTAAGTAATAAAGGAGTAATTATTTTCATTTTTTAATGTGATAGATTCATTTTTAACAAATGTAAAGATTGTAAAAAAAAATTAAGAAAATTAGAGATTTTTAAGAATAGTATATTTTTATATGCTTTGATTTTTTTTCTAACCAAATGATATATGGTTATATCTCATTTCATGATTGTACCTATCTTTTGTGGAATTATCTACATTTTTCTCAGAGTTAATTGAAAAATATATATAAAGGTGTGTGTGTGTGTGTGTATATATATATAGGAAAGAATGGCAGTTTCATAAAGACAGAGGGGATAGATAATCCAAAAGATTTTATCCAATTAATATTAATTAGATAAAAATAGATAGCTCGAGCATTATAAAATATTAATTAGATAAAAATAGATAGCTCGAGCATTATAAAACATTGAGAGGAAAACTCAACACATATTTAGACAGTTTATAAATCAAGATTTATTTTGACAGTAAATTTACTTCAATTGTTGCATTCAGACAATTAAAATATATATATATATATATATATATGTGTGTGTGTGTGATTTCTATGTTGTATTATTCTTTCAGAACAATGGACCAAGCGATATTGTGATAATCCCATTTGGTACAACATCAGATATCGTCAACATTCATTTTACATCAGCAAAGCCTAATTGTAAAATGCACATTACTATATCAATTATTGGATGTTTTCAATCAGCATGTAAGTAATGATAATATAATATTAATAATTATTATAATTATAAATGAATAAAACTTTATTTTGAAATAACTTTTGATTTTGTTTTTACATGATTGATTCATTTTTATTTTATCTAATATATTTCAAATTTTTTTTTGTTTTTATAGCCACAACTCCAACTCCTACACGTATGTATATATCTGGTGAAGTCTTATCACTTAAAATCATTAAATCCATAGAAATATCATAATTTGTATTGAAATGTTATGAAATATTTGAGAGAATTTCATAATATAAACAAATGAATGATATCTTAAACTTAAGGAATTTAAATGAACATTGTAAATTTTTTGTTCATGTTTTCATTTGTCTGCTTTTCAATTAAATTCTAAATAACTCAATAGAACGTGTTTAAAAGAATTTTTTACATGACTGTGTTTTAATTGGTATATTTATAGCACCATGAAACTAAATAATATATAACAACACTAAAGTAAATCTTTTTAGTATAAAGAAAAATATATACTCATGTGACAAAAATCTTGAGTTGACATAATTGATGGAAAAATAATAGAAGGCGAAATACCAAACAATTAACAAAGTAAATAAAAAAAAATTTAATTCTTTGAGAAACCAGTATTTTTGGAAAATTGGAAATTAAATGAAGCCAAGCAGCACAGACAATATACTAAAATGTGGAGAAAAGCAAAAACCATAATATATCACTCAACAACCCTAGCTCCCCACAAAAATTTCCTGGTCTCAAAAAGCACTTAGAGTGACATTTCAACCCTTACAAGACTAAACTTAAGATACCCACAGAAATAGAATGTGTACTAATATTCATCCAACCATTCAGTCAGTCAGTTAAATGCCATACGTGATACACGCTTGGGCGATCATGTCTCGAAAGAGACATGACTGACTGGGCAGAAGATTATCCCGCAGTAGGTTGCCATTGCTTTCTGCGTTAGACTGGTTGCCGACCAAGGCTATAGAACCCAATCTGTGCTGTTATTTAACCCATAACTGGAAGGAATAGATGGATTAATACCTTTCCCAAGGGTATTTGCACATAAGTGAATGCAATGAATTTGGCTGGAATTCGAACTCGGCTCCCTGATTTCTCATTCTGAGCCGATATCCAATGCACCACAATGCACATCCTAAGTCTATTTCTAAACACAAACAATAATGAAACTACTGATGAGAAAATTAAGAAAGCTATTAAATAAACCAAGAAATAATAAAGCATCACTTGATATTGAGGCTGAATTGATATTGAGGCTTGATATTGAGGCTGAAATTTTGAAAATAGCTTACTTTTGCTCTCAAATCAATAACAAGTTCCTCTATTTTGTGAAAGAAGCTTTGAATCAGAAATGCATCCCCAAAACATGGGATTTGTTGTGCATGATGAAAACAGAATGCTAGCCCACAAGACCCTCACACATTGGGTTATTTCAATTGGATCCATCATGGTGGAAGTATCAATGAACATTATAACTAGGCTCTCATTGTTTTATGAAAATCAACCCCTCACAACCCAGTTTGATTTTTGTTCTGGTAACGGATGCATTGATCATCAAGCAACATCAGGAAATTGCATACCTGTTGTGCTGACCACCGCTTTCTTTAAAATTCAAATGGACAATTTACAAGACTTATTCCCTTATCGCTAACCCCCACCAACATCCCACACACAACTCACCAAATATAAGAAAAGAGGCTTTCCATTCCTGTCCACACCACCTGATGAGACATTGTAGTTTCAATGTTGAAACAAATGTACAATTTGTAGTGGATATATAAAAAATTTGTACATGTTCTAAAATATAATTTATAATAAATATTCACAGCTCTATATATTATATACCGAGCACTGTTTTAAATTAATGTTTTCAACGTTGTAAAATTTTTTTTTTCATTCCTTATTCACTCGGATATATATATATATATATATATATATATATAAGGAGATAAATTAGTATTTATATATATATGTGTGTGTGTGTGTGTATATTTGCACATCTATATATAAATGTATATTAATAAATAAGCATAAGCACCCTATGCTTGCTGAAAAATGCATGAAACTAAGTCATGCGTAAAATGTAGGATAATATGTGTATATATATATATATATATATAAAACTATAGCAACAACAATACCAATAGTAAAACTAGTATTAATCAAGCTATAATTTAAATCGTCTTGTATAACCCACCGAGAACGAATTCGGGGGGAAAAAATGGGGAAGCAAAAAAAGAAACAAACGAAGTACATGAACAAAAAGTCAAGCACTCGTAAGAAAGAAAAAACCCACAAGATGAAAACCCTAACACTAAAACGCTCAATACCAAGGTCTTTGTCTCTCTCTCTCTCTCTCTCTCTATATATATATATATACACACACACACACACACATAAAATAAATGAGTAATAGTTACTAATGGAAGTATATTCCATATGTTAGATATTTACTTTAAAAAGGGCTCAATACAAAAATAGACCATAAATATATGGTAAATATTATGATTATAATAATAATAACATACTGCAACTTGATAACTATAAAGTTTCAGTGTTAAAACACCATCATCAGGCAGTAAAATGGCTACTTGTTTACATTACTATTATTATTTTATTTATACTTATGATAATCCCCTTATAATTTTAAAAATTATTATTTATTTTAACAATCTATTAATTTTTGTATCATTAAAACAATCTATTAATTTTTCTATCATTATCTTTAACAATCTATTAATTTTTGTGTCATTAAAACAATCTATTAATTTTTGTATCCTTATCATTCATTTTAGCAATCTATTAATTTTTGTGTCATTAAAACAATCTATTAATTTTTCTATCATTAACTTTAACAATCTATTAATTTTTGTGTCATTAAAACAATCTATTAATTTAAGAAATAGCATACAGTCCTTTTTTGGCTTTATAAAAATCTCCATTTTTTTGAGAGAAGTATAATTAAATACAATAAATAATTCTTTTTAATGTAAAGATCTTTTACTCCCTCTATATCCATACGTAAAGCATTAGAAAAAGAGAAATCTTTTTAACATAATAGAATAAAAATTATTCAACTAATTTTTTATTATTTCTATTATATTTTGAATTTAAAAATTCTATTCTTTTTTTTCACTTTCAGCCACACCTACACCAAAACCATCAACAGAAACAGGTTATTATTTTACTTAAATATTTTAAAGTTGAAATTTATGAAACAAAAACCCTATAAAGATTAAAGAGAAAATCTATTTACATGTTATAAGTAATCTTTTTTCTTGTAGCTTCTTTGTGTGTAAAACAAGATGGCCTGGCTGATTCTTCTTTGATAAGGAATTGGGATATTGATGTTTCGAGTAATGAAGAACATAAGGCTAATATCCGACCAGGTGGAAATGGATGGTCACCTGAAGCTGGAGACAAGAAAACTACTATCAGCCTCTTTGTTGGTGATGCTCTCATTTATGGAGCCAACATGAGGCTTCAGAAATCTAAATGTGTTGGAAAATATGATGTCTTTCTTAGTGGAGGCGGACAAGGAAATGTTCAAAGATTCAAGGTAAATTATTAAGAAATTATTTATATAGTTGAACTTTTAATAAATGTTAGTTCTCATCAAAGTACAAATGACTGCAAAAACATCCCACTCCCCAAATGTATAGACATTCTGGGATTTCTTCCTAGCCAATAAAATAAGCTACTTCTTGTATCTTATCTAAACTTATTTATAAATGGAACTTTGTCTGTGTGTGTGTATCCATTACCTATAGACTCCAAAACGGCTGAACCGATTTTCTTGAAAATTTACACAGTTATACTATAAGCGTCTGCAAGTGTTCTTAGCTAGGTTTTGTGTTGAGGTACCCCCAATAAATATCAAAAATTGATAATTGAAAAAATTCTGTTACAGAAGGAGTGGTCCGATTTGCATCAAATTTGATACACTCATAGACAAAGATATAAGAAACAATATTCAGAAGTTTCAAGGTTGCACTTCTTACAATAGTGCAGAAAATTGATAATATATATATATATATAAGGCAAGGTGTTTGTGTGTGTGTCTGTTTATCTGCCTGTATGTTTTTCAGCCCTTTTATTTTAGTTTTTGCTTCGGGTTTGGCTCTAAGTAGGTATAATTGTAGTTCTTAGTCTCAGCCATGATACCATTTACTCAGAGGACCTATTTAGCCTTCAAAACTCAGTTTACAATGAAAAAAACTTATTTGATATCGATACCAGGAAACCAAAATTTGATTTACATCCATTCATTTTTCTTTCAGTCTACGGTTTCACTTTAACTGGAAACAACTATTACTTTTTAGTCTTTCGTGCCAATGTCCAAAGAGTCTGAGCTCCAGGACCATAGATTAGTTTTAAAGCTTTCATTACACCCGTGCAATGCCGGGCTATACTGCTAGTCTGATATATTTCTGTTCTTTATGCTCTTGAATGCAGAAAACTGAATGCTTGTCTGTATCTTTATTTGTATGTTAACTCCATTCTTAGTTTGTGAACATTTTACTTTCTTACTGTTGCTTTGCCTTGTATATATTGTTTGCTCAATATTATTTTTTGACATTTTCTTCCTTTCTCTTGTTATTGTTTTTTTGCAAACTTTGTCAGTTCTATTTGTTGAACATTTCTGCCAATTACATTTAACCATGACCAATTATTCTACAATAAATATTATTTTAATCTTTCACAACTGAAACATTAAACTGGTTTTGATTTATATAGATATTTTACCTATGAGATGCTTTACTGAGAAAATTTTAAGTAAATATTTCTATTCTTTATTGTAAATAGAAAATGAATTAATTTCCAGCAATTTTTACATTTTAAAACTTAATTTTGTAGTGAGTCATTCAGTTTTTGTTATCTTTTATGATATTTATTTTCCTTCAGAAAAACGGACCTAATGACATCGTAATAATTCCCTTTGGTACAACAGCAGACACAATCAAGATCCATTTTACAGCAGAGAGACCAAATTGCAAAATGCATGTTACTATATCCATTATTGGATGTTTCCACTCAGCATGTAAGTAAAATAACTACCATCTCGATATCTAACCAGGCAACATTTAAACATTTTTTACTTGGTAGTTATTTTAGGATTTCATTTGAATAAACCACAATTAATCTATGATTAGTCATTAAAAATAGTAAACTGATTATAATTTATGAATTACTTTCTATTTTTGTGTAATTAATGTTTGTTTTATATTTTCATTATTGACCTGAAATAATTTCTCTTTTGAATTTATAGCTACAAGTCCGGCTGCAACACGTAAGTATGATATTAATAAATTTTGTAAAAAACCACGGAACCTGAGAATAGTTGGCTAATTTTTTTTATTTTTTTTACACAATGATGTTGACCCTATACAAGCCTTGAGTGCCATTCAAGATAGAGAATTGAAGATTAAGAGGTACAGTTTGTGAGGCTTGATAATGGTTAACCCCAGACTTGAACAAGTTATGATTGTAGTGATTGAGGAAGAATCCTCTTGGGAGTCAGCTCCACAAAGTAGCAGTTTGTAGGAAGCTACTCAAAGGGAACTTGCATCTTGTCAATGGAATCTGAAGGGTATGAGAGGGGTTCACTGTAATGTGTGTAGCATATCATGTTTTAGCTTAGAGCTGTTGAAACTAACGAATGTAGTTCATCTGAGCACTTTCCATGTAAATAGCAATAGAACAGTGAGAGGTTTGCAATATTTGATCTATGAAAAAAGGATCGTAGGGTGGAAAGTACTTTGTCTTCTATAAGGATTTGAAGACATTTTTGGACTCTATCAAAACTGGAAAGTGATGTCTCGGAAGCTCCTACCCATATATGGCAGCAGCACTTCATTTTTGGCCTGACCTGACTCCTGTAAATGCAGAAGATAGTAGTCGGGGTCGGGTATTACTGGAATGTAATTAGTTTGGTTTTCAAAGCTTTGAATGGAACTAGCCAATTTTTACTGCACTGTGATTTTAGAGCTATGTCAGAGAAGAGATCAGCTGCCAATCTCTGGTCATCTAGAGTTTTGAAGGTGCACCAATATACCATTGTAAATTGTTGTCTAAATTATGTGAAAATGAAAATGATACTGACATCTCATTTTAACAGATATATTTACCAAAATTACACAAAATTACACAAAATTATCTTGAAATGCTAAAGAGTACATTTGTTCAATAAAACCAACATTGGCTTCAACTACAGCTTCCAGGTGACTTTAGAATTACCTGCATCTATTCTGGGCAGTCTCTTTGTTTAAGTTGATGAATGCTGCCATAACTCTTGCCTTCAGTTCATCTTTGGTATTACAAGGAGTCTCTCACTCATCTGCGCTTCACACAGAATAATCAAAGGGGTTGCAGTCTTGGGAGTTAGATGGTCAAATTCAAGGGGTGGTCACAGAAATTGTCTGACAGCCATGATTGGGTTCTTCTGCTTGTGTAGCATGTTTCAGAGTACTGTTACTAAATATAGTCTTGCAGCAGCCACCCTCTTGACCCAGAGGAGCACTACCCCCTCAAGGTACCTGATGTAGGCCTCCTTGTTTCGTCTGAGGCCCTGTGAGAAGATAAATGGAACTATAACATCGCCATCACTAGTGATTGCTCCAAACACCATGATGTTGTCTGGATATATCGTCCAATTCTTTCTGAACCCTCTGCATTAATGTCAGATTGATACCCAAACACTCTGAAATGTTCATATTAGAGCTTTCAGCTTAAATGCCAAGTAGTACAGCATGCTGTTTCCAAATTTTTGGTGGAGAGAATTACGTCATGTTACTCTCTTTCTTCCAGACGTTCAATTGACTCTATTATACTGTGCAGTCAACAAAATCAAAAACAATGTGCATGCATGGAATTGAAATTATAAGCTGGTGACAATTTACCCATCATAATACGTAAAGTGAAAAAAAAGGTTAGTTTGACAAGCGACCCCTGGGGATGCCTGTGTTGATTGATAGTGCCTTAATATAAGCAACCAAACTCATGGGCATGGTGATTTAAGTGATCATATTTGGCTAATTAGGAGTGAGTAGCCTGTAATTGTGAACTCCTGTAGTGGAATAATTATTAATACCTGTATCAGGCAGAAATAGGAGATCAGGTTTAGCCTCAAGAAAAAGAAGTTTTACCTTTAGAAAGTTGGAACATAAACCCCCTCACATTGGTGTATAAGATGGTAAATCTGGGGTTTACTTTGTTTGGTTTTTTTTTTTTTTTGTTTTGTTTTTTTTCAGGTTGTTTGCTAGATTAAATTGTCTGGATATAAGGCTATGACAGTACCCTTCATCATAGTATCAAGAGGTCCCACCTAAGACTACTACACAGTTCATAACCCATTCACAAGATGATAGTACAATAGCCCTAATATTGTACACCTGTTTTCTTTTTTTTGGTGGTGGTGGTGGGGGGTTGTTTGTTTTCATTAATTTTATTAAGGTAAATGTGCAGTTTCTTCTATTCTTTTGAAAAAAATTACCTAGAAAAAAATGAAACAAAATGAACAAAAAGGAAGCATCCATACTTTGGTATTTCAATAAATATGAATTTGTCCTAAGATTGCTGTTTGTATTTTTGTTTTTTGAATGACATTCACTTCTGAAAATTATATCATAAATACTAAAATTTGTATCACTTATCACCCTGTGGTTACTATTACTTGAAAGGCTTTTAGTGTAATATCAATTTGCAATTTCATTGAGGGGATGTTTTAAATTAAAACTAGGTTATAGTTTTGGAACAATGATAGGCCTATACTGGTCTTGTTAATTTACTGTTTGTTCTAAAAGTCTGTTGTTTGATAATTTAATGTATATTGAATTTCATTAAGAAAATGTATGAAGTGTTAAAACTATTAAATTTATTTTTATGATATTTTAATAATTTTAATATATTGAAAGATTTTGTCTTTTTTCCTGTTCTATGTATCAGGAACTGCATTTTTTTCATAAATTCTCAAAACTTTTCCATTTATTAATTTAATACTGTGTTTGATTTAGCTAATGTTGTATAACGTGAGTAATAATAATTGTTACAATAACTTGTATCGCAAATACAAATTAAAATACATGTAATTAATAATAAAATTGATAATATTGTTACTTAATTTTGTATCATGAACAGCTTTAAAAGGAACCCAATGACTTTATGAGTGTTTTAGTTTTATGTTAAAAATTTCTGTCCTATTTCACTTATCAACATTTAATAAACCAAATTTGAATCTACTCAGAAGAAAAAGTAAATAGTTAAATAAAAAGGTCTTTAATTTAACAAAGTTTTAATTATATTTGAAGCCATTTTAAAATATTTAATTTTTTCCCTCCATCTTAGCAACTCCAACACCAAAACCTTCAACAGAAACAGGTAATTGAATAATTATTCTGCAATGTAAATTGTTTCCTCAATTTTTCAATTTAACAACTTTTTAAATAATAATAAGATTAACATAATTTCTTCTAAATGTTTTTTGTTGCAGCTTCTTTGTGTGTGAAACAAGATGGCCTGACTGATTCTTCATTGATAAGAAACTGGGATATTAAGGTATCCAGTAATGAAGAGCATAAGACTGATATTCGACCAGGTGCCAAAGGATGGACACCTGAAGCTGGTGATAAGAAAACTACAGTCAGTCTTTTTGTTGGTGATGCTCTCATTTATGGGGCCAACATGAGACTAAAAATGTCTAAGTGTGTAGAAAAATATAATGTCCTTCTCAGTGGAGGTGAACAAGGAAATGTACAGCGATTCAAAGTAAGTTATGAACAAATAATAGTTTGACCTTTCAAAACAATTCACTGAACTAATTTCTAAACTATAAGCTTTTCAATTTGATCTAAAATTAAATATTTGCTTAGAAATTTCATGTAAATATATTTTCATTGTACACTAGTTGGTTGCTCACTAGTTATTCGTATAGATTCAACTTTGTCTAATTTATACTGAATTTCATCGTATATTTTCTTTCCAGAACAATAAACCAAATTGTAATCATGCTATTTGGAACAACAGCAGCCTATATATATATATATATAGTATTGTTTTTATTATACATGTTTGTAATAAAAACATAGTTTACTGCAACATAAAAACATAATTTAATGCCGCAAAAGAGCTGTTGTGTTTTGGTACTAAATTATTAGCACCTTGTCAAGCGGCCATATAATAATCATATAATCACATATAATGCTTTACTGAGTATCAACCACTCTTAAAAAAGTAAATCCCTATAAATGGTGAAATGCTAACCCATTAGTTTGTACTACTTCTAATATATATATATATATATATATATATATATATATATTTGTATATTTACACTATTTAGTATCTTTTGCATACTTAAATTTGTAGTAAAGTACATTTAGTTTCATCTAACTTTTTCTTTCTTTTCAGAACAATGGACCAAATGATATTGTTATCATTCCCTTTGGAACAACAGCAGACATAATTCAGATCCACTTTATATCCCAGAGTTCAAATTGTAAAATGCATATTACAGTCTCTGTTATTGGATGTTTTGAATCTGCCTGTAAGTATTTTCATTTTCTGATCAAAATGTTTATGCACTTGATTGATAAAAAGTCATGACTCACTAAGAATTTGATATATTATTTTCTGTACTCATGAAATATAATGTTCAGAAACAGGAATGATACACATTTAGATAATTTGCAATAAAATAAGTTTTAAAATCACGTCTTATCTACTGAATACTCATTTGGGATAATTCTTATTTAACCTTCTTTTTATTTTGATAGCCACAACACCAGCTGCAACACGTGAGTATTAAATCAATCAGATTTTCTTAAATAAATTCCCAAACTATTCAAAATTTATAATGAACATGTTAAACATTTCTTTTTTAAATTTATTTTTGAATTGTATTTTTATTTGAACTATTTTGGAATAACTTCAAAATTTCCTAAAACATTTATTGCAATTTATAACAAACAAATATTCAAGTTTTTAACATTTGGAATTAAATTTTCATTCATATTCTTGTCTTATGTGCAAATGCTTAGAATTGTATATTTTCTATTCACTTAATGAGAGTTAATTCCACACACTATCAACAATTTTTACTTGAGAAGAAAAAAGTGTAATGTAGGTTTCCTCCACTAAAATGTTGAAAAAAAACATAGCATGAAGAAAAAAAAGTTCCAAACTTAATAAAAACAAACTTTTTGCATCAAAATGTTTGTTATTATTAAGAGGAAATATGAAAGTAATTTTAATTATTTTTAAAATTTTTTAATCCTTTCTAACATGTTTGAAATTTTGGTAAAAATCTTGTTTTTATTTTCATTAGCTGAGAGCCAAATCATTACAAGAGTTTACAACAGAAAACATATTACATAACTCACTTTTTTCTGTTGACAAACACATTAATTTGAAACTTCTTGCAAAAATCAAATAATTGTTGAATTTTAATGAAACTTTCAGGACTTATTCACAAATGAATTAAATTATTTTTAAAGAATATTGGTAAAAAATTTTGTTTTTACATCAGTTACTCAACCTTCCACAGAAATTCATGAAATTTCAAGAAATTAAATTCTGTAGGCAAAATCAGTTTTATTAGTTAAATGCAAGACTCATTATGGAATGTAAATCATCTATTATTTTTTTTAAATCACTTAGCCTTTTTTAACAAAAATCTGTTCCAAGTAATAAAATAAAAACATGCAATAAAACCACGACATTCTTTAATTAGATAAGCTTTAAATTGCTTTAATAAATATAAATTTCAGACATGATAGTCTGAAGAATTTTTTTTTCGATTAATAATGAAATTTTAAAAGAATTGTTTTCATTTTTGTTTTTTTAATTATAATATTTTATAAAGTTTCAAAAATAATTTTAAAATATTTCCAAGACATTAGGTTGGTATGTTATAAAGTAAAGACTATATTTACTAATCAAAAATAAAAAAGTTTAATACAAATCATCTTGCCATCATATTTTTTAAATAATTTTCAATTTGTTTTCTGTGTATTTGAAGTTTTGTTTTTTTTTTGGTAATTTATATGTGTACATTAAAAGGTCATGTGTTTCATGGTTTCTTCCTCTTACCTGAAAAAAATTTGTACAATTATGTTACTTATGATTGCCATACACTTATCTCACATCTGGCGAGCTATTAAGACATTTCAACTACAGTGAACAGGTCAGAAAGTTCAATTCTGTGATTAAGAAATAGTTTTATTCTAAATTTCATACTATAAATAATATTTGAGAAAATCAGATTAATTTAACATTAAATTGGCTAATTTTCTAAAAATAATGTCACAAATGTATATTTTTTTTTGCGGGATTTTTAAAACCAAGAATTAACTTTTGTTTACAAATGTGTCGATCACTCAAAAATGGCCAAAAAATTAACACAAAATCTCAAAATTTTAGATTCTAATCAATATAATTTCTGTTTGAAATACACAAGAGTGTTTTTCTTACTGGAAATATAAATTTAATCATTTATCTTTCAATTAAAACTAAAATAAAAGTTTCAAAACTATTTTATTTTTAAAAATTCAATTTAGAAGTTAGGTATTGAAAATGAATGGAGGTACCTAGAAAAAAATTGTTAAAGAAATATTGATCTCATATAAATTAAACTTGATATATTGTTTAAAAACTCAAAAAAAATTTTTTTTTCTTTGTGTTCTGATTTAAACAATTTAATGAACTGTATTTTATATAGCTTCCCTTGGATGTGTGACTGCTTAAAATAAATCTATATATGTTGTAGAATCAAAAGTGTAAGAGCTGAAAATTTCTGTACTCTTAACATTTATATATAGACAAATACTGATATAAAATGAGAAACAACAAGACAAGTATTATTATCTGGTTGTCATCTGGTTTTGGAGACATGAAAGAAAATAATACTGAGTAAATTGTGAGTTTAGACTTGTAGAGAATAAGAAATTAAAATCAACCTTCTTCTTCACTTTTACAAAAATTCACAATAACATGTGAAATCCTGGTTTTCCCAAATAGAAAAAGGATTGACCATGTGCTTAACCAGATTTCGCAAGTAGGTGTTAAAAAGATTTTTGATGAATGGGAGGACTTGCAAGATCAAAAAGTTTGAAAAATCTAGATTACAATAAAAGGACTTCATCAATGTCAGTCAGTCAGAGTGTCAGATGGGAGCCGCGAGACGAAACATCTAAAATGTAACTTCAACTTCAAGCTCTTTCTCTTTCTCAATTTCAACAATTACTGCTAGGAACATTTTGTACAAACTCTTGATATCCTTAACTTTCTCATTGAACATTAACTTATACAATTCGTGCTATTCTTTCCTTTTAATAAATTTCTATTTTCAAATGCAAAATGTATATTTTATTCTTACACTATTCCACACAATTTCATATATTCCAACCTGTCAACAACCAACCTTCTGATAATAATTCTGCATAAAACTTATAAGCTGTAGGGAGTTCAGTTATGTCTGACATAAGGCTAAACCAAGAAACATTAACCATCTCCTTACTCAAATGTTAATCATATATGGATTGGAATATATGGGATACACATTTTTTTTTTCTATTAAAATAAGCAATAAGAAAGTACATAAAAACATTATAGAAATTTTGGATCAAAACGGCATTAGAATTTAAATTACATTTTTATATTTCTCAACCAATCAGCTAAAAACATAGAATAAGAACATTCTAGAAAAATAGGATCGGAAGTCAATTAACAAAAAATATTTAGGCCCCAAAACAAAATAGTAAAATACAAATCTGATTGGTCAATAAATGTCTTCACACCTAAATGTTAGGAAGATTCTTTGATCCACTATTATGGTATATAAATAACACACAGTTAGGAAGAAGGAAGTCAGTCACCAAGCTAGCCATTAAGTCAGCATGTAACCGATACTTTGTCCGGCCAAGTCATTTCTTCCACACCAAAGTTCATGACCTAGCTACAGAGGGCCATGAAAGGAAAAACCCGACAAACTTTCTTTCATCAACGCTACACGCTGTCTCCACCCGAGATGAACTTAATGTAAGTAAGAACGACTTATTTACGGACTCCCGTTAATATAAACTTACACACACCTTTAAACAAATCTAACTTCTTGCCAAACTTTATTTTCCAAAAGGCAATTTTTCACATCTTGTATTTTATTTGTTTCCACATGCTAATTTTATTTTATACATATTAAATTGTTTGTTGTTTAATGTTCGTTGTGACTTATTCCATTTCTTTTGCGCGATTGTAAAACATTGTGTTGTATTTGTGGGGGAACTAATCTCGAGAGCAATACCCGTAAAATACGGAAGCACATCAACCAAGCACTTACCAAATCCCCTACAAATACGACAGAAGGATAAGATAAAAATAAGCAAAGTGTATACAGTCTTTCTTGTAGTTTTTTTTTTTTGAGATGTGTCTAATGAGTGTCGGATCTCTGTGTCGCACTTTCCATCCGAAGGCGAATTGGCATGGCAAAGGATGCGTTCCAGAAGCTGAGTGTAAAGTACTACCACACAGGAAAGTTTCAGTAGAAACAAAGAAAAGAGTGCTGGATTGCTATGTGATGTCAGTTCTTCAATACGGCAATGAATTCTGGACAATATCATCGAAAATGAGGACAAAACTGGAAGCAGCGGAAATGTGGTTCTACAGAAGGATGCTACAGATATCGTGGACTGAGCATGCAAGCAACGATGAGGTGTTGGAAAGAATGGCAACAACAAAAAAAATTAATACTGAGCATCAGGAAGAGACAACTGAAGTTCCTGGGACACACAATGAGGAAGGAGAGCTTGGAGAACCTGAGACTGACTGGCCAGATAGAAGGAAAGAGACAGAGGAAGGCAGTGGATAACATATTTGCAGGGCCTGATCAGGTGGATGATGGAACGGGGGTTGCCAGGAGTAACAGAAAAGAGCCACAAGGGATAGGAAGACGTGGAGAACTATGATCGCCTACGTCCTGAAGGGACAGGGCACATAGAAGAAGAAGTGTAATGAGTGTTCAAAGAATTTAGTTAGAAAATACAAATAGTCTCAGGTTTTCTTACCTCAAATTTTTGTTGAGTGCTAAAAGATAAATGTTACTATTATGGGCTGAAAAAAGAAATGAAGTTTTTCATTGGCACATGTGAAATGCTTGTCTAATAACATGTCATGAGTTTGTGTGGTCCAGAGAAGAAAAGTGGTGTCAATTCTCATAGGTTTAGAATGAGGGAATTAATGCTAATTATAATTGTTGTAATTATTTCATTATAATTATTTTTTGACACTATAATTAATTATTTATTTTTTATGAACATGACATAAGTTTAAATTGTTGAGATTGATGTAAAGCAGATCAATAAATTAAATTGTATTTTCCTTTTAAATTAAGACAAATCCTATTTTGTGTGGAGAAAAAAAATAATATTTTTCTTCTTTAATTCAGCAACTCCAACACCAAAACCTTCAACAGAAACAGGTAAGTTTTTAACTGATCTGAGTTTTTAAGTTTTCATTATGATATTTCACTCAAGTATTTCATTTAGGATATACTTTGATTGTTCTTTTTTTGTTTGTTTTTTTTACAGCATCATTGTGCGTCAAACAAGATGGCCTGGCTGATTCTTCATTGATAAGGAATTGGGACATTGAGGTTTCCAGTAATGAAGAACACAAGGCTGATATTCGACCAGGTGCAAGAGGATGGACACCTGATGCTGGAGATAAGAAAACTACTGTCAGCCTCTTTGTTGCTGATGCTCTCATATATGGAGCCAACATGAGACTTAAAATGGCCAAATGTGTTGAAAAATATAATGTCCTTCTCAGTGGAGGTGAACAAGGAAATGTCCAAAGATTCAAGGTAGGAAGATAATTTTTTATTTAGTAGTTTTTGGATGATGCCAAACACAAATGTCTTCGTAGCTCATAATTTTGATTTTTCTTTAATTATAGAAGGAAAACTGAGTGGGCAAATGCTTAAATAAAAAATAAAAAACTTTATTTACCTGAATAGATCTGTTTAAAATTCTCATTATTAATTTTACTAAATTTTTCCATTTTTTTCATAACACAAAAAGAGAAAGTAATTAAAATTTAATAATTATAAAGCTTTATGTAAAACATTCATACAATAACTTTATTCTGTTTAAGCAAAAACACTTAATTAAAATGTTAAAACAGAAAGAAACTGCAAAATCACTTACCTTAAACCTGTAAGAGATTAATATAAATATTATGGAATATTATTTTAAGAAACAAATATTACTCTTTACATTTCAAAAAGTTTACTTTTAAAAAATTCCTTTAAATTTAGCCTAGATTAATGATGATATCAATCAAGATTTAATAAGTGTTGTTACTATAGTTACAGTTCATACTGTCTACGTAGCTTCTTAATTACATTCTTAAATATTTAAACACACAAAAACATAATACGTAGAAATGTTAAACCAATAAATAATAATAATCAAATTAAGCTCATCATATATTATAAAAAATTTAAAACAATTGACCTCATAGTCTCTAATAACCCTATAACCACACAACTAAATCCTCTACAGAAAACCAATGTAGCGTATCAATTTACATGCCATTCAGAGATTGTATCTCTGGTACTAATAATAAACCCACTACATATATTGGTTTTACTACAACCATGCTCTCCCATAGACTTTACCTGTCACCTTTCTGATCAGAGTTCAATTAAACAACATCTCTTAGAAGAACAAAGCCATCTAGGTAATATTTGACAGATTTTAGTCAATAACACAATAATACTCACTCATACACACAGTAAAAAGTACCTTCAGATATTGGAGGCCATCTACATTAAATCAAAATGACCCACACTTAATAAAATCACATTTCAATCTGGTCATAGCATATTATATTGCATTTAGACATATGGTTCTGTTAACATTTCGATCTCTCATGCAGTGTGATGTCATAGAACCACATTACAAATTTACAAACTGTGTCTGCTATTCAGTGACTGTTATTGTTGCTTAGCAATGTTATATCTCAACACAAGATTAAATTGTCTTTGATGGTGGATGTCTTTAAGTTAACATCTTTGTAACCTCTCTGAAGATAGATCATGTGTGCTGAAAGCTTAGAACCAGCATAGTAATAAAAAAAAATCCAAATGTTAGACAGTTTTTTCACCAGAAATTAAAGCCAAAATACGATGCTTAGAATGGCTCATGATTAAACATAATAGACATTTATTGTGTGTTATATTTAACAGTATATGTTTAGAAAATTTTCTGCTGCTTAGATACAATATATATATATATATATATATATATATATATATATATATATATATACACACACACTACTGACCATAAGTTTGGGACCGCCCAAACATTTTTAGCAAAATCAAATTTGCTGAGTTTGCATTTTTGTTATTCTTATGCAGATGTCAAGTAAAAAAAAGGTATTCATTTCAACTTTAAAATAAACATTTACTCAGTTTGCTACTTGACTCCTCTTATTTTGATCAAGTTTTTGCCGAAAATTCAGATTTATTTAGATATTATAATTACGGTATAGTTTATTTTTTAAACCATATTACTATGGTATAAATGGCAAGGAAGAAACAGATTAGCATTGTAAAAAGAGCTCAGGTTGAAATTATTTTGAAAGAAGGATATTCTGAACGTGTTATCACTAAAAGATTAAGCCTATCAAAAAATGGCATGCATTATTGCCTTCAATGACTTTGTGAAACTGAGTTAAATATTGACAGAAAAAGATCTGGTAGGCCCAGAGTAACATCTATTGTAGAGGATAGGCACTTGATCATATCTAGCAAGAAGAATAGAAGAAAAACCCGCTCTGGAATTAACAATTGAAATGAATTCTACTCGGCAACATCCAGTATCTGTTACTACTGTTAAGAGACAACTTCATTCTGCTGGGCTTAATGGCTGTGTAGCAGTTAAGAAACCACTATTAAAGAAGGAGAATAAGGGATGAAATTGATCGTACAGTTCGAAATGAACTTCCTAAAAATGAACAAATGTTGTTTAAATGCTTGCAGGATGCTTGGAAATCACTTTCACCAATTTATTTTTATAAGTTATTAGAAAGAATGCCAAGGATTTGCTCTGCAGTAATAAAGTCTCATGGTGGTTTCTTTGATGAAAAGAAAATATGAATTAACTTTAATTAAATTTGAAATTACACCATGTTAATTTTGGTTTTAATTATTGTACAATTGTGAGAAACAATAAAATATATCTATATTTATTCCTAAGACATAAAATTTGTTATTTATTTCTCTTAGAGAATAAATCTAAGTGGTCCCAAACTTATTGTTAGTAGTGTGTATATATATATATATATATATAATATTTTTATTTTTGAAATGTTTATATTATAAATTTCAATAATAAAAATATTACTACAAATATTGCTTTACTATGTATTGAGCACTTTTAAAAGGTAAATGCTATGAACTGTGGATTATTATTTCATTAGTTCTTCCTGCTACTAAGATAGATATATATAGTTTTGTTAAAAATTGATGAATCCAACTATTATTGATGACATAGTTACCACTGAGATACTTGAAATTTTTATTTCAGAACAATGGACCAAATGACATTGTAATAATTCCATTTGGTACAACAGCAGACAGAGTCAACATCCACTTCACATCGAAAAGTCCAAATTGTAAAATGCATGTTACTATATCCATTATTGGATGTTTTGAATCAGCATGTAAGTACTTTCATTTTAACTTATGATCCAGTCTTGAATAGTGATACATATTTTGATTTGGTGATAATGTATCATTTTCATAAATAATATAATATATTGTGTTCAAAAGTTACTATGTTTTTTATTCATTAAAAAATCTCATTAAGCTAGCATTCATTAATTTCTTCTATCATTTGCTATATTCTTTCTGAATAAAGTTGATAGATAATTTCTCCTAAGAGTTAATATCAATAGAACATATACATTATTTAAAAATAAATGTTCATAATTGACATGCATTTTTTACTTGGAATAATAATCACTTTTATATATTTTAATTTTCATAGCAACAACACCAACTCCAACACGTAAGTATATAATTACTTTTATTTTTTTGGGGGGGGAGACTAAATTTAAGAAATATGCAAAAAAAATATAATATTTCTATATAATTGATTTTTTTTTAAAGTTTCATTTAATTCCTTTTGTCAATAATGTAGATCTAAAAGTTTATAATAATTATCCAAAACAATTTAAATAGCAATAATTTGATTATGATTCAAGATTGTAGGATATTAAATAATAGAAACTACATAAATGAATACAAATTCAAATAAATGAATGAAGTAACAATTTCTGTTGAATATTAATTTAAATAAAAAAGTGACTATTACATTTTTTTATCTATTTCAGCTACCCCAACACCAAAACCTTCAACAGAAACAGGTAGGTTACATTTATTTCTTAATTTAAAATGCTTTTAAGTAATTGTTCAATTCAACGTACCTTTAAATTATAAAAGGAACTGATGTAATTTACTATTAATGTCTTTTGTTTCAGCCTCTTTGTGTGTTAAACAGGATGGTTTGGCTGATTCATCTTTAATAAGAAATTGGGATATTGACGTGTCCAGTAATGAAGAACATAAGGCTGATATTCGACCAGGTGGAAAAGGGTGGACACCTGAAGCTGGGGATAAGAAAAATACTGTCAACATTTTTGTTGGTGATGCTCTCATATATAGAGCCTCGATACAATTACTACAGGCTAAATATGTTGTAAAATATGATGTTCTTCTTCTTGGAACTGACAATGGAAATGTTGTACGATTGAAGGTAAGAAATAAATTTGGATTTTTTTTTTTTACTATTTTATCCCAAGCAAGACAAGACTGCCTTTGGTGCATAGGGAGTTACAGTGAGATAAATGACTGAGTATAGAAGGTATTGAGGAAAGGATAAAAGATAAACGAGATTCAAGATAAAAGGAAACTGACATTGCATTTAAATTTTTGGAGATTGTAGCTCTCTGGGAAGCAAGTAAATGGAAAGAAATTTCACAGGCAACAAACTGTTGGAGTAAAAGTGGTAGTTACATTTAACTATTTCAGTGGTAAAAAAGTGGGACCTAAATGTCAATCTAGTAGCACACTTAAATTCATGTGGTTGGGGCACCAGGTAAAAAAACTCATCAGAGCAGTTGTCATGAAAATATTTGTATAAAAATAGGGAATCCATGTTACAGTGGTGAGAAAGTGATTGAAGTCGAGATGAAAAGTCAGGATCAATTATATTGCAGATTTTTTGGGGGATTTTATTGAAAACCTCAAGAAACACCAGACTAGATATGGCAACAGTATTGAATGCACAGACAAATGGTAGATTTATAAATTTCCAAGATGGATTTTGATGAGAAAAACTTTTGGGCCTGACACGGTGACCCAACCTTCCTAGCAGCAGATGCAGCTATAGTTCTTTATAGTCATTTCACTTCAGGTTGGTTGAAAAAGTGAGGCCAAGGAGGCACAATGTGTTGCTCTCCAAGAGACTAGCATCAGCCACGCTGATGGTGGTTAAAGGAGAGCAGTTTTGTTTTAGAGGCATTAAAATTTACAAGTCATTTCTAGTTGAAAAAGAATGTGTTTTACTTAAGGAGAAGCAGGAAAGTTTCTCTATGGTGGTTAAAGGAGAGCAGTTTTGTTTTAGAGGCATTAAAATTTACAAGTCATTTCTAGTTGAAAAAGAATGTGTTTTACTTAAGGAGAAGCAGGAAAGTTTCTCTATGGTGGTTAAAGGAGAGCAGTTTTGTTTTAGAGGCATTAAAATTTACAAGTCATTTCTAGTTGAAAAAGAATGTGTTTTACTTAAGGAGAAGCAGGAAAGTTTCTCTATGGTGGTTAAAGGAGAGCAGTTTTGTTTTAGAGGCATTAAAATTTACAAGTCATTTCTAGTTGAAAAAGAATGTGTTTTACTTAAGGAGAAGCAGGAAAGTTTCTCTATGGTGGTTAAAGGAGAGCAGTTTTGTTTTACAGGCATTAAAATTTACAAGTCATTTCTAGTTGAAAAAGAATGTGTTTTACTTAAGGAGAAGCAGGAAAGTTTCTCTATGGTGGTTAAAGGAGAGCAGTTTTGTTTTAGAGGCATTAAAATTTACAAGTCATTTCTAGTTGAAAAAGAATGTGTTTTACTTAAGGAGAAGCAGGAAAGTTTCTCTATGGTGGTTAAAGGAGAGCAGTTTTGTTTTACAGGCATTAAAATTTACAAGCCATTTCCTGCTCCAGTTAAAGAAAGTTTTTTTTTTTCTAATCATTTCACCCCAAGCAAGATGGAACTGCCACTGGTGCACAGGGGGTTACATAAGAGATGAGTGATGAAAAAGAGAAACAAGTTATGGATTATACAGAGATGGATTAAATTCGTTAAAAAATCCTTCAATATAGACTCTACATGTTGCAAAATTTTCCACATATTTTTTATTCATTTGCTTTTGTAAAATTACTTTTTTTTGTAACAAATCTTTATGGATATCGTGTTTGTGCTATCTAATGATATATAGCTTAGCAATCACGCAAATGCATTTAATAATATGATATTTAATTGGCAATATAGAACTAATAATCAGTGAGAGAAATATTTATTTTAAGTATTTATTTAAATGACATGAATTCCTGTTACTTATGATGATCATATTATTAATGAGGTTCCCTCGGGATGAGGCATATTTAGTCTTTGTTTTCGATATCTGGAGTATTATATGTAATGGAGAATAAGAATCCATGGCTTTTAACGTCAAATATATGTGTTTTAAATACCTTGGGGCCTTTACTTTTTGTAGGTGTTTTTGTTTGTGCGTAAGAAAGGAAACGAAAGATGAGATCTATAGTGAACCAAGGGAATGATATTATTCTTAATATATATATATATATATATATATATATATATATTGTCAGAGAAGGATGAGAACACTGGTGTGAAGAGGACTACATGAGAGTAGAGCAGAAAGGAAGAACATGATACAAAGGTTGTCAGGGAAAGGATGCGAGTCAAGGAGATGAGAGATAGCAGTTGACATTGCATTTAAATTCATGGAGATTGTAGCTGTCAGGGAAGCTAGTATATAAGGGAATTCCTTAGGTGGGAAGTGAGAGCAAAGAAGCTGAAAAAGTAGAAGTTACGGTTACATTTGATTGGTTTCACTGTAAAAGGGTGGGACCTAGTTGCTATTCTAGTAGCTTGACTAAATTTATGCAGAGAGGGCACCAGGAAACTAAGCCCATCGAAACAGAAGCCATGAAAGTGTTGGTAGAAGAGACAGAGGGAAGCCACATTACCTCAGTGAGAAAGTGACTACCAGGTCAGTATCAATTACATTGCAGATTCTCCATTGGATTTTGTCAAGAAGCTCAAGATGAATAGCAGAGCACCTGACCATATGTGACAGTAGTATTCAATGCATGGGTGGATGGTAGATTTATACATGTACAAGATGGATCAGTCAAAAAAAACTTCCTGGACCTACACAGGGAACCAACCTTCTTAACAGCAGATTTAGCTATGAATTCAATGTAGTCATTCCACTTGAGGGCGGCTAATATAGTTAGGCCAAGGAGGTGTAGTTCTACTTTCAGGGAGACTAGCCTGATCCATTCTGTTAGAGCAGTTGTCTATAGTGGTTAAAGGATAGCATCTTCATTTTGGAAGCATTAAAATTTATGAGCCATTTCTTATCCCAATCTACAACAGATTGGAGGTCTTTTTCAAGATCAGCAGCGAAGTTTGCTTTGTTAGTTTCATCAGATTTCTTATCGAGGCAGGAGTAAATGGTCGTGTCATCAGCATAGATGCCTACTTGCGATCTAATTACATCAAAGAGATTGTTGGTGAAGATCAGAAAAGGTGTAGGACCTAGAATAGAGCCTTGAGACAGCTGTGTTCATATGATAGTATCTGGAAGCATGCCCATTAAATTCTAAATTCATTATAGGATATGTAAGGAAAGACTAGATTAGGTCAAACAATTGTCCAGTTATACCATAGTCCTGTAGCTTGTGTAGAAGGCCAGCATGCCAGACTTTGACAAATTCTTTGGAGATATCTAATGCAATAGCTCGAGCTTTGCCTTTCTTATTGAAAGCCCGGTATATATACTCTGTCATGGTTGTTAACATATCAGCAGTGGACCTAGTGAAGCGGAAACCATACTGTTTATCAGAGAAGAGGCCGTGAGCTGTGAGATGTTGTACACTTCAGCATTGATAATAACCTTGAGCACTTTGCCAAATTTGGTAGAAAGCTGATAGAGTGATAATTAGAGGGGTTTGAGGGTTCTCCAGAATTCTTAAACACCAGAATGACAGAAGAAGACTTCTAGAAGGTAGAAAGGCAGTAGTTGTATAGTTTGGAGAGGACAGAGGAGAGTTCAAGGGCACTTTTCTTCAGGACAATGATTGGGATTCCATCACCTCTGCTCACCTTATGGGGATCAAGCTTTGAAATTATGTTAGAGACCAGCGAGGGAGTAATGTGAACGTCACTAAGTGGAGCCTAAGTTCTAGGTGGGAAGTTGGATGTGGATAACCCAGACAAATCAAATGTTGTTAGTGGTGAATCTGTGAGCAAAGCATTCAGCTTCATCCACTGAAGATGGGAGGACCTCAAATTCATTGATTAAAGGGGGATTTAGGGTTTGCTGTTATTTAACACATTTTTACAGAGCTACCAGTAGTCTTTGGAGCCGAATTTGCAGGATGCTATACTTTCATTCTTTCAGCAAACAACAGCTTAGCATGATTTAGGATCCTCTTGTACTGATTACGAACAGAGGCAAAAAGTCACTTATTATGGTCAGATGTGTGACTTTGATAAAGCCAGAAGAAGTGATTCCTGTGGGCAATAGCGGCCAAGCAAGCAGGGGAGAACCAGGAGGAAGAATGGGGTTTAAGTCGTAACTTCTTGTCTGGGATGAAAGCATCAAAGCCAGCTTTAACCCAAGTTTTATACCTCCACTTATTTGTATTAGATATTCTTCATGAAATAAATAACAATTCCAATTGGTAATTAACAATAAATATGTATTGATAAAAATACAACACTGAAAACAAAGCATGCAATTCGACTGTGTGCAAAATGTGAATGAAGAAGGAAAAGTTGTTTTACATTGACTGCAAACTTTTAGTCCAAAGTCAACTGGTTGAATAAAGTTCTCTAGTAAGATAAATGTTCTTTGAATGATTGTTCGAAACAAAGTTTGTTTGAGAAGAATGATTAACACAGAGATACAATTGTTGTGAAGTGTTGTGTGGAAATAAGTTTTGATTCAACAATGCTTAAATGATGTGCAAAGTGTCCAAAGTAAGAGAGTGTAAGTTTGTACTACAAAATATTGTGTCTGTGGGTGCATTTAAGTGTTGAGCAAGATTGGGTATTAAACTGATGTGGATTCAGATGACAGCTAAAATCTTACTAATGAGCTGTTGAAAGTAGCTGTATATAAGGGAAAAAGGTAGGCTTCCAGGAGCACTACAAGAAACTCAATCTTACATTAAAAATATCTGATGGGTTAAAAATTAACCAATTGCAACACATGTATTAAACAGACTAGGCAGGTTTGTTAAGAGTCAAAGGTTGTTAAAGACAACTGCGATTGTTAAATTGTCCTATAGTAACGTAGTAGTGATTTATTAACCAATCACAGTTGAATAAAATGACATGTAGCAAAGCATGTATGTATGTGGGTGTGAAGCATAGCAACTGCTTTTGTTAAGCTCTATTATTACCACAGTTGATTCATTTTACTAACTCGAATGTTATATTTATTTATATTGTGTAATAATGTGCGTTGTGGTGCATTGGATATCGGTGCGGAACAAGAAATCAGGGAGCCAAGTTCGAATTCCAGCTAAATTCATTGCATTCACTTACGCGCAAATACCCTTGGGAAAGGTATTAATCTGTCTATTCCTTCCAGTTATTGGCTAAATAGCAGGACAGATTGGGTTCTATAGCCTTGGTCGGCAACCAGTCTACTGCAGAAAGCAATGGCAACCTACTGCGGGATAATCTTCTGCCCAGTCAGTCATGTCTCTTTCAAGACATGATCACCCAAGCATGTATCACGTATGGTACTTAACTGACTGACTGAATAATATCTTTAAAAGAGGAACTCTGAACATTTTATGCAATAAAAAAGGGCTAAGAAGGGTTCAGTGTTTCTCTTTTTCATTGTCTACAACCTTAAATTTCTTTTTACATTTTTTTTTTTTTGTAAAATCAGAACAATGGGCCAAAAGATATTGTCAGGATTCCATTTGGTACAACGGCTGATAGAATCAAGATCCACTTTACTGCAGAGAAACCCGACTGCAGAATGCAGATAATCGTCTCTATAGTTGGTTGCTTCCAATCGGCTTGTGAGTTTCTTGATAGTTTTTTTTGTTTTTGTTTTTTCTATTTAGTTATTAACATCATAAATTGTTTGACTTCATACTTTGTTCTGAAATTACTCAATGAATTTTTATGGCAATTTAATTTCATCTATATTTTTCTTATTTTTAAGCTACAACACCAAAAGCAAGTAAGTATATTATTAAATTTATACATTTATGTATATTAAAATTGTAAGGTAGCAATGCCTGTATTTTAAATGATTTTTAATAACTTAGCATATTTAAATATATATAATTATGTTAATAAATATTTCAATATCTTGAGTTAAGCTAAAATCCATCTTTTCAGTTAGTTTTTATCCATACTTTTATTTCCTTTTTCTGGTCCATTTTCAAAAATAGAATTGAGCAAAAAGGACCAATGTCATTTTTTACTCTGCCTGTTGAGTAGAAGCTTCATTCTGTGATGGTAGATGCCCATAATTTGATTATGTAAATGATACTGGAAATTATTTTATTTCTAATTCCTGCAAGAATTAAAATGGCTGAATATGACTGTTATAATCCTGGATTGAATTCAAATACTAGATTCAATGTTCTTATATTGGCAGAATGTCAAAAATAACTGATTCATTTAACTCTCTTTAATTATTGACACCATGGAATTTCTTAATCATGATGATAGATATTTATATTTCTAATGGAAATGACACAATCTTCCACCTTCATTTATATGTATTATCTAAAAGCCTATTGTATTTTCAGTTTTTATACTGATCTCACATTATAAATAACTGCCATATTATTTTGTTTTTATTTTTTATTCAATACTTACGTAACAATTTCTTGATGGCAACTATTTTGGCTAACATGCAAGAAAACTCCAGTTTTACACAAGTTTCATGTCTCTCATATCTATTTCCATTACAAAATTGACTCATCCATTTTTAAAGCATCAGGGGAGGTAATTATCTACAAGTGAGAAGTTAGTTTGGTTTCTCACTAGATGTCCATACAACATTTAGTTTTAAATAACCTGACAAGAGTTGACATGATGTAAAATCATCCAAGCAAATTATAACATGAAGCAGAATTATTTTTATGATTTAACTTGGTGTCAGAAATTAAAGAAATGTAACAAAAGTAATTTTCACATTAAGAATAACACAATAAAATTTTTTCCTTTTTATATTTCTTGAGTGTTTCTTCAGTTTGTCATTAAATTCCCAAATCTCAATTGGTCAAATATGAGCTATTTGTTTGGAGTTGTTCAATTTAGAGATCCACTAGCCTCTCTGTATGGCTAAAGGTTAATGTTCACTTTGCAGAAGCTGTACATTCATTTATTTTTTTTATTTTTATTTTTATTTTTTTTTATTTTTATTTTTATTTTTTTTTTAATCATATCACCCCGAGCAAGGCGGTAATGCTACTGGTGCACAGGGGGTTACATAAGAGTGAAAACATAGGAAAAGAGAAAGCCGGAAACCACATCCTAAACAGGAAACAAAGGGATGAGCCTCTTCACTTGTTCAATAGACATGGGTGGAGTGTGAACCGGGCGATATTTATAAAGGCAATAAAAGTTTCATTAGGCATGTATCAAGTAATTTAACATGAAGTACTTTTTTTCTTGTATTTCATGTTAAATTACTTGATCTTTAATCTTGTTTAGTTTGGGTTTTTATTTTCATGAAGTTGCTGATGGTATATTTCCTTGCTGCTAAATGTACCTTAAAACATTAATAATTGATAATTTACAAATATTTATTTCATCTCTCCTAATGAATTTGAATATTTAATACATGATATAACATCAGTTTCTTTCATATCATGTGAATAAATATTTCTTTATTTCATCACCTAAATCTTTAAATTTATAATAAAAAAATTGCCGCTTTTAAAATTTAAAGATTTCACTAATACAATTTGTGCAATTTTCTCTCTAAAAACATGACCATGTATATTAAGATATTTTTTGATACAACAAGTCTATGATATATATTTATATGCATTTCAGCAACAACAACACATAAACCCTCAACAGAAACAGGTAAGTCTAAAAACATTTACAAAACTCTGAACTTCTTTTTCTTA
This sequence comes from Ascarosepion bandense, assembly GCA_037127315.1. Lineage (NCBI taxonomy): Eukaryota > Metazoa > Mollusca > Cephalopoda > Sepiida > Sepiidae > Ascarosepion > Ascarosepion bandense. The sequence goes on along the minus strand of JBBBDQ010000907.1, from coordinate 1,314,983 downwards.
TAAAAAATGAATAAGTAGGTGAAAATTTTTATCAGGCAATTTGTAATGACTTTATTTTTATTTTTTTTTATTTTGCAGCTTCTTTGTGTGTGAAGCAAGATGGCCTGGCTGATTCTTCTTTGATAAGAAACTGGGACATTGATGTTTCCAGTAATGAAGAACACAAGGCTGATATTCGACCAGGTGCAAGAGGATGGACACCTGAAGCTGGAGATAAGAAAACTACTGTCAGCCTCTTTGTTGGTGATGCTCTCATTTATGGGGCCAACATGAGGCTTCAGAAATCTAAATGTGTTGGAAAATATGATGTCTTTCTTAGTGGAGGTGGACAAGGAAATGTACAAAGATATAAGGTAGGAAGATAAATTATTATTTGAAAACAAATGTAGTTCTTTAAATGATGCCAAAACCAAATGTCTTTATATTATTTAATTTTGGTTTTTCTTTAATTATCCACATAGTAAGGGGCAAGTTAAAATAAAAATTGTTCATGGTTGAGTTAGAATGGAAATGATGGTAGGAATACTTAAATTCCAGTATCACAAGATAGTAATTGGATACTAAATAAAGTTATTTTATTTACCTGAATAGATCTATGTTTAAAACTTTCATTATTGCCTTTAATATTAAAAGTAATCAAAATTTAACAAGAATGCTTTATGTAAAAATTAAGACAATCACTTATTTTTCTGTTTAATTGAAAATAAATAAGAAAAGACATAGAACTGGATAATGCAGTTACTTTATACCTGTAAAATGTTCATATAAATGCCATGAAATATTCATTTAATAAATACCTATTATTGTTTGCACTTCAAAAAAATTATTTTTAAGGATTCTTTTAAATTCAGTCTACAATAAATAATGGTATCAAACAAGATTTCAAACAATGAGTATTACTATAGTTAGAGTTTAAACAATGTCTGCATGTCTATATTTCTTTGAAATTTGTGATGAAACTTATGAAAGAAAAGTGTTCAATATCAGGGGTAGAGAATTTATGATCATACACACTGTTATAATGAGTGTTTGGTTACAAAAGAAAGAAACAAATAAGGATTAAAATTTCAACAGCATGTATTCATCAAATTTCAGGATATATATTTGTTTGAAAGGTGGTTTTTCAGTTGCTGTTAGGAAGGAAAGTGATTAGGTGTAAGAGTTTAGATGTAAGAGTTTCGTCAGCAGAGGAGTTGACTGGTTTTTTGTGTTGTTTGTTCGAGGTCATGATTGCTATCAAAGGATGAGTCTAGATTAAATTAGTTGTTGGTGGAGTTTGATATATGCTTTTTTTCATGTTTGAAATCGGCACTTGTGAGGTGTTTGATAGGTTAGCGCTTCTGTGATGCCAAGATGTTGAAATTGAATCAACAGGTAAGGCATGTTGGTTTCCAAGGTTACACTGGTGGTAGCTACGGAAGCCTGGAATGGTTAGCGAAAGTTGATTGAACAGGATGTCTTTGTTGGATCCTGGTCAAATATGGTATCAGCAAAATAGGATCACATTGGTGACAACGAAGGAAGCTTCTAGCTGGATAGTGAAGACATTGATCTCTCATTAGAAATCATAGTGCTCATGTTAGGAACACAACAGTGTTTAAGCTGGCCCGTTGGCCATATCCTGCATCTGACAAGCCAGGTAAGATTGATGAATCTTGGTTGAGGTTGCAGTTGTGATAAGAAAAACAACCATGGCAATGGTGGTGACAAAGCATTTGCATGTCAACAGGTGGTAGCCTTTTGGACCCCACTTTTTTTCTCAGCAGGAACATTAATTAATGGCTATTGTATTTTATTGTGGGTTCTGTTTTGTGAACCAGATATGATGCTCAGAGCTCCTGCACAGAAAATAACTATTTTTATTTTGTGTTTTGCTTGCTAAGTGTTCAACATGTGAATCAGAAGAGATCAAATTGCAGTGAATTATAACAATACACACACACACACACACACACAAAAAGTGTATATGATTTTTTTTTTTTGTTTATTTCAGAACAATGGACCAAATGACATTGTAATAATTCCATTTGGTACAACAGCAGATACAGTCAAGATCCACTTCACATCGAAAAGTCCAAATTGTAAAATGCATGTTACTATATCCATTATTGGATGTTTTGAATCGGCATGTAAGTACTTTCATTTTAACTTACATATGATCCAGTCTTGAATAGTGATACATATTTTGATTTGGTGATAATGTATCATTTTCATAAATAATATAATATATTGTGTTCAAAAGTTACTATGTTTTTTATTCATGAAAAAATCTCATTAAGCAAGCATTCATTAATTTCTTCTATCATTTGCTATATTCTTTCTGAATAAAGTTGATAGATAATTTCTCCTAAGAGTTAATATCAATAGAACATATACATTATTTAAAAATAAATGTTCATAATTGACATGCATTTTTTACTTGGAATAATAATCACTTTTATATATTTTAATTTTCATAGCAACAACACCAACTCCAACACGTAAGTATATAATTACTTTTATTTTTTGGGAAAAAAAAAGACTAAATTTAAGAAATATACAAAAAATATATAATATTGCTATATTTTTGATTTTTTTTTTAAAGTTTCATTTAATTCCTTTTGTCAATAATATAGATCTAAAAGTTTATAATAATTATCCAAGACAATTTAAATAGCAATAATTTGATTATGATTCAATATTGTAGGATATTAAATAATACATATATTATTTAAATTACATAAATAAATGTAAATTCAAATAAATGAATGAAGTAACAATTTCTGTTGAATATTAATTCAATAAAAAAGTGACCATTACATTTCTTTATCTATTTCAGCTACCCCAACACCAAAACCTTCAACAGAAACAGGTAGGTCACATTTATTTCTTAATTTAAAATGCTTTTAAGTAATTGTTCAAGTCAACATACCTTTAAATTATAAAAAGAACTGATGTAATTTACTATTAATGTCTTTTGTTTCAGCCTCTTTGTGTGTTAAACAGGATGGTTTGGCTGATTCATCTTTGATAAGAAATTGGGATATTGACGTGTCCAGTAATGAAGAACATAAGGCTAATATCCGACCAGGTGGAAAAGGGTGGACACCTGAAGCTGGGGATAAGAAAAATACTGTCAGCATTTTTGTTGGTGATGCTCTCATATATGGAGCCTCGATACAATTACTACAGGCTAAATATGTTGTAAAATATGATGTTCTTCTTCTTGGAACTGACAATGGAAATGTTGTACGGTTGAAGGTAAGAAATAAATAAATGAATATATATATATATCTATAAGAGAATTAGGAATTAAGAAGATGAGTTATGTATAAGAATGTTAGGTTTATATCATTCAACTTTCACCTGTGTTTGATCTATGTTTGTAAAACTTATTTAAAAGTAAGCCACACAGAAATAAAACCAAAATTAATCAAAACTTTCAATCCATTTGTTAACAGCAGTGTTAAAATTGAAATTAAACAAGATGTTTGAAGTAGTTTTTATTTTTATACATTGTTGATTTTAGATATAACACTTGTCTTTTGTCCTAGATGTAATGTTCATGGTGTAATATTGTTGTTATGTAATTCATTTTACTTTTGTCTATGGGTTAAATAACAGGGTTGACTGGACTCTTTAGTTTTAGTTAGCAACCAGTCAAGAAGGAAGGCATGTAGGAATGCCAAACTGATTGGGCATTGAGCTAGCAACCCTTGACAAAAACCACATCAGCATCATCTGACATGGTGAGGCTGTGGACCTGTATTCAACAGGGAGTTAAATGGTATTGAAGAGGGAAGTTATAAGCATTTAAACATGTATTGTTTCGTAATGTCAACGAGGAATACAAAACACTTTCTTAAAAGTTAGGAATGAAACTCACAAAGCAAATAGACACAAAATATAGTAATAAAATAAAAAATTCTAACTTAAATTATTTTATTTCTTTATATTATGTAATATCTTTAAGAAAGCAACTCTAAGCAACTTATGCAAAAATAACAAGTGTTGAAGGTTTTAAATTTTTCTCTTTTTCATTATGTCTTTAACTAAATTTCTTTTTTTAGTTCATATATCATCCATTTTCTTTTTTTTTTTTTACAGTATTTACATTACTTGGACTATTGTCTTCATCTTTGTTGTCATTTGTACGACATTTCAGCTGTTGTACACTCCGGCCTTCTTCAGGTGCTAGGAATTTCAAACCGAACTTTTTATTACGATCACTGGGGCTATTAACCTCCATTCCTTGTGGGAAGCCTCAACTGGAAGTCATGACTCATCTCCCTCTAACCCTGCAAGTTACTAGTTCACCACTGCTGTAGCCTGGTATTGAACTCACAACTCTAAGAATCAAGTTAGGAACTCACCAACATCTATATCCACTGTGGATACAAATGGCAACAAAGATGGGGACAATAGTCCAAATAATGTAAATCCTGTAACTACTACCTCATCTCAGAAATATAGACAAATGTGTTTTTTGTTTTGTTTTTTTTTTGTAAAATCAGAACAATGGGCCAAAAGATATTGTCAGGATTCCATTTGGTACAACGGCTGATAGAATCAAGATCCACTTTACTGCAGAGAAACCCGACTGCAGAATGCAGATAATCGTCTCTATAGTTGGTTGCTTCCAATCGGCTTGTAAGTTTCTTGATTTGTTTAGTTACTAATATCATAAATTGTTCAAGTTCATATTTTGTTTAGCCTAAAATTTGTTCTGTAAAAAAAATTTTTTTCAGAATGTGACATTATATTCAATTATATGTGTTAAATTGTATTTTTTCATGGGTTTCTAATTTACGTTTTAAGACTGAATAAGAAAAAGGTATGTTGTTCTGCTAAAAATATAATATATTATGAAATAATCATCTGTTAAGTATAAATATATTTAATGAATATTTATAAACAATTTAATTTAATCTATATTTTCTCTTATTTTCATAGCTACAACACCAAAAGCAAGTATGTATATTATTAAATTTATACATTTTGTATACTAAAATTATTTGTTTAGTAAAGCATATAAATAATATTTAAATGTCTTTTAATAAACTTGTTTTTTTTTTTAGAAAATTAGAATATTTTAATATATATAATGACTTATGTTAATAAATATTTCAATATCTTTAGTTAAGCTTAAATTGACCTTTTCGATATGTTTATTTTTATCCATACTTTTATTTCCCTTTTCTGATCCATTTTCAGAAATGAAATTGAGCAAAAAGAACTAATGTCTTTTTTTACTCTGTGTTGTATTGCCAAAGTGGCAGTATGATACCAGATGATATGTGCTGAAATATCTTCAGCACAATATTTTTTCTAATGGATATTAAGTACAAGCAAGACATACACATATAAGACAGAACGACAATAATTAAAATGAGAGGTGAGGTCAAGTTATTAAACTCACAGAGAGTCAGTCAGTTAAGTGCCATATGTGATGCACACTTGGGTGATCATGTATCAAAAGAGACATGACTGACTGGGCAGAAGATTATCCCGCAGTAGGTTGCCATTGCTTTCTGCGGTAGACTGGTTGCCAGCCAAGGCTATAGAACCCAATCTGTCCTATTATTTAATCCATAACTGGAGGGAAGAGATGGATTAATACCTTTCCCAAGGGTATTTGTGCGTAAATGAATGCCAGGAATTCAACTGGAATTCAAACTCGGAGAGATTGCAGTCCAATAATAATTGTCAATGACACTCCAAAATCCTGACTGCTATTAATTTTTATTTATGTAGCTATTTCAATCCACAAATTATTCCATATTTGAGAGCACTAGAGATGGGTTAGCTGCTCTACAACACTCTGACTGTTGAATATAATCTTCATTCTGTGAAGGCAGATACCCATAATTTGATTACATAATGTTATAATCCTGGACTGAATTCAAATGCTACATTCAATATTCTCATGGGAGCAAAATGCCATAAATAACTGCTTCTTTTAATCTCTTTCAAAGATTTAAAATGGAATGTTTTGATCAGAATGAATGAATTAGATATTTACTTTCCTACTGGAAATACCTCCATTTATATATATTGTCCAAAAGTCTATATTTATCTCATGTTAGGCTGGAAAGCGATTCCTGTCACATTTGAAGATGGTGAAGATACAAATGTTTCTTGGATCATAATTAATATATTAATCAAGATTATTATTTCTCCTCATTATTGATAACATAATCCCATCTATTCAATGGCAGGCTGGCCTAGGTCACAGCTTACCTAATGATGTAGGCCCTTATGAAGTGGGCACCCTATATCAAATAAAAACGCTATAAAGAAGCAAACACAACTGTTTTAGTCATAACAAAGAATAAGAACTTTATAAAGTCATCGGCACACTATCAGTTACTCAAGTCCAGTGTGTCAGGAGATTTTGCTAAACAACATGAAAATATGGTTAAGAAATTTGCTGTCTGAGGACAATTTGGAATCATATGTCTTGTTATCCATTGAAATAGATTTGTTAGATGGATTGGATGAAGAAGCAATTATTAAAGAAATGTTAATATAAGCACATTAAGGTAGTTATCAGCAAGGTTAATTTATTTAACCATAACTAGTGAATTTGGTTCCTCACTAGGTGCCCCATACAAAATTCAGCATTAAATAACCCGACAAGGGTTGACATGATGTAAAACCTAAGCAAACTATAACATGAAATAGAATTATTTTTATGATTTAACTTGGTGTCAAAAATTAAAGTAATGTAGCAAAAGCAATTTGCACATTAAGAATAACTCAATAAAAATTTTTCCTTTTTATATTTCTTGAGTGTTTCTTCAGTTTATCATTAAACCACCAAATCTCAATTGGTCAAATATGAGCTATTTGTTTGGAGTTGTTCAATTTAGATATTCACTAGCCGCTCCATATATCTAAAATTTTAAATTTCACTTTGTTGAAACTGAGTATTAATTCATAAAATCAAAAACAATTTTACTCGGCACATATAAGTTGAATTTTCTCAAGTATTTCACTAATTGAATGACATGATATTGAATCTTATTTCAAATAGAACCCCACATCTGAAATTAAATTCATTATTAGAATATATTTTCATGTTGTTAATTGTATATTTCCTCACTGCAAGTGTACCTTAAAGTATATTAATCGGGAAACATCATTTGTTTATCTCTTAATGAAGTTGAATATGTAACAACTGATACCACACAATTCGCTTTTATTTGAAGTGAATCAATATTTCTTTATTTATCAGAGTAACGTCATCTAAATATTTCTTATAATTTATGTAATAAGAGAAATTGTTGCTTTTAGAATTTCTTCAGATTTTACCAACTCAATTTGTGCAGTTTTTCTCTCTTCAAGTAAAATATACTCATATATGTCTAAAGTTTATGATATACATTTATATGCATTTCAGCAACTCCAACACCTAAACCATCAACTGAAACAGGTAAGTCAATAAATATTTACAAAACTTTAAACTTCTTTTTGTTACATAAATGAAGTAAATAAATAAGAGAAAATTTTTTATGCAAATTGTGGCTTTTTTTGCAGCCTCTTTGTGTGTCAAACAAGATGGCCTGGCTGATTCTTCATTGATAAGGAATTGGGACATTGAGGTTTCCAGTAATGAAGAACGTAAGGCTGATATTCGACCGGGTGCAAGAGGATGGATACCTGAAGCTGGAGATAAGAAAAATACTGTCAGCCTCTTTGTTGCTGATGCTCTCATATATGGAGCCAATATGAGACTCAAAATGGCCAAATGTGTTGAAAAATATGATGTCTTTCTCAGTGGAGGTGAACAAGGAAATGGCCAAAGATTTAAGGTAGGAAGATAATTTATTATTATTTTTTTTTAATCATATCACTCCAAGCAAGGTGATAATGCCACTGATATGCAGGGGGCTGCATAAGAGTAAAAAGATTAGATAGGAAGAGAGTTAAGAGAATGACGAACCAGTTAAGGATGGGAATACAGGTGTGAAGACAGTTGCAAAGGTAGAGAGAAAGGAAAAGATATACAGGGGCGTGTAGAAAGAACTAGTCAAGGGGTTAAGAGATGGGTATTGACATTGCATTTAAATTCATGGAGTTTGTAGCCATCAGAAAAGCGAGAATATGGAAGAGAGTTCCACAGGTGGGAAGTGTGAGAAAATAAGCTGATGGAGTAGAAGTGTCATCTGCATTTGATTGATCTAACTGTGAATGGGTAGGACCCAGTTTCCAGTCTGGTTGCACAAGTAAACACCTGTGACAGGGGCACCAGTGTCTTAAGTTTGTTGGAGCAGAAGCCATGAAAATATTTATAGAACAGACAGAAGGAAGCCACATCCCATCAGTGAGAAAGTGGCTGGAGTTGAGCAGCCAAGTCGGTACCTATCACATGACCGATTCTCCTTTGGAGCCTGTCAAGAACACTGAGATACAGGCGGTCATTAATGACGATATGTGCTGGAAGCAAAACTGGCTTGGGCTGTAGCAAAGTGTGGCCTCAGGGTTACCCACCAAAAGCACTTGCAGGGACACCTATCCATGCGTGACATGGTACTACAAGAACCCCGATATTATGCAATTGTTGATCAGAGCAGCCACTCTTGACGCTACACAAGAGTTAGGGCTCCTAACTACCAGTCAGAAGCAGCAACCAGAAAACTGCCAACTTGGTACCCTCACAATGAAGAGACATTGCCACCAACCACACACATCGCAGGAAAATAACAATAGCACCAATACTGAGGTCTGAGGAGAGAAAAGAGAAAGTCGGAAACCACTTCCTAAACAGGGAACAAGGGATGAGCCTCTACATCTGTTCAATTTGAAACAAATGTAATTTTTGGATGATGCCAAACACAAATGTCTTTGTCTTACTTAATTTCGATTTTTCTTCAATCATCCATATAGTATGAAATGGTTAAGTTAAAATGAAAGCCAAAGGAGTCAATGCTCAAATTCCAGTAACACGAGATAGTAACTGGGTACCAAATAGAGATTTTACTTAACTGAATAAATTTATGTTTAAAATTCTCATTATCACTTTTAATAATTTTATTAGTTATTTTTCAATTTTTTTCATAAGTTGAAAATGGAAAGCAATGAAAATGTAATAATCATAATGTTTTATCTAAAAATTTACACAATCACTTATTTTGTCTGTTTAATTGAAAAAGAAAATTCTTAAGAGAATTTACTCTCTCTGTTTTGATTCTGACTTAAAATAAGTGAATATGTAGAAATGTATAATATAGTCACCTGTAAAAAACATAATTAGCCATGAAACACTATTTTTATTTTAATAAACAACCTTTGTTGTTTATATTTTTAAAAATGTTTTAATTCGGCTTAGAATAAATAATGGTATCAAACAATATTTAGCAATGTTATTATAGTTATAGATTAAACAGTGTCTATGTAGTTATATAATCTTAACATCCAAGTGAGAACTGAGACTTTCAAGTCCTACTGCCAACATGAAGAGGATCTGAAACATGTTGTCAGGTGGGCCAACCTCACCCAGCCATGTCCACCAACCACACTTAGGCTAGGCCTTCACAGCCATTTCTGTCACTGCCACTAAAGGGGAGAAAGAAAATAAGGAGAGTGAGTGATGATTTCAGTGCAAGCAGATATTGATTGTACTATAGTTATATAATTACAGGGATAAATTATTATTATTATTATTATATATATATAGGAAAAACTACTAAAAAGTTGTAATTTTAGAAATGTATTTTTTGACAGTATTTGTTTATTTCTATTATTATATTTGATATTTCAGACCGTCCTCGGACCTTCATCAGAAACAAATGATTTTAAAATTTAAATTAGAAACGTATTTCACGAGAGCGTTCGTCCGAGAGATTGTTTACATCACGTGACGCAGAAAGTGACAGATTGTTTTAAATATTTGTAAATGTAAACCTATCTTTAATAATACTTATAAATTTTGTTTTCGAGAAAATTTTTTAATTGTATCTAAAAAATCTTTATAAATATTTCAATAGTTAAACATTAAGACAGTATACGTGGATCATCACTATGTTTTATATATATATATATATATATATATATATATATATATATATATATAAGCATGCAGTGTGAGTATAGAAGAATCCAAAGGAGCATCCTGTACATACAGTGGTAGGATAACTCTCTAAGAGAGCTCTAAATATATATATATATATATATATATAAATACATATAGAGCAAATACAAGAAAAATTAAGGCAGACACGTTATTTCATGGTAAATTGGAAGTATAGGCCTATTTCAGGCAAACCATCATCAGCTTCTCTCTTTATTTCACAAAGGATTCATGTAAAATCCTTTGTAAAATAAAGACAGAAGCTGATGATGGTTTGCCTGAAATAGGCCTATACTTCCAATTTACCATGAAATAACGTGTCTGCCTTAATTATTCTTATATAAATAAATTTGCTATATTTATGCAAAAGAGAGCTCAGCATCAGAGATATGATGTTTAGAGACATGGATAGAATACACATAGGAAACAACTCTTCCTTGTGACTTTCATTTTCATGCACTGAAGCATGAAACTGACATGCACCATGCATTGTTGATTTCTGTGTTAAAAATCATGTGTGTGTATGCATATATATATATATATATATATATATATATAACAAATATGGATTAGAATCAAACAGAATGATAGGAAAAGGAACAAATAAGAAACATTTATAAATTCAATATGTTTTCCTTTTAAGTTTCATCAAAAAACAAAATATTGAGAAAAGAAAATTCTGGTATTTTTATTTTTGTGTTGTTTCTTTTCCATTGGTGAAGTATTATAAACCTTTCCTATTTGTTCCTTTTCTTAACATATATGGGTGTTTGTTATTCTTAGATACTTCTGTGCTTTACTAATTTTTTTTTATGCTTTTTATCAGTGGGATATAATAAAAAAAGATAAAGAAAAGCAGAAATAGAAATTGCAATCTACATATGAAGCAGAAGCTGAAAGTCATAGAATTCAACAACATAAATGCATTACTAAATAAATAGAATTAAATAATTTCAAATTGTCAGCACACTGATGCTGCATTCCTTTAGAAAAATGTGAAAAAAGATTTAGAGCCTGGGAACATACATGGACGCAGATGCACATTTTGAAAATCACATTGCATGAAAACATTTGTTAATGTGTAAATAATGAACAAAGATCTTATATATATGTACATAGGCACACACATACACATATAATGAATGTGATGTCTTTTTTCTTTTCTTCCAGAACAATGGACCAAATGACATTGTAATAATTCCATTTGGTACAACAGCAGATACAGTCAAGATCCACTTCACATCACAAAGTCCAAATTGTAAAATGCATGTTACTATATCCATTATTGGATGTTTTGAATCGGCATGTGAGTATTTTCATTTCAGCTTTCTTATGATCCAGTCTTGACTATTGATATCTCAAGATAATGAATATTTTTCTTGAATAATATAACACATTGTATTCAATATTTATCAATTTTTTTATTTTTTTAATCATTTCATCCCGAGCAAGACAGAAATGCCAGTGATGAGCTGGGGGGCTACATAACTGTAAAAAGATTAATTAAAAAAGAGTGAGGAGTACAAACTAGTTAGAAAGGAGCAATAGAAAGCTGAGAATGCAGGTGCGATGACAGATACATAGGTGGAGAGAAAGGGGAGGTTATACGGGGGGGAGAGCTAGAGTCCAGTGGTTAATAGATGAGTATTGACATTGCATTTAAATTTCTGGAGGTTGTAGCTGTCAGGAAAGCAAGAATATGGGAGAGAGTTCGACAGGCGGGAAGTGCGAGAGAAGAAGCTGCAGGAGTAGAATTGTCGTCTGCATTTGACTAACCTCTGCCACTGGTGTACAAGGGGTTACAGTGAGAGAAAAAACAAGGTACAGGGGATGTCAAAGAACGGATTAGAAATTTAACTATTTTGACAGTAAAAGCATGGGACACAGATATCAATCTTGTAGAATGTGGAAATACATAATTGGGGAATTCATAAAAGAATGATTCCTTACTGCAAAAACTGGTACAGATACCACAGATGTTAGAAAAATACATTGAGGGGTTTATTTTTATTTTTTTTATTTTTTGTTTGGTTGGTTTAGTTTTTTTATACCTTTTTATGTGTGTTGCCATGATTTAGAGTTATTTTTGGTAAGGAGAGGGCTAAAGTGGCAGTAGTAGTCAATCGTCAAATGCAACATATGTGGGAAGGGAACTAGCGCAGACTGCAGTATGATGTGGATTCAGGGTTGCCCACCGGAGGCACTTATAGGGACACCCATCCATGCACAAAATGGCCCTTCAAGAAAACCTAATATTCAACTGTTGATCAGAACAGTCTCTCAAGATGCTACACAAGAGTTTGGACTTCTAACTACCAGTTCGAAGCCACAACCAGAAAACTATCAACGTGGTACCCTCAGTATGAAGAGATGTTGCCATCATCCACATACTCCTGACAGTACTACTATTAAGACTTGAGGAGACGAAAGAAACCAAGAACCCCTTCCTGAACAAGAAACAAAGGATAAGCCTCTACTCCTGTTCAAGGGAAAGGAGAGGAGTACAGACCAGATGATAAGAGAGCCTATCTACCCCTATTGAAAAATAAGATGAACAAAATAAAAAAAAAAACAAAATTACTAGGTTTTAACTTAGTATGAGTCAAAAAAAGTATAAAAAAGCAAAGCAAAAAAGAAATCAGCTGAAGCAGTATCTCTGAAATCTAAAAAAAAATAATAATAAATAAACATCTAAAGAGTAAAGTAATTTACTTCAATTTTAACAAAAAATTAACTTATTTATGACATGGCAAAATTTTACATTCAAATAAAATAAATGTTAAGACTCAAAACACTCAGACAAATTTGAAAATATGTCCCCATTTAATTTAAAAATGTTACTTGCCATCATTAAATACGAAAATTATTGGTAAATGTTGTTAAAAAGTAAAGAAAAAAACAAAAAAAAAAAATCATTTGAATAATAAATGCTCGGGAAAGGAAATCAATGATTTTCTCTAGTCAAATAAAAATTAGGCTTCACAAATGATTTCCTTACAATTTTGAAAGTTAGATCTTCATTCATAAAAAAAGAAATGTAACACTAAATATAAATTAGAATTATTCATACCAATGTATAAATGTATAAGTAATTTAACAAATACAGTGTATTGAATGTTTTTAATATAATAATTCTTAAACTTGTGACAAACACTTATTTTTAAAAATAACAGTAAAACAATCAATGGTTACCATAACTTAACTTAATAAAATAATCAAGTATGTATCTTAAAGTTTAAAGATTATAAATGCATAATAATATAACAAAAATTATAATAAATTAAACAACACAAGATATAACGGTAAGTGAATAATTGAAAAAAAAAATTCCCTTTCAAAATACAAAATCTGTATATTATTCAGTTATTTATGAATTGAAGTAGACAAAAACACTTAGCATTATCTCCAACTAATATTGTAATCTTTGTAAGAAGAAATATCAACAACTAATATCCTAGTTCATTGTATTTGTTTTTCATTCAAAATGGAACGCATTTAAAGAAGCACTAGTGACATCTGCAAGCAACATGGTCCCAAAGGAAATCAACACAGATGAAAAAACGAGTGGATGACTGAAGAGATTTTTGAAATGATGCAAAGGAGACAGAAAACTATGCCAAAACATGAAATTGAATACAAGAAACTACAAAAGAAAATAAGGACCAAATGTAGACAGGCTAAAGAGGAATGGCTAAATGACAAATGTGCCAAAGTAGAGAGATTGAGCAAGACTATTAGGAGAAATGTGTAAAGAAATAAGGGAACTGACAGGAAAAATACCTGCTCTTCAACAGGATGTATAAAATCCAAGGATGGAACAATCATATTGGAGAAAGAGGAAATATTCCAGCAATGGGAAGAATATACAGTGTAACCCTGATATAAGAAAGTTGCTGGGATGTTATAAAATTCTCTTATATACGAGTTTGGTCTATTTTATATACATTACCACAGGCTGTAATTTTGGATCAGGGATATATCTTATATCCGGGTTTCTCTTATATCCGGGTTATATAAAATATATTTTCCACAACAAGAGAAAGCCACCAATAATACACAAAGATGAGGACTGACTGGAAATATTAAAATCCAAAGTGAAAGCTGCAATGGCCAAACTAAATAGGAACAAAGCAGCTGGACCAGACGGCATTGTAATAGAGATGCTGATAGCCTTAGAAGATTTCAGCATAGACAAAATTACAGAAATAATAAATTAAATCTTCAACAGTGTTGTAATACTAGATGACCTAATCAAATCAATTTTCATAGGTCAGCCTAAGAAGCCAGGCGCAATTGAATGCAAATTCAACCAAACAATTAGTTTGACGAGCCACATAATGAAACTCATTATTTGAATCCTGATGAATAGAGTGCAAAGCAGAATCAGACCGGAAATAGGACAAGAACAGTGTGGTTTCGTCAAGAACACTGGAACAAGGAATGCAATATTTATGCTTAGGATGCTATCAGAAAGGGCGATACAAATAAAAATGTACATTTACCTGTGTTTTGTAGACTATGCCAACGCGTTTAATAAAGTATGCCACAAAGAATTGATAGAAATGCTCAGCAACCTCTACATGTTTGGCAAAGACATGAGCAATCAAGAACCTCGACTGGCAGCAAACCACATGCATACAGACAGGAACTGAATGTATAGTCATCATCAAACAGAGGAGCCCAAAATGCCAATTACAGGTTGACGATACTAAAATTATGCTAGTACAAAAATTTAAGTATTTGGGAAGTGTTCTAAAGAAAGACAGAAAGTGTGACATTGAGATTTGGAACTGAATTGGCATGGCCAAGGACACATTCCAGAAGCTGAGCAGAGTATTCAGAGACAGGAAAATTTTGCTAGAAACAAAGAAGAGAGTACTGGATTGCTATGTGATGTCAGTTCTTCAATATGGCAGTGAATGCTGGACAATATCAGCAAAGATGAAGGAAAACTTAAAGCAACTGAAATGTGGTTCTACAGAAGGGTGCTATGGATATCATGGATCAAGCATGTGAGCAATAATGAGGTTTTAGAAAGGATGGAAATGAAAAGGAAATTAATACTGTGCATCAGGAAAAGACAGCTGAAGTTCTTGGGACGTGTAATGAGAAAGGAAGGCTTGGAGAATCTGATACTCACAGGTCAGATAGAAGGAAAGAGAAATGGGAAAGCAGTGGATAACATATTTGAAATGCCTGAGCAGGTGAATGGCAGAGTAGGGTTTGGGTGGAGTAACAAGAGAAAGCGTGCTAATCACTACCAGGGATAGGGAGAAGTGGGAGGCCATGATCACCTAAATTCTGAAGGGACATGGCACATAGAAGAAGAAGAATATCATAGTCATTAATAGATCTAAATCTAAACTTATTTATAAATGGAACTTTGTGTGTCTCTGTGTGTGTCCGTTACCTAGAGACTCCAAAACAGCTGAACCAATTTTCTTGAAAATTTACACAGTTGTACTATAAGCGTCTGTGAGTGTTCTTAGCTAGATTTTGTGTCAAGGTACCCCCGATAAATATCCAAAATCGATAATCAAAAAAATTGGGTTAGAGAAGGAGTGGTCCGATTTTAATCAAATTTGATACACTCATAGACAAAGACATAAGAAACGATATTCAGAAGTTTCAAGGTTGCAGTTCTTACAATAGTGCAGAAAATCCATTATATATATATATATATATATATATATATATATATATATAAAAGGCAGGATATTTGTGTGTGTGTCTGTTTATCTGCCTGTATGTCTGTATTTTTTTCAGCCCTTTTATTTTAGTTTTTGCTTTGGGTTTGGCTCTAAGTAGGTATAATTGTAGTTCTTAGTCTCAGGCATGATACCATTTACTCAGAGGACTTATTTAGTCTTCAAAATTCAGTTTACGACAAAAAAAATCTTATTCGATATCGATACCAGGAAATAAAAATTTGACTTACATCCATTCATTTTTCTTTCAGTCTACAGTTTCGCTTTGATTGGAAACAACTATTGCTTTTTAGTCTTTTGTGCCAACGTCCAAAGAGTCCAAGTTCCAGGACCATGGATTAGTTTTAAAGCTTTCATTACACCCAAGCAACGCCAGGCTATACTGCTAGTAACTGCATAATATAGATAAGAAAACTAGTTAATTAATCAGTCAGGACCCTTAAAAGAGAAGCAGATAAATAATAAAAAGAAGAAAAATTTGTATTTACTAAGTGATTAAAATCTGATTAAACAAGCATTAATTAATTTCCTTTACCATTTGTTATATTTTTTCTGAATAAAGTTCACTGATATTTCTCTAAAGAGCAAATATTAAAAGGGCACTTATATTTTTAAAATATAAATGTTTGTAATTTACATGCATTTATTACTTGGAATAATTGTCCCTTTTTTATATTTTAATTTTCATAGCAACAACACCAACTCCAACACGTAAGTATATGATTACTTTTATTTTTGGGGGGAAGCAAGAGATTAAGTTTAAGAAATATACAAAACATGATCTTTCTTTTATATTGAGTTTATTTTTAAAATTTGATGGTTAATTCCTTCTTTCAACGTATTTAACATATTTCCAAAAATTTATAATAATTATGCAACACATTAGAAATAGCACTAATTTAATTTCAAAAGTGCTTATGTTGTTGGTGGTGCCTACACTTTTGGATTTGTAAAAAAAAAATGCCAGAATTTTCTATTCTCCTCTCCTCTATAATTTATTTTCTGTCTTCCATAAAAATTATAATTATAGACAGCATAGTTATAAAATTATATAATCCTGTAAAACAGGATGTTTGGCTGATTGTTCTTTGATGAGTAACTGGGACATTGATATATATTGAGTAATATTGTAGGATGGCAGCAATTTACAATGAATAAATATTGCATTGATAATTATATGTAAATAACAGTATAGAAAAAATCCCTTCAGTAGCCTTTTATTTAATTAATATTAAATAATACTTATATTATTTAAACTACATAAATGAATACAAATTCAAATAAATGAATGAAGTAGCAATTTCTGTTGAATATTAATTTAATAAAAAAGTGACCATTACTTTTCTTTATCTATTTCAGCTACCCCAACACCAAAACCTTCAACAGAAACAGGTAGGTCACATTTATTTCTTAATTTAAAATGTCTTTAATTGTTCAATTCAACATACCTTTAAATTATAAAAAGAACTGATGTAATTTACTATTAATGTCTTTTGTTTCAGCTTCTTTGTGTGTTAAACAGGATGGTTTGGCTGATTCATCTTTGATAAGAAATTGGGATATTGACGTGTCCAGTAATGAAGAACATAAGGCTGATATTCGACCAGGTGGAAAAGGGTGGACACCTGAAGCTGGGGATAAGAAAAATACTGTCAGCATTTTTGTTGGTGATGCTCTCATATATGGAGCCTCGATACAATTACTACAGGCTAAATATGTTGTAAAATATGATATCCTTCTTCTTGGAAGTGACAATGGAAATGTTGTACGATTGAAGGTAAGAAATATATATATATAGAAGAGAATTAAAAATTAAGAAGATGAGTTATACATAAGAATGTTAGGTTGATATCATTTGATGTTCACATATTTTTGTTTTATGTTCTTAAGATTAAGATATATATATCTTAATCTCACATCCTATATATATATATATATATATATATATAGGATGCGAAAAATAAATTGTAATCTAATTTACACAAAAATGAATATAACACCAACTTCTCATTTTACAAATATATTTCCCAAAATTACACAAAAATAATTTGAAATACTAAATAGTAAATTTATTCAATAAAATTGCCATTGGCTTTAACCATGGCCTCCAGACGACTTTGGAATCTTCTGCATTTCTTCTGGATGGTTTTCTTGTTTAAGTTGGTGAATGCTGCCATAATTCTTGTGTTTAGTTTAACTTTGATGTTACAAAGAGTTTTGTTGGTCTCTCACTCAACACAATAATAAAGAGGGTTGCAGTCTGGGAAGTTACCTGACCAGATGTAAGGGCTGGTGTGGTCACAGAAATTCTGACAGCCATGACTGCATTCTCTTGCTTGTTTGGCATTGTGCAGAGTTTTGTAGCCAGACACAGGGTCTTCTAGCAGCCACCCTCTTGATCCAGAGCAGCACTACCTCAAAAAGGCACTTGATGTAGGCCTCTATGTTGAGTGTGAGGCCCTTATGTACAAATTTAGGAGCTTCTCCATGTCAGTCGGTGAGTTTTCAAGCTGCTATACCTTTATAATCACCATTAGACTTATCCAACTCTTTCCAGATTCTCTACAGTCCTCAGACTGACACCCAAACACTCTGAAATGTCCGTATTGGAGTTTCCAACACAAATGCCAAGCAGCACAGCATGCTGTTTCCAAATTTCTGTCAGAGTGAATTGTTTTAGGGTGCTCTTTTTCTCACATATGGTGCCCAACTGACCCTACTATATTGTGCAGTCAACAAAATCAAAAACAAACAATGAGCAAAATTAAAAATGGGGACAATTTACCTATGCACCCTGTAAATATAACGTACAGAAATAAAAACAAAATAAAAACTTCCATTCCATTTCTTAACAGCAATGTTAAAATTGAAACTATGCAAGATGTTTGAAGTCACTGTTTTTTGGGGTTTTTATTTTCAAATGTATTGGATAAGAACAAAAGTTTGTAATATTTTTTAATGAATTTTAAAGATATTCATACATAGATATATTCAGTCATGTATATGCCATTTTGTGATGAGCTGATCTAAGTGGCTTTACAGGCTTCCATATAATTTAAGTTGTTCCCATCTAAAGAATTTTGTAGGATTGAAATAAGTGATAACCCAATGGAGCAAGATTCAATTAGTATGATGGATGTAGTAGGATGTCCCAGCCAAATTGTACCAATTTTATTCTGGTTCTGTAAATATATGTAAGCTCTGGTGTTGTTCTGATAAGACAACAACATGCCTTTCTAATTAGCCAATTACAGATGCTTTTCAGCAACTGCTGATTTTAATCTGTTTAGTTGGGAAGAGTACTTCTGAATTTGTGGAAGAAGTTCATAGACAGTACACTTTCAATTCCACCAGATACACAGCATCATCTTTCTTTGAATGAAGATCAGCTTTTGTAGTGGTTAAGAACAGCTAATTTCGTTTTACCCAGGTCAGTTTTTTCCTCATTGTTGTAAACAATCTATTCTTCATTGTCTGTAACCATTCTTTTCAAAAATGGATTGTTTTATTGAATTTGAGCAGTAAGTTATAGATGAAAATCTATTCTAATAATTTTTTTTTTTGTTAAATCATGAGGCATCCAAACATTGTAGCAAGTCATGTATCTAAGTGTTTTCAAATTTCTTTTAATGCTCGTATAAGATATTTTTAATCAGTATTTCAATTTGGTCATAATGACTGCAAGCCTCCCAGAATGTTTTTGGCTTTCCATATTCAAATATTCCACTTCTGAACCTAACAAACCATCTTTTAAAAGTATTTTCAGCTCTAGCACTCTCTCCATAAATGGTACATATTTTTTTGCTGTTTGTCCAGCATTCTTTCCCTTCCTTAAATAAAAGAGCAACAAATGACGAAAAGGCATTTCATTTTCCTCCTTTTTCACATTTGTCGTAAAATATTTTAAATTCTTGATCAACACACAGATCATTGAAAGATGCATTGAAATGTCACCTTTCAGAATTTGTCATAAATTTCAGTCACATATGAAACAAAATCATGTTCAAATGTTGATTATTGAAAAACATAACAAACCTTTGTTCCAACCCAATATATTGTTGGCTTTATTTAGAACAGCCTGTTGTATTTTATTGTAAATGCAGTGTCCATTATATAATGATGGTGTAGTGGAATTCATTTCTTCCATCTGAGTAAAATAATAAAGAAAACTGGACTCTCTAGCTTTGATTAGCAACTTTTCAAGAAGGACAACTAGTAATTCAAAACAGGTTGGCAGCTTCAGGCCATAAAACGCTACTTGCTACAGAAAACACAGTAGTGTCACCTGGCATGGTATGGCTGCGGTTCTGTACTCAACCGGGGGTCAAATGATAATAAGGAGGGAAGCAGTAAACATTTCAACATGTATTGTTCCATAATATCAAAGATGAGTACAAAACACTATTTTAAAAGTTGGGTAGCAAAATAACTCACAAAGTAAATTGAGACACAATGTATCGTAATAAAATGAATGAATATAACTGAAATATCTTTAAAAGATAAATTCTGAAACAACTTATACAACAAAAATGTGTTGAAAAGGTTTAAATGATTCTCTCTTTCATTATGTCTACAACTTTAAATTTCTTCCTTCAATCCATATCATTTTTTTTTTTCTTGTAAAATCAGAACAATGGGCCAAAAGATATTGTCAGGATTCCATTTGGTACAACGGCTGATAGAATCAAGATCCACTTTACTGCAGAGAAACCCGACTGCAGAATGCAGATAATCGTCTCTATAGTTGGTTGCTTCCAATCGGCTTGTAAGTTTCTTGATTGTTTTTTTTGTTTTTGTTTCTCTCTATAGTTAATAATATCATAAATTGTTCAACTTCATACTTTGTTCTGTTTAAAATTATGTAAAGAAAAGATGATTATTGTCATTATATTCAGTTATACATGTTATTAAAATATGTATTGCAATCAAATATGGATAAAAATTATTAAAATATCTGAATTTTTTAAAGCATTTCAAATTTGCATTGTAAAATATAGAAAATAAATCTTAAGAAAAAAAAAGATAATTCATTTCTAATTAAGTAATAAATATATTTGATAAATGTTTAGAATAAATTTAATTTAATCACTATATTTTTTTTTATAGCTACAACCCCAAAACCATCAAGTATGTATATAATATTTATTATCAGAATATGATATTTTTATGATGCTGCAAATTGAATATTTCTTTACTATAATATGTACCTTAAAACACATTAATAATTAAATTATCAATTATAATTCATTTCACTTAATGAAGTTGCATATCTAATGCATATCACCCTAGTTTCTTTCATTTGAAGTGAATAATGTTTTTCATATATGAACATCAATGCCTATATATAGACATCAACAATGAATCTTTCGTATAATTTATATAATAAAAATTTACGCTTGTATATATTTTACAATTTCTTAAGATTTTACTAATATAAGATATTCAATTTTTCCCTTTGCAAACAAAACATAATGATGTATATTAAAATATTTTTGATAATACAAGTCTATGATATGTATTTCTGCATTTCAGCAACACCTACACCTAAACCTTCTACAGAAACAGGCAAGTATATCAATATTCAAAAATATCTTAACCTTCTTTTCTGAAAAATATAAAGTGAATAAATCTGAAAATATTTATCATCCAAATTGTAATATTTTTTTTTCTTTTACAGCTTCTTTGTGTGTAAAACAAGATGGCCTGGCTGATTCTTCATTAATAAGAAACTGGGACATTGATGTGTCCAGTAATGAAGAACATAAGGCTAATATCCGACCAGGTGGAAATGGATGGTCACCTGAAGCTGGAGATAAGAAAACTACTGTCAGCTTCTTTGTTGGTGATGCTCTCATTTATGGGGCCAACATGAGGCTTCAGAAATCTAAATGTGTTGGAAAATATGATGTCATTCTTAGTGGAGGTGAACATGGAAATGTTCAAAGATTCAAGGTAAGTTACCAAAAATGTTATTTAATCTATTTTCTGTTTTTTTTTTTAATAAAACTTGATCTTAATAATACTAATATGCTATAAATATTTTACCTTTTCATAATTTTTTTTCAGAACACTGAACCAACTGATATCATTAGGATACCATTTGGTTCAACAGAAGATACTGTCAAAATTCACTTCACACCAGTACAGCCTAATTGTAAAATGCAAATAACTATATCCATTATAGGCTGTTTTCAATCAGCATGTAAGTTTATACATTGGTTTCTTATTATTTGGTCAAATAAAATTGTGTATTCTTATGAAGTTTATTCATTCTGTCTAGAATGTACAATTTTAGTTATCATAGTAAACATTGGCATTTACAATATTAAGTTGAGTTATCTGTGTGTGTGAGGATTTTTTCTGAAAAAATAGTAATCAGATTTTTAAAAATTATACATCCTGAATCAACATCATCCAATAGAGTTTAGTAGTATTTAATTAGATTTACTCCTGTTATGAATTCTCAACATTTAGTTATGAATCCTCAGTTGAAAAAAAAAAGAAATTCTAGATTCATTCAGATAGAAACACATAACACAAGTGTTGAAAAACAACAAATACATGATCATTAGTAAATAATTTTATATAACAAAAACAAGAATATGGAAATAGTATGGAATAAGAGACATAAAATTAATAAAAAACACTTATCTGATACTGGGTATTCAAGCATTTCTGTTTCACGAATTTGTAAGTTTAAATGTTCATAATGGCAAATGGGCAGAATCTCTTTAAAAAGTCTAAATAAAAGTCAGTTCTTCTTTCTGCAATATAAGCTGGACAAATGGTATGCATACTTTGTTTCTTCTCTGGTAATTGAATTGAAATTCGTATAATTTCTTTGACTATAATAGTCTTTTATTCTCTACACAACAAATAGTCAAATAAATTCATGGTCTTTTTATTCACTACACATTGAGTAGTTGAATAGTTTCAAAATGCTTGGGAATAATCTCTTTTTATTCTTTACACAACATGTAATAGAATAAGTTCATAGGCATATTTCTAATGAGCTCACAATATGATTTACTCATGACCTGTTGTGGTTAGAAATTATCAGGAAACTGAAATTACTATTCAAAAATCCCACTTGGTGGCGCATGTCATTTAAGCTTGGGTGAGTGATTTCACTTACTCTCTTAGGAAGTCAATCTCTCTAGTTGTCAATCGATACAGATTCTTTCCCAGGATTTGGTCTAGACAAGGAAAAAAAGAAAAGAAAAAAAAAGAAAAAAAAGGAAGCACAAAGAAAGTGTGTCCTTTAATAAATTGATTATACATCTGATTTAACATTCAGTATTGAGGGCAGTATCACATACAGTATCACATTGCAGCAACTTTACAAATCTCAGTATTCCCTAATAACGACAAAGCTAGCAGTTATCTTAATAGTAGGGCATGTTAATGCTTTTCTTCTAGATTTTAGTTGGTTGGTTGGTTGTTTTGTTTTTATGGCATATCAACCTCAGTGGGTCATTTATTGCCAACTAAATTTTTATTTATTTATTGCTGGTAATACCTTTTTCTTTCAACAGTTTATTGTTGTTTTTATATAAGTTTTGTGTCTAGTAATACTTTTTTCTTTTCGAGTATCAAGATTCATTGGGATTTTGTTTTTTTTTTAGGGCAGGGTCCCCAAGTCCTATTCTTGTTATTTAACCCATAACTGGAGGGAAGGGATGAATTAATACCTTTCCCAAGGGTACCAGTGCTTAAGTGAATGCAGGGTATTCAACTGGAATTTGAACTCGGCTCAGCGATTTCTCTTTCCGAGCCGATATCCACTGCACCACAATGCACATCCATTACTAAACGCTTACAGCACCTGGTATTCCCAAGCGATCACCCATCTACGTACTGACCAGGCTCAACGTTGCTTAACTTTGGTGATCAAGTGAGAACCGGTGTATTCAATGTGATAGGCCGTAAGCCTTCTGGATTTTAGATGAAAGAGACAAAAAAATTGTTTAAATGGAGAAGTAAAATATTGAAAAAATATTATAAATAATTAATAAAAAAAATTTCTTTTACTGTAGCTATAAATAAAACTGAAATTATATAGTAATTAAAATTCAACATTGATCATTTATTGCATCATCATGAAACAAAACTGAGCAAGCCAATATACATCATATTTTTTATGTAATTCAAATTTGAAATTAAAGTAAATCTTGTGATTATTGAATAGAAACTGAAGGTATTTATTTGAGGTATTTATTGATTGTTTGATTTGAGGTGAAACAGAAATCCATTCCTATGATTTCAATGCAGAAATGAGTGTTAATTTGAAAATTAATTCTGCCAAGTCAAGTTGGGCTAAAATGAAAACATTTTTGAAAGTTCATTTCAGGTAAATAAATGAATCATTATTTACAATCAGTCTAATCTGCTCATCTTTGTTGTCATCAGAATGTTCTGGTTGTACTCTCAAACCTCTCATCAGATGCTTGTTGGGAAAATTGCTTTAAAAATTCAAACATTGGTTATTGAATTTGATTGCATAGTAATTGAGAGTTCAATTCCTGAATAGTACTGATTCAGATTCAGTATAAATAAGATTAATAGTAACTGATCAGTAGCAAAACAAGATATCCCTACACATGGACAGTGTAATGATGATCTACTCTCATAGATTAAATGAAGGGTTCTTAATGAAATTCCCTTTAGGTTAATTGGATTGACAGACAACAGTAGGTCGGAGGGCACATATTAATAAAAATCAAAACCAAGTTGATCTCAAAATATATGCAAAATATAAATGTCATAAAACTGCTCTTGAAATTTTCATTAATTTAGAACACAAATTTAAATCTTAATATTCAAGAGTTTATAAAAAGAAATGCTCAAACCAGCAAGTTTCTTGTTCATTTAATGCTAAATAAATGTTGAAATTTAATCCAGAATTGATCTGTGGAAAATCGAAAGAAAATGTATCTGCATTCTTGTATTATAGTGAAAAAAAAACCAACGTTTGATTCATGTAAATTTAATATGTATATCAATGAAGATTTTATTTGAATGGACTTAAAAATTATCAAAAATAAGTGGCCTTTTAAATCTAACAGTATAGAAAATGTATGAAAAAGCATCTAAGGAATTGATAAGAGAACCAAGTTGATGAAGGTTTATTTAGCATGAAGTCCTTAATTGACTATATTTTCATGAACTCATCAATTGTCTGTTTACAACAAAAGTCTTTGACTTGTGTGCTTTTTTGTCTCTTACAAAGAAAACAAATATTCTGTTAGAAATAATTTTTATTGGAACCCAGTTATATAAAGCACCTTAAATTATTAGGTTGTTACAAAAATAATGGCCTTTTGAAGTGTTGTATTTTGAAAATCCATTTTAAAATAGTATTCACGGTATATATTAGGTAAATTTTAGTATAAATAATGATTAATGTGTGCTCTTTAATAATTTTTAACTTATTTTCAGACAGAAATATTCTTGAAGCATAGGAGCCCTTAATTATGAACATGAAAAAATATGATCTTCATTTACTTTTCTTGCATGAGTTCAAACTTAAGAACAGTGCCTCCCAAACTTCTGCCAATATCAACAGAGCCTGGGGGGAGATGGGTCCACAAGTGATAGGACAGTACGAAGGTGGTTCCAGCAATTCCATACTGCAAATGAAGAAAGTAAAGGACAGTCATGGTCTTGACAATTGCAAACAGTTGCTGACCAAAACCCATGTCAAAGTGTCAGAGAAATGTCTCAAACGTGCAGTGTCGATACTGCAAGTCTCACGCCATTTGCAAAGTATTGGCAAGGGGAAAAAGCCCGATAAATGGGCTCCTCATGATCTCAATAAAAATCAAAAACTTAGGTGTTTTGAAATGTGCTTGATGTTCTTTCTGTGGAACACCAATAATCTCTTTCTTGACCGAATAGTCACTTGTGATGAAAAGTCGATCCTTATGATAACCATAAACGATCAGGTTAATGACTTGATAGTGATGAGTCCCCCAAACATTTCCCAAAGCCAAAATTGCATCAGTAAAAGATTATGGTGACTGTCTGGTGGTTTGCAATTGGTGTTATCTACTACAGCTTTCTGGAAGCCAATCAGATCATTAATTCAGAGCTTTACTGCAATCAGCTTGCTAAAATGCATACACACCTTCAAAAAATGAGTCCTGCATTAATGAATTGACTTGGTCCAATCCTGCTTCATGATAATGCATGAGCGCATGTTACAAAAATGACGTTGCAAAAACTCAAAGACTTGGAATATGAGAGTTTACCCCATCCTCTGTATTCTCTTGATCTTTCACCCTTAATTATCGTTTTTTTTAAGCACTTAAGCACATTTTTAAATGGTAAAATTTTTAGGGCCAAACCTGTGGTGAAATCAGCTTTCAATGATTTCATTGCATTACAGCCAATAACTTTTTATCAACAAGGAAAAAATAATCTTGTCGATCAATAGCAGAGGTGCACAAATGCTCAAGGCTTGTATTTTAACTAATTTCAACATTTCTACAGTTAATTTTTCAAGAATAAAATTATGTTTCAGAAATCGGCCATTATTTTTGTAACAACCAGGTAATACTGGATATCCAGCTTGTAATAGAAATGCATTTTCTTTATCTCAGACTATTAAAGTCATCTCATATTTTTTTGTTTTGTTAATTAAATCTCCATTTTGTTATTTGTAGCAACAACTCCACTCATAACATGTATGTATCTGTCAGAATTCTTAACCTTTACTATATTTTAATTTTATGTACCAAAGAACTTATTTAAAATTAATTTTTTATGTTACTGACTGAAATTTCTATTAAGTGTACATTGATATTATATTTTAAACTAGTCTTTTCATATAGAAATCTGTAACTTATTTAGCAATATATAACTCCTATTTGCTAATTTGTTTCTAATTTTTCTATTCATGAGAATTGTTATTTTTATCTACCACTCATCTATAAAAATTATCAAAATATTTAAATAATAAACTTTCTACAGTAAATAATTGAAAATTTAGCTTTATATTAGGTTTTAGTAGTAGATCTCATATATTTATAAAGCACAATTGTTATTTTAGTTTTGATTTAATATTTGTTATAAAAACCTGCTGCAAAAAAATCTTTATATTATTTTTTCAGCTACACCAACACCAGAGACAGGTAAGAAAATTTACTTCTATGTATAGAAATTTAAATTGTAATATTGATTTTATTTTATATAAATTTCTACTACAAATTATGGGTTGTTTAAAATTTGGTTTCTTAGTCAGCAAATCTTTGCTCATGATATAATTGCTATTCCTAATCAAAAAGAGTTTATTAATTATTATTAAAGAAGATTAATCAAAATAAGGGAAACATCAAAACTAATCAAGTAATCATTGTAAACGTCTAGTATGAAATGTTTTCACTAATAAAATTTTATCTATGATTATTCAGCTTTTGACACATGCTACCATGCTTTTTGTCAAAAGTTTAGGATGACATGCCTCTTCAAAAACATCATTATGAAACTGATTTACTCATACTATTAAAATGAACAGTATATATGAAATGTAACAGAGGACAGAAAGTGCAATACAGAGATTTGAACACATATTCACATGGCCAAGGATGCATTTCAGAAGCTGAGTAGAGTATTAAGAGACAAGAAAATTTTGCTGGAAACAACAAAGAGTGTACTGGATTGTTATGTGATGTCTGTCCTTCAATATGACAGTGAATGCTGGAAAATCTCATCAAAGATGAAGGAAAGACTTGAAACAACTAAAATGTGGTTCTACAGAAGGATGCTGAGGATACCATGGATGGAACATGCAAGCTACAATGAAGTTTTGGAGGGGTGGACACAAAAAGGAAACTGATACTTAACATCAGGAAAAGAGATCTGAATTTATTGGGGACATGTAATGAGGAAGGAGAGATTGGAGAACTTGATGCTCACAGAACAGAGGAGAAGAGAGACCAGGGAGAGTAATGTATGATGTACCTGATGGATTTGAGCAGATGGATGGTCGAGTGGGTATTGAGTGGGATAACAGGAGAAGGGGTATAAAGAGTGACAAGGGATAGGAAGCTGTGGAAAGCCATGATCACCTATGCCCTGAAGGGACATGGCACATAGAAGAAGAATATATATGAAATTTTTATTTTGTTACGGTTTTACTGTTATTAGAAGGTGTCCTCATTACTATTTTTTATTATATATTTTTCTACTCTTATGTGACATTGGTCTTTTCCCCCACTTAGCTTCAGAAAATATTGAATCAATCTGCCATGGATATAAGAAAAACACTGCCACCTAGCATAGATAGTTCATAGAATGTAACTTTTAAAAAAAAGTCACAGATAAAAATATACAAATACATGTGATATTCTTATAACGGAACATCCTGCCACCCACCAAGAATAGAATGCTCTACATTATAAAAGATGGTAACAAGTGGTACAATATGGGAAAAGTCTTAGGCAAGGGCATTCACTATTTGATAGTCGATTCTGCTCCAACCCATGGTTTACCTATATGTGTATTATTGTTAATTGTACCTTAGTACAATAAATCTGTATTTCTTATTCCTGGTGTGGAGTTCCATACTTCAACTGATCTTTTTAAACTGTATTCCTTTTCGGGATACATCAGAAATATACAGATAAAAATAACATTGAGTTACAAGAAGTAAAAACTGTTTTATTGGCTCCACACTTTCAATATCTATTGAAATGGTTTGGGGTTAGTCACAGATTAGTTTGCTAGTGTAGAGAGTTTACTTTTTGTTGCTAGATGAGTTTGCTACTTAAAAAAAAAAAATACTGTATAGAAATTTAAATAAAAAAATAAATTAAAAGAAGTTATGAAAAAATCTTTATTTTATTTTATTTTACTGGGCGATCAAAAATTACTGATTTGCTGAATATCTAAACTTATTTATAAATAGAACTTTGTCTCTGTGTGTGTGTATCTGTTACCTATAGACTCCGAAACGGTTGAACTGATTTTCTTGAAAATTTACACAATTGTACTATAAGCGTCTGCAAGTGTTCTTAGCTAGGTTTTGTGTCGAGGTACCACCGATAAATATCGAAAATCGATAATTGAAAAAATTAGGTTATAGAAGGAGTGGTCCGATTTTAATCAAATTTAATACATTTATAGACAAAGACATAAGAAATGATATTCAGAAGTTTCAAGGTTGCAGTTCTTACAATAGTGCAGAAAATCGATTATATATATATATATATATATATATATATATATATATATATATATATAAGGCAAGATGTTTGTGTGTGTGTGTGTTTATCTGTCTGTATGTCCTTTATACAAATCCACAATTTTATCCGATTCTCACCAAACTTCACACAAATATTCTTTAGGCTCCAGGACCATGGATTAATTTTAAAGCTTTCATTACACCCGAGCAACGCCGGGCTATACTGCTACTTTGTCATAAATGTGAGTGTTAAAATATGGAGCAAGTGAATTTAGCACTACAAAGATGACATAAATCTAGCATATTTAAATAGATATATGCCTGAGCATGACAACATAAATAACTTTATTTACTTTTTCCAGCTTCTACCTTCAGTCAGTTAAGTGCCATACGTGATACGTGCTTGGGCGATCATGTCTTGAAAGAGACACGACTGACTGGGCAGAAGATTATCCCACAGTAGGTTGCCATTGTTTTCTGCGGTAGACTGGTTGCCTACCAAGGCTATAGAACCCAATCTGTCCTGTTATTTAACCCATAACTAGAAGGAATAGACAGATTAATACCTTTCCCAAAGGTATTTGCGCGTAAGTGAATACAATGAATTCAGCTGGAATTCGAACTCGGCTTCCGATTTCTCATTCCGAGCCGACCTTAACAAAGGAAAAATATTTAAAAAATAAGCATACATGACTTAAGTTAAGGCTCAAAATTACTCCTATTATAATGCCAATGCTATTTTTCACCCGACCAAAATGAAACCCAGTACTCTGCATCTTGTAATGCCATAAGAGAAGTACAATGAAGTATTTATAATTTTAAAAGTTCATCTTTATGGATTTTATTTTAGCTAAAATTAGTTGACTTCTTTTGTGGCAGCCCATGAATAATTTCTTTTTAAATTTTCTTTATTGAGCTTTACTAAAAGTCAATATGATTATTTTAAAACAAAAGTTATCAAATAATTTAATATTGTTACTGATTTTTATCTTACTCATTATCAGTGACAGACCCTGCATTTCTAACAAAAAATATCTGACTCCTATTACCTCATGTCCTGCATTTTGTAGCCCCTGTGATATATGTAGATATCAAATAAAAATGACTCCAAATAATTCTTTTTTTTATTTGGCACTTTGAAAATAATTCTTAAAAGTGTGAAATATTTTTCAAACTTTTTAGTGTATATACATACACATTTTTTTTTTTTTATTATTATAGCTGTGCACTTTGGATTTGTAATGATTTTTTAAAAATATATTTTCTTTTTCAGAATCTTTGTGTGTATTTAGTGATGGCCTTGCTGATGCTTCTTTGATAAGGAACTGGGATATACAAGTGTCCAGTAATGAAGAACACAAAAGTGCTGTCCGACCAGGTGCGGCCGGATGGAAACCAGCACCTGGAGATACCAAGCGTATGCTCACTATTTTTGTTGGTGATGCCCTTATCTATGGAGCATCTATTCGTCTTGTTCGTTCAAAATATGTTCAGAAATTTGATGTCATTTTGACTGATGGACAAGTAAGTTGACAATTTTTTGCTTTATTTTAGAAAATCAATTTTAAAGGTAAATAAAAGTAAATGAAGAATGATTTTTTTATCACATTATCAATTTGAGTTAGTGTTTAATATTTATTATTGCTTTTATGAATTAATATTTGAAAGTAATGTCTTTGAGTAAACTTGTGGACATCATTCCTTATACGATTTAGTAGGATCAAATAAACTCATTTTTTGAGAGTCAAAATTGATTCCAATTAGTTAATAAATCTAAGAAAAGTGTTTCTTTTCTAACTGTAGCAACATATCTGGATAGTATCAGCTGAATCTTTTGAGATCTGCATTAAAGATTTGTTTGAAAGTGTATTTTCTTATTAGCTTTAAAATAATTGTTTATTAGATTCAAATTTATAATAAATCATTTTACAGATTCACTTACTACAGAAGACAATGTTGTCTAGAGTAACAATAAACAGAAAGTTGTGGAGAATCATGAACAACTATATCAAAAAGAAACACAGCACAGAGAAATCAGAAGAGATTGCTTTCATTGAGTCATGATTGATCTACACATTTAATGTTTCATATGAAATATTTCCTACAATCAATACTATTGCCTGTTTTTATTCCTATTCCTAAATTGTTTATCTTAGCTAAAATTTGTTTTGATATAAATTATTTTTATTATTCCATAATTGTTCCAAACAACCAAACTGAAGACAAGCTAAAAATAAATAGAGAATTTATGAGAAATGGTTATCTATTTTTAAAACTAACAAACTTCATTATCCTTAAAATGTTTTTATAGTAAACAAAGAGCAAGCAAAATAATATTCTACTTTTTTCTTTTCATCTCTTTCTTTTTTAGTCTGTCAAAAACATCCGTAACAATGGCCCACATGATGTTGTCAAGATTCCTTTTGGCACCAAAGCTAATACTGTAAAGATCCGCTTCTATCCCCAAAAACCAGACTGTCAACTGGTTGCCAGTGTGTCTATTATGGGATGTTTTGAGTCAGGTGAGCATACTTTTAGTGATCGCTATGTTATTTAAGTCAGCAATATTTTTCAAAAACACTTTTATTTATTATAATGTGTCTTAGTCATATTTCCATAAGTAATTTATGTATAATAGTCTATCCCATAAGTATTAATATAAATAGGAGTGGTACTTCTGAAGATCATGTTTGTACTTACTATGCCTATATATCATTCAAAATGATTTACATGTTTTAAATCAATCATTACTATTACTTAATAGGACTGCTTGAATTTTATTGGTTATTTTATGTGCTTGTATATTTCTTGATAAAGACTTTTTCAAAATAAGTTTTGGCTATCAACATTAAACTAATTGGCTCAAAGATAATTATTATTGATTTGATATCATTGGTAAAATCAAAAAACAACTAATGCATTAGGTATATGTGCTAATCTCTAAGTACTAAAAACTTTCATTAATTTGTGCACAAAATCCTGTGATTATTATATATGCAGTTGAATTGGTGTTATGTCGTGAGTAAGAATAAATAACTCAACAACAGGAATAGGTTAATTGTTGTATTCCATGAAAATAGTATTCACAAAGGTTATTAGTATCCAATACAAGAATAAAGGTTAATCGTCTCAACCGTCGTAAGACGTAGTATGAGCAATGGGTACTTCCGGGTCGTCACCGGAAGTCTACGACTGACTTGTCGATACGGCTGCTCGGCACACTCTCCTACGTAGATGCCACCATTACTTTACATAGTAATGGAATAGTCCGTTATAGCTGAATAGGCGCTGGCGTCCCAACAATTGGTTACGATCAAAAATAGAGGACAAAAGATAAGCGTATAGGATGTGCGTTAAAGTCTCATCAAATTTAATTCTTTTTTCTTGTTTGTTTATATGAATAATCAGAATTATTTGATCAAGAAAACTGTGATAAACAGTAAGTTGAATAAAAAGAATAGCTAAAAAGGAATAGTGAAAATAGCTCAGAATTCAAATAATTTAGCCAACAGAACTTGTTTATCAGACAAG
Organism: Ascarosepion bandense; assembly: GCA_037127315.1. Classification (NCBI taxonomy): domain Eukaryota; kingdom Metazoa; phylum Mollusca; class Cephalopoda; order Sepiida; family Sepiidae; genus Ascarosepion; species Ascarosepion bandense. The sequence continues at coordinate 1,282,510 of JBBBDQ010000907.1, read as the reverse complement.
TTTAATCTAACTTTGAAAATAGTTTTTTAGATAATAAGAAAGTTTTAATATTTTTAATATTTCAATGTTTATTTACATCATCCTCAAAATATTACATATAAAAAGATTAAAATAGCTGAAAGAAAGGCTTTTTTCTTGGGAATCAATATTTGATTAATAGACAAGAAATGTCAATTATTTTGTTAATGTCTTGATAAAGATGATGAGAAATGTATTAAAAGTTTAACAAAATCAATTGTGCTTTTTATGTCAATAAAATAGTAATTAGCTTAACCAATATTTTTCAGAGATTTACTCTTTCCTGAACCTCAGTAGTCATTAAAAAAATGATATGTTTTAGAATGTAAAAATACAAAGCTCATTTTACAAAATGAGTTTTCTATGTACACATCTAAGTCTTGACAATAACATCATGCAGAGTGCTTATTTAGAAAATACACATTTCTAATCTGATATACAATGGCTGGTAACTTGTTTCTAAGCACACCTGTCTAGTTGGGCAGTTAGCTAATCCTGTTACAGATGCCTGCTCAGGCACATTTATGTTTATTCAACACCCTCAGAGCCCACCCATGGTCTTAATGCAATTTTGTTAAGTGGATCTTAGAGTTTCTGAGCGAAACAAAAACTGCATCATCTGGTGTAATCAACAGTTTGAACAAGACCAGTATGCTCAAACCCTTCTTCATGATGACTTGTAACTTTATACTAACACACCCATCAACAAAATCTGAATAATTGTCTCCACCCCATAGACATACATATGTACGTAATTTTCACTTTCATATGAATTTTGTATCAGATCCTTATTTCAGCCAAGTTATAAGATTAAAAAAGTACACTGAAAACATGTTAACAGCATTAGAATAAATTCTTCAATCTCAATTAATAGCAGTATAGCCCGGCGTTGCTTAGGTGTAATGAAAGCTTTAAAACTAATCCATGGTCTTGGAACTCAGACTCTTTGGACATTGGCACGAAAGACTAAAAAGCAATAGTTGTTTCCAATTAAAGCAAAACCGTAGACTGAAAGAAAAATGAATGGATGTAAGTCAAATTTTCATTTCCTGGTATCAATATCAAATAAGTTTTTTTCGTCATAAATTGAATTTTGAAGGCTAAATAAGTCCTCTGAGTAAATGGTATCATGGCTGAGACTAAGAACTACAATTATACCTACTTAGAGCCAAACCCAAAGCAAAAACTAAAATAAAAGGGCTGAAAAAAATACAGACATACAGGCAGATAAACAGACACACACACAAATATCCTGCCTTTTATATATATATATATATATATATATATATATATATATATATATATATAATGGATTTTCTGCACTATTGTAAGAACTGCAACCTTGAAACTTCTGAATATCGTTTCTTATGTCTTTGTCTATGAGTGTATCAAATTTGATTAAAATCGGACCACTCCTTCTCTAACCCAATTTTTTTGATTATCGATTTTGGATATTTATCGGGGGTACCTTGACACAAAATCTAGCTAAGAACACTCACAGACGCTTATAGTACAACTGTGTAAATTTTCAAGAAAATACTGTAAAAATTCCAAATTTAGTAAGAAAAAAAAGTTCTTATCAGTTTTTAAATAAGTTGATTTACTTATTTAGCACTAGCAGTACAGCCCGGCGTTGCTCGGGTGTAATGGGAGCTTTAAAACTAATCCATGGTCATGGAGCTCAGACTCTTTGGATGTTGGCATGAAAGACTAAAAAGCAGTAGTTGTTTCCAGTTAAAGTGAAACCGTAGACTGAAAGAAAAATGAATGGATGTAAGTCAAATTTTGATTTCCTGGTATCGATATCAAATAAGTTTTTTTTGTCATAAACTGAATTTTGAAGGCTAAATAAGTCCTCTGAGTAAATGGTATCATGCCTGAGACTAAGAACTACAATTATACCTACTTAGAGCCAAATCCGAAACAAAAACTAAAATAAAAGGGCTGAAAAAAATACAGACATACAGGCAGATAAACAGACACCTAGCTAAGAACACTCACAGATACTTATAGTACAACTGTGTAAATTTTCAAGAAAATCGGTTCAGCCATTTTGGAGTCTATAGGTAACGGACATACACACACAGACAAAGTTCCATTTATAAATAAGTTTAGATAGATAACTCTACACTATACAGAAAATTATATCCGTATCTTACCAATATAGTTAAGCTATAATATCAATATAACAATCTTGACAATGTTAACATTATCATGACTTCATTTTATTTCAGGTACTACAACAGAAGCTGTTACAGGTAAATATTTTTACATTATTCTTTCACATTTATAGAAATAGTTTTGTCACTGTATAACTATCACGCAGAAAGAAGTGTCAACACGAACACATGTGGTTGAACACTGATTGCCAGATAACAAATAAAATTATAAGAATGTATTATTCTACTGGGGATCATGTGACCACAATAATAACCTATATTAAGTACCAGACAAAAGTCTGGGTGAATCAACCAAGTAAAGTAACCGAGTGGATCAGCTAAATTATGAGTAGCAACGGCAATTATACTAGTTACAGCCAAGTAGCAGAGTTCAGTGTTCACAGTGTGATATTACTATTTAGTCTTTAAGTAGATTACTCAGGAGGACTCCCAAGAGAGGATACTACATATTATCTGGAGGAACCTCTTAATACAGCACTATTTGTGAGGTATGCAAATAACTATCTTGTAGTAGCAAGATATCGGAATATCATTTCATAGTCATAACTATTACTACAAATCCATTCAGAATTTGCACAAACAGAAACATAATTATTTCTTAAAACCATGGAAGATTATTTTGATTTATATGTTAATATTGTTATATTATTGTCCTTCATATATCTTTTTATACCTAGCTCCTCATGATTAACAACGAGTGTAACAGCTCTTCACAGTCATTATTGCTAGGGTGGTAGTTATAGAATACAGATTTTCCCAGTTACTCACTATTCATCCACTCTCTTCCCTCTCAACTATTGTGACATGCCAAAGATGAGACATTTTTATTGAGCTCTGAAGATGAAACAAAACACAGGAATATAGTTCCATATCCTCCTCAATGGTATTAATGCAAGATGAACATAATCAGACCTCTGTTGTAAACATGGCTCACTGATTTCATTTTCTGTACTCCATACATATATCAACAAAGACAGCATACTATACTTAACATTTTCACTGATGCATTGTTATTGTATTGTTGCCTGGCTGTGCTGGCTCATTTTGAAAAAAATAGGAAATTGTTATTTATTAAAAATACATGATTATAAAGATGTTGACTACAGTTTCTGATAGATGGCACCATTTTGATTTAATATTCTGCAGTACAGACTAAAAATGTCACAAAACTAATCAGATTGTAGGCTACTATAGGAAAGTGGGGTAGTGAATACAAAATAATAACTCCTTTTGCCAACTTTTTTCTAATTAAGAAGACTGAGGAAAACTACAGAAAGGAATTTGCAAGCCTGTGTGAAGTTCCTTTTGGACCAATGAAAACCTTGTCTTCACAGAAATTAGCCATTGAGCCAAGAAGAAAGAAAAGAAAGTCGTGAACTGTTATAGTGGAACATCCTGCCATCTCCCAAGAATAGAATGCTCTACCTGATAAAAGACGGTGATGAGCGGTACAAAGAAGGAAGGTCTTAGGCGAAGACATTCACTACTCGATAGTCTATTCCACTCCAACCCGTTGCATGCCTATATGTGTATTATTGTTAATTGTACCTTAGTACAATAAATCTGTTATACCTTATTCCTGGTGTTGAGTACCATTCTTCAACTGATCTATTTACACTGTATTCCTTTTCGGGATATATCATGAACATATGCAAAATTCCTTTTGATATAACATGAGGATGAAAAATTAAATTAATAAGAGAAGAGTATAAGCGTAAAAGTTTTTACCTGTGTAAAATTACTCACCAATTATCGCTCTTCTAGCCAAGCATGTGGCACTTCAAAAATTTTTCCTTAAGCAATCTAAGAAAGCTAAGTATTTCAAACCATCTCTCTTCATCTACTTTTGAAAGTATGCAACCATATATCCTTTAAGTATGCAACCATTTATCCTTTAAGTATGCAACAAACTCTCTTACTTGTGTGTTTTTAAACAACTTTTAATAATATTTTGTGTCGGATCAGTTAAACTTCTGTATGAAATTTCCTTTTTATGCCCATTTGTTAAAACTACACATTTTAAAAACTTCTGTTTCTGCTGCTAAAAAAGTCAGTTCTCTGTGCAGGGCCAGGAAGTTTTTCTCGTCTGAAACAATCCTGCACATATGCAAATCTACCATCCGCCCGTGCATTGAATACTGCTGCCATATCTGGTCGGATGCCTCTGCTATCCACCTGGGGGTCTTTGACAAAATCCAATGGAGAATCTGTAATGTGATCGATCCCAACTTGGCAGCTCAGATACAGTCACTTTCTCACCAGCACAATGTGGCTTCCCTGTGTCTCTTCTACAAATACTTTCATGGCTTCTACTCAGATGGACTTAGCTCACTAGTACCCACCATACATGAATTTGCTTGGACCACAAGATTAGCAACTAGGTCCCACCCTTTTACTGTGAAATCAATAAATTGTAAACACAAATTCTACTCCAGCAGCTTCTTTTCTCGCACTTCCTGCCTGTGGAATTCACTTCCGTTTACTTGCTTCCCTGACAGCTACAATCTCCAAGAATTCAAATGTAAAGTCAATAGTCACCTACTATCTCATTAACTTGCTTCCTTTTTCTCTCTCTCTCTCACATGCTTATTTCTTTGTCCACTTCACTCATCAGTATTCTCATCTTTCTCCTACCCTCTTCCTGACACCCCCTGTAACCTGTCACTCTTTCTCATAACTTACCTCCTATGTAACCAAACAGTGGCAGTAAAATGCCTTGCTTGGGGCGACACAATTATAAAAAAAAATTTTTTTTCCTGAAACGAAATACTGACACAACGTCAGGCATGTATGTTCATAAATTAAGTAAAGAATCTTGTTTTGTTATCTTGTTTTGTTATCTTGTTTTGTTAAAACTATCCATGTATTTCCTCATCACTATCATCATTCATTAATCTTTGACTGTTCATTTTACTTCTAAGACCTACACTAATATAGACCCACCCTCATCTGATATTAAAATGTGATCCAATGATGATGGTTCTTAAATCTGGAATTATTCAATAAATACATAGTTCAGATCCATGATCTAAAAAACAATTTATAGTTTCTTCAGAAATGAGTTTAAAACTGTATGTAGGTTTTCAGCTAGTATAGGTAATTCATAATCGATACAAATATAGATTTATTAAACTTGTAAAAAAAAAAAAAAAAAATGGAACCATATAGTCAGAGATTTCTTTACTTAATTATAGAAGAATTTTAAGTTTTACTTAGAATCTGCATTGTAAGTAATGAAGACAAATTGTATATTTTAATATACAAAGTATGTTTTTAATTATTCATAAAATATTAAGTAACTTTTCTGCACCTTAATACACTTTTGCTTCAAAATATGGTTTCATCTTTTTCCTATTTTTGGAGCAAGATATTATTTAACAGAAATTGCTTGTTCTAAACAAAATATTTCTACTGTTCCAAAAAGAGAACAAAAAATTATTTGCATTTATTTACCTAAAATTATTTTATTTAAAGAATAAAATAAATATAACAAAGGTTGAAAATTAAAAAAAAAATTATGTTGCAATTGATATTCATATCAAAAAACATTGTTTCTAAATTAGTCATTTAATTTTATCTTGAAATGTCCACTGCTATAAGTTACCCATTTCAGTGGGTTTAATAAAGGTCCCTGTTGGGTACAATTAAAGAATTTTATCCAAACTTCCAAATATAATAAGTAATAAAACAAAAAGAGGACATCATTTTGATCTCATTAGTGCTTCATTATCATTAATACCATTATTAATACTTATATGTTTTATATAACAATACTGTTTAAAAAAATCATGTATGCACATCAATACAATATAGATATTCAACAATAATATGTTTGAATATTTGATTAAAATTTTTAATATATTTTAAATTGTAGCATCATGGTGTGTGTTTAATGATGGCTTGGCAGATACTGCATTAGTGAGGAATTCAGACATCCAATTATCTAGTAATGAAGAAGATAAGAATGCTATTCGGCCAGGAGGGAAAGGATGGACACCTGCACCTGGAGATACTAAACGCTCTATCACAATCTTTGTTGGAGATGCTCTTGTCTACGGAGCATCTATTCGTCTTGTTCGTGCAAAATATGTTGAAAAGTTTGATGTCCTCCTTCTTGATAATGGAAAGGTGAGTTGTACATTCTTTTATAAACTCTAGTATATTTTGTATGCAAAATAAGTAAATCTAATCTAAACTTATTTATAAATGGAACTTTGTCTGTGTATGTGCCCATTACCTATAGACTCCGAAACGGCTGAACCGATTTTCTTGAAAATTTACACAGTTATACTATAAGCATCTGCGAGTGTTCTTAGCTAGGTTTTGTGTTGAGGTACCCCCGATAAATATCAAAAATTGATAATCGAAAAAATCGGGTTATAGAAGGAGTGGTCCGATTTTAATCAAATTTGATACACTCATAGACAAAGACATAAGAAACGATATTCAGAAGTTTCAAGGTTGCACTTCTTACAATAGTGCAGAAAATTGATAATATATATATATATATATATAAGGCAAGGTGTTTGTGTGTGTGTCTGTTTATCTGCCTGTATGTCTGTATTTTTTTTTTCAGCCTTTTATTTTAGTTTTTGCTTCGGGTTTGGCTCTAAGTAGATATAATTGTAGTTCTTAGTCTCAGCCATGATACCATTTACTCAGAGGACTTATTTAGCCTTCAAAATTCAGTTTATGACAAAAAAAACTTATTTGATATCGATACCAGGAAATCAAAATTTGACTTACATCCATTCATTTTTCTTTCAGTCTACGGTTTCACTTTAACTGGAAACAACTACTGCTTTTTAGTCTTTCATGCCAACATCCAAAGAGTCTGAGCTCCATGACCATGGATTAGTTTTAAAGCTCCCATTACACCCGAGCAACGCCGGGCTGTACTGCTAGTGCTAAATAAGTAAATCAACTTATTTAAAAACTGATAAGAACTTTTTTTTCTTACTAAATTTGGAATTTTTACAGTATTTTATTTTTATAAGAGCAGATTTTATAAGCATTACTGGGTCAGTTTCTTAACAGCTTTATGCCCAACCTAAAAAATGCTGCCTCTTGCTAGTAAGCTGACTGAATTGTATCTTAATATTATCCAATATTACGGGTTTAAAAAAGAATTTGATATTTTTGTTGCAAAAAAAGAAAGGAATAACAAGGATTAAATTTTCTATAGCATGTATTCATTTAATATACGTGATATATTCCCAGTTGTTAGAAAATCAGCCTGAATTGTTAGTATGTCATTTTCAATTGCCGTTTGTCAGAAAAGTGATTAAGTATAATGGTGCTGTTGGTAGTGTGAAGAATTTGCTGATTTCTCAGGTTGGTTTGGATGAGGTCATAGGATAGGTTTGAAGTGGATTTAACCATTGGTTTGGTTTGACACATGTGTTGATCAATTGTTTGTGATGATGTTGATAGGCTAGCAATCATGGGATGCCAAGATGTTGAAAACAAACTGCTTGGTAAGGTGGGTTGGCATCTTGATCAATCAAGGCCACAGTAGTGGGTTGATTTGTGGTAGAGTGCATTGGTTACCATGGTGATGGTGGTGGCGACGAGGGATAAGGTGTATCTAGTAGGCCAGTTGTGAGTTGAGCAAAATATTTTAGTTGGATTTGTGTCGAATATGGTATCAACAAAATTGGGTCACAGTGATAACACTGAGAGTAGGCTTGTAGTGGATCAAGCAGAATGTTTCAGTTGGATTCAGGTTGAATGTTGTATCAATGAAATAGGGTCATGACAGTGACAGCAAGGGTAGGCCTGTAGTGGGTTGTATTAATGAAACAGGGTCACATTAGTGATGATGAAGGAGCCGTTTAGTACATGGTTAAGGCTGATCATCAGAACGTTTACTTTTGGTGTTGACAAGAGATGCCTGCAGTTGTGTGGTGACAACATCATGTTATAAATTATGGTGGTTGGCATTGAGAGCTTGATGATGATGTTAAAGTTGGATTGTTGGCTGCATACCATGTGTGAAAAGTTGGATGAAATTAGTGAAGCTTGAGCAAGATAACAATTTTGTTGAGAAAAGCAATCATGATGATGTCAGCAGGTAACCTTTTGGCCTGCAAATGTGTTGGTTGTTATGAGAGGCCTACTTTTAAGCAGATCTGGAAGTCCCCAGGGTCATCTTCTTTTCTGGTGGGAATGTTTGTTGTTGGCCACTGTATCACTTTGATTGAGGCAACATGCTTCATAGATCAAATTTAATACTCAGAGTGCATGTGCAGAAAATGACTTTTTTTATTTTGTATTCTGCCATCTTGCCATTCACATTCAACCAACATACAGAGTAAATCAGAAAGAGATCTAATTGCATTGGAGTATAACATTAGTTTCTAAAACAATTGGTTATTAATTGTAAGCTATAAAAAAAATCCATTATTAATTATAGGTTTCTACCTATAACTTAATGTCCACCATTCCAAAAATGACACGGTGGATATTAATAGGTTAGCATTACTTTTTAAGATACTTTCTTGAGAGTTATCTTCTTTGAATAGTTAATTACTTAATGAATGCATTACTTATAATTTATTAAAACACTGTAGACTTTAACATGCTTTAATCTTTAATGAATATGTTATTTTCTTTTATGAATTGTGCAAGCTATCATACTTGTATAAAGCTTTTTTCTGACCTTGTTTTAAGCAGTATGTATGCATTATGAAAAAAATGCATGGGTACGAATATAAGACATAATAACATAATGAAGTGATTAGATATGTGAAAACAAATAATTGGTTATAAAATGCAAAGTTACCATGAAGCTGTTCAAAAATATCCTCCTGGCATCAGTTTAAACCATAAATTACATAATTTTATGAGAACGTTAGGGAGACATCAGTATATATTAAATTATTGAACATGATTTTGCCAGTTTATTTAAAGAAATTAAACAAGTTCAAAGAAAAAATATTTATTTGTTAATATTATTTAATCATTGTCAGTTCATTTTAAAAAATTAAATATAAAACTTGAAAGAAAGAATTGTTTATGAATCAGAATATTCCATCCCACCCTCTGTATATTTAGTTCAACTTGGCACCAAGTTATCACTTCCTTTCCTTAAAATATTTTTCATTCAAAAGTCTGATAAATTAATTGAAGGCTTTTCAATTTTACTTTGATTTGATAAGTCCTTGCTTGAAAATATGCTACAACAAAAATTGGGTGAATGGTGTCATAAATTTTTTTATCTTCAATTAATTCAATTTTAATCACAGGATTTTTATTACATGAGAGATGGGCATTATCCTACAACAAAATTATGTTTAAATTGAGTGCTATTTGTATACATTTCCATCACAAGTTGAGGATACCTTCTGAAAACAGTTAAATAACTAAATGATGTATCCAGTACGCCAAAATTGTGTTGCTGGAACAAGTTGGTAAAATTAACTTGCAAATACTAAGTCAGAGCACACAGACACTATACTGATCCTAGTCAGAATCCAATCCATATGTAAATAATCTTAGCATTTTTAACAGGTACTCGGAACGAGAAATTGGGGAGCTGAGTTCGAATTCCAGCCGAATTCATTGCATTCACTTACGCCCAAATACCCTTGGGAAAGGTATTAATCCATCTATTCCTTCCAGTTATGGGTTAAATAACAGGACAGATTGGGTTCTATAGCCTTGGTCGGCAACCAGTCTACCGCAGAAAGCAATGGCAACTTACTGTGGGATAATCTTCCGCCCAGTCAGTCATGTCTCTTTTGAGACATGATCGCCCAAGCGTGTATCACGTATGGCACTTAACTGACTGACTGACTATTCTAATGTTAGAGAAGTTTTCTTTTCCAATATAATATACATTATATTTAACACAAATTTTAATAATTTCCATTTAAACAGGAAATAATGATCTTTAAATAACCAACTATAAATTTCTTCATTTTTCTTTCTATAGTTTGTGAATAAAATGCGTAATAATGGTGCAAATGATATTGTCAAAATTCCTTTCGGCACTAAAGCTACAAGCATTAAGATTCGTATTTATCCCACCAAACCAGATTGCCAGGTCGTTGTCAGCATATCTGTCATCGGATGTTTTCAGTCAGGTAAGTTTAATTAGAGGATGTCCGTTGTGGTGCAGTGAATATTGGCTCGGAATGAGAAATCGGGGAGCTGAGTTCAAATTTCAGCTGAATTCATTGCATTCACTTATGCACAAATACCCTTGGGAAAGGTATTAATCCATCTATTCCTTCCAGTTATGGGTTAAATAACAGGACAGATTGGGTTCTATAGCCTTGGCTGGCAACCAGTCTACCGCAGAAAGTAATGGCAACCTACTGCGAGATAATCTTCTGCCCAGTCAGTCATGTCTCTTTCAAGACATGATCGCCCAAGCGTGTTTCACGTATGGTACTTAACTGTCTGATTGAAGTTTAATTAGAATTAAAATTTTAATACATTATACATGTTTTTATGTTTTTTTAAGATTTGAACATGTAGCAAAGTACTTGATATAGTTGAACTCACTATACCTCTCAGCCTTCACTAAAGATTTTTATTTTTCTGATATAACAATTATTTAATCCAAATAACTAAAGTTATAACAATTGCAATTTGAGTTGGATCTTTTGAAAATTGTTACAAAATTAAAATTTACCTTAATTCAATGGGTTAACTATGAAAGTATCTTGCAAATACAAATGTATTTTTATGAGAAGACATTTAAAATGCTGTAAATGTTCATATTTTTATTTTTAAGAGACTCAAAGAATAGTGCACAACTGTGAAGAAATTAGTATTTAGCAGTATTCATTCTAGAATTTGATAGCAATATACTGATAAATGCAATAAGTTTTAAATGAATTTCTGTTTGGTATTTGTCTATACTTGAGATGAGGTCGTATTTACATCGTTCAAACTATTATCCTCATCTTTATTGCCATGTTTATGACATTTCAGCTCTTGTATGCTCTGGCCTTTTTTAAGTGCTCAGAATTTTGAACTGAACCCTTTATTTCGATCACTGGGGTATATTGTTCTCATTTCATATGCAATGCCACTTCTTGTAGCCATGTAGTTATCTTCCTTTAACTTAAATCTCTAAGTCATGGAATGAGAATGATATACCAAAGTGATTAAAATAAAGAATTGGTTTGAAATTCCTAGCATCTGAAGAAGGCCGAAATGTGCAACAGCCAAAATATTGTAAACATGGCAATAAATACGTGGACAATAGTCTGAACAGTGTAAATAATGTAAATTTCTTTTTATTTTGTTTTAAATTAATAAATCAGAAAATAATGAATGAAATGCAAGTAAGATTTATACTTTTTTTTTCTGTTTGAACATTCTGCTCCACTCAAATTATATTAACTAATTTAGCATCTTGAGAAAAGTAACTGCAAATTAATAATAAATCTTTGTAACAGTGATCTTTTAGACATCCATTCTAAGATAATCTAGAGTGTATTCCTTTAGAATAAACAAAAGGGCATAATATAGACAAGTAAAAGTTGAATAATAATAATAATAATAATAACTAGAAACCTTAATATGAATAACTCTTCATACATTAGATAATGTGTTAATTGTATAAATGTAAAACTGATAGTGTATATTTTGTTAATTTATTTTTTTTATTATGTTTCAAGTTTCTACGACTGCAGCAGCAACAACAGCAACAGGTATATTTTTTATATTAATATGTATGAACGCTGATTGAAAGTTTCCTTACACTGTTTTGAAAAGTGAAAAATGATAAAAATACTATTTTGTCAAGATTTTTGAGATGAGGAATTGTTATTGTTTGCTTTGTTGTTATTTGGACTAGCATCCTCATCTTAGTTGTTTTACTCACAATGTTTCAGCTATTGTAACCCTTCTGTTTTATTCAAATACAAGTGTACACCTGCAGTAAAAAATGACGGCAAAATATTTGAGAAGGTTATTATTATTTTATATATATATATATATATATATATATATATATATATATATATTAGTTTTAATTAGTTAGTTTTTGGTCATAGTTAAATTAGACCAGTACACAGTTGTATTAAAAAGTGTTAAATACAATTATATTATTGAACTTATGAATATTTTTCATTCAGAAACAAGTTAATGTTCTGTTAATAGAGGGTTCTTACCTAATGGGAGAGCAGAAAGAGATTTTTTTTTTTTTTAATCATTTCACCCCAAGCAAGGCGGAAACGCCACTGATGTGCAGGGGGTTACGTAAATGTAAAAAGATTAATTAGAAAAGAGTGAGGAGTACAAACTAGTTAGAAAGGAACAACAGAAAGCTGAGAAAGCAGGTGCGATGACAGATACATAGGTGGAGAGAAAGGGAAGGTTATACAGGGGAGGGGAGAGAGCTAGAGTCCAGTGGTTAGTAGATGGGTATTGACTTTGCATTTAAATTTCTGGAGGTTGTAGCCATCAGGAAAGCAAGAATACGGGAGCGAGTTCCACAGATGGGAAGTGCGAGAGAGGAAGCTGTAGGAGTAGAATTGTCGTCTGCATTTGGCTAACCTGACTGTGAACGGGTGGGACCCAGTTGCCAGTCTGGTTGCATGAGTAAACACCTGTTGAGGAGGCATCAGTGACTTAAGCTCATCCGAGCAGAAGCCATGAAAGTATTTATAGAAGAGACAAAGGGAGGCCACATTTCGACGATGGGGAAGTGGCTGCAGTCGAGTCGCCAGATCAGTACCTATCACATTACAGACTCTCCTTTGGAGCTTGTCAAGAACACTGAGGAGAATGGCAGGGGCACCTGACCATAAATGGCAGCAGTACTCCATGCACGGACGGATGGTTGACTTGTATATATGCAGGATGGATTCAGGTGGAAAAAACATCCTGGATCGACATAGTGACCCAATCTTCTTAGCAGTAGATTTTGCTATGGATTCAATATAGTGAGGACAGGGTAAGTCCGAGGAGGCATAGTGTATTACTCTCAGGGAGAATCACTTGGTTCATGCTTATGGGAGGCAGAAGAGATTGCCTGTAATGGTTGACAGACAACAGCTTGGTCTTAGATGAATTGAAGTTGACAAGCCACTTCTTGCCCCAGTTCACCACAGAGTGTAGATCCCGCTCAAGGTCAGCAGCGAGATTATGTCTGTCCACCACGACAGGTTTCTTACTGGAGCGGGAGTATATTGTAGTGTCATCTGCGTAGATGCCTACTTGGGACTTGATCTCATCTGGGAGGTCGTTGATGAAAATAAGGAAGAGCGTCGGGCCCAGGATAGAGCCCTGTGGGACACCAGCATTGGTGCTGTAGGACGAAGAGGCATGCCCATTCAGAACGACCTTCATTTTGCGGTTATTTAAGAAAGATTGGATTAGGTCAAGCAGGCGACCGGTAATACAGACCGGTTTGCATAGGAGGCCAGAGTGCCAAACCCTGTTGAAAGCAACCGCGCGAGCCTCGTCACACTCATCAAGGGCCTGTAGCATGTACTCCGTTACGGTTGTTAGCAGGTCGGCCGTGGACCTGTCGAAGCGGAATCCATATTGCCTGTCGGAGAACAGTTTGTGGGCGGTGAGATGAGATGCAGAATATGGCATATGTCTGGGGGAAGAAATAAGGGAGAGATTGAAGAAGATGGGTGTGTATTCATTGGACTTTCAGGGGTTGCCAATAAAGCGTAAGGAGCTGGTTAATTTTTCTTGGTTCAACCTTGTGTCAAACTTAACTGAACTTCCTACAGCTTACAAGTTTTATGCAGAATTATCATCATCAGAAGATTGGTTGTCGGCATGTTGGAATATGTGGAATTGTGTGGAATTGCTTAAAAACATTAAAATATACATTTTGCATTTTAAAATAGAAATTTATTAAAAGGAGGCATAACATAAGTTGTAGAAGTTAATGTTCAATTAGAAACATTAAGTTATGAGTAGAGTTTGTGTTCAGTGATAAAGTTGAGGTATTAAGAGTTCATACAAAATGTTCCTGGCAGTAATTACTGAGAGAGATAAGGAGAAAGAGAACAAGGTGTGACCTGATTACATGTTAGTTGTTTCCTAGTCTCTAGGCTCCCATTTGACTGACAGCCAAGATCATTTACATAGTCCTTTTGAACTTCACACTGGATTGACAAGTCCTTCTAAGTCTTACAAGTCAATCACATTGGTCAAAAATCATTTTCACACCTACTTGCAAAATCTGGTTTGGACTTTTTCATTAAGCACATTGTCAATCCTTTTTCTATTTTGAAAAACCAGGATTTCACACATCATTGTGAATTTTTGTAAAAGTGAAGAAGGTTGATTTTAATTAATTTCTTATCCACTACAAGATCAAGTAGAAAAGTGTGTCCATCAGAATTAATTGGGAAACACATGGGGAAGTCTACTATTTGAGTAAGAGACTGAGTTTAAAGTCTAGATCAGTGGTAATAGAGTGATGAAGTCATTTGACATGATGGGCATTAAAGTCACCAAACAAAAAGATATTTGCAGATGAGTGTAGAGAGAGAACTGATTTGGTTATTTATTTTTCAATTTTAGGATTTGATTAAATTGGTAGTCAGTTTAATAATTATTAGTTCACATAATAAATTGGATCAAACATTTCTCTTTTGATCAATAATATCAGTAATGTCAATGTAGATATCAAATTAATATCAGTAATGTCAATGTAGATATCAAATTAATATCAGTAATGTCAATGTAGATATCAAATTAATATCAGTAATGTCAATGTAGATATCAAATTAATATCAGTAATGTCAATGTAGATATCAAATTAATATCAGTAATGTCAATGTAGATATCAAATTAATATCAGTAATGTCAATGTAGATATCAAATTAATATCAGTAATGTCAATGTAGATATCAAATTAATATCAGTAATGTCAATGTAGATATCAAATTAATATCAGTAATGTCAATGTAGATATCAAATTAATATCAGTAATGTCAATGTAGATATCAAATTAATATCAGTAATGTCAATGTAGATATCAAATTAAAATTTCTCAGGATAACCTTTTTTTATTTGTCACTTCAAAAATGATTCTTAAAAGGGTAAAATATTTTTCAATCTTTTTAGTATATATACATACACATAATTTTTTTCTTGATATACATCTGTTATGATATTAAAAAATATATTTTCTTTTTCAGAATCTTTGTGCGTATTTAGTGATGGCCTTGCTGATGCTTCTTTGATAAGGAACTGGGATATACAAGTGTCCAGTAATGAAGAACACAAAAGTGCTGTCCGACCAGGTGGGGCCGGATGGAAACCAGCACCTGGAGATACCAAGCGTATGCTCACTATTTTTGTTGGTGATGCCCTTATCTATGGAGCATCTATTCGTCTTGTTCGTTCAAAATATGTTCAGAAGTTTGATGTCATTTTGACTGATGGACAAGTAAGTTTATATCATGTCACTGGGTTTTACTTATCTTAACTTTTGTACAATGTTTTTATATTAAATTAATTTAGAAATTTAATTTATATTTTTTCTTACACTCATGCAAAATCTTTTTTCATCTTTTTTTTCCATTACTGAATATACAACATAATTCCTTGTTTAATTATGAACAATTAATAAAATTACCATCGAATTACTTTCATTTATCAAAATTTAATGCTTGTAATTTTCTATATTTTATCTATTTTTTTATTTTTTATTTTATTTATTGGTAGATTTTAGTAAGATTGATACTTAGTTACTCTTCTAAAAAAAAAAATTACTTCCTTTTAACAAAGAAAAGCTTACATTGTTATAAATGTCATAGAAAAAGTTCTTCCTGATTGAGGAGGTTTGGCTAGTTTTGAACCCTTTAAAACTCTACAACTCAAAATCAGCACCATCATTTGATAAGACACAAGTAGTGTTGAAACAAAATAGCTACTTTTGTGGTGGTATTATAACATATTTGTTATAAATTCTGAATAAGTATAAATGTCATAGAATAACAAAATGCAACAAGAAACAACATTTTTCTATTGTAAAATCTACAAAAAAATTAACCAGTAATTGAAAATAAGCAGTTTCATACAAGTCAATTATTACAGTGGCAAATATTAGCATCAATTAAAAATGTGTACAGTTAAGCATACCATTAAGTAGTCTGTGAAGCATCCTTTCAAAAAAAGAAAAAAATACTGACCTGGAAAATTCTAAAAAAATGTTTATTCATAATGAAAAGCATTCAATGATTTCTAAATTCAGCATTTTTGCTAAAATTTAGTCCCAATGATTTGATTACTTATTTTTATATTGAAATAATAGCCATGTTGGGGTTCAGTATCTGCATTTTAGGATTCTTCTGATAGGAAATATTTGTGATTTTTACAATATTGAACGAAAAGAATTTATTAAACTATCTTTTTTTGTATGTAAATTTATCTAAACTATTTTTTCTTTCTATAGTCCATTAAGAACATTCGAAATAATGGTCCACATGACATTATCAAAATTCCATTTAGTACTCAAGCCAGCATTGTAAAATTTCACTTCTATCCCACCAAACCAGACTGTTACTTGGTTGTCAGTGTATCTATTATGGGATGCTTTGAGTCAGGTGAGCAGGCTTTTCATGGCTAATATTTGTAGTTGAAATTGTTTTATCTTTTATCTATATATATATATATATATATATATATAAAAGGCAATCTGTGAGTCTGTGTGTGACTGTTCCCTATGCATGCCTACATTTTTTAAGCTACGCCATTCAAACTTTCTAGGGACACATACTTTTTCAGTTTAAGTTCTGCAAATTTTCTCTTTTGCACTTTTTGGCCAATGGAGCAAATTGTTTACATTTGCTCTGTAAAACATCTAAGATCTAAGATGGTTGCTGAATTACGTCACAGAAATCAAATCACGTGTCAAACGTGACTAAAATATTTTTTATTAAAAAAAATAAAGATGAGCCTTTATATTTAATTTTTTTCCTCTAAAATTAAATGTCTGCATTTTTAAAAATTTCTGAACTGAGAGCATAATAGTTTTTATATTTCTAATTTTAGTAAAACAAAAGAAATAATTTTCATTTTTATGTTGAATTCATTTAGTCAACAAAAAATGTAAATATTTTTCCCCGTAATTTTCAAATAAAAAAACAAACGCAGTGTTGTTTACAATGTCACACAAAACATCAAATCATGTTTACGCAAAACAAAAGAAAATAGATTTTTTTAATGGAATTTTTTAACAATTTTTAAATGACAATTTTTTTGTATAATTATTTTTTTATATAGCTAAGTCCTACTACTAAAATGTTCTGAGTTGCACGAGCAATGCCGGGCTATGATGCTAGTCTATATTAATACACTGTTTTTTATTTATATTTTCATCATGTATTATGCTACCTGACAAAATGAGGAGTAGGAGCATTATTAAAAAGATGAACACTGCTAAGAGATACAAAAGATAGCAAGTTGTAGAAAAAGTTTTTCTTGTCAGAAACCATTTTGCACATTTATAAATTTACTATTCTTCCACGCATTGAATACTGTTGCCGTATCTGGTCAGGTACTCCTGCTATTCATCTCAAGATTCTCAACAAAATACAAAAGAAGATCTGCAATGTAGTTGATCCTGACTTGGCAGCTTGCATTTAGTCACTTTCTCATTGATTCTTTACTTGGTGCTCCAACCAAATAAAGTTACTCGTGCCACTAGATTGGCATCAGGATCCCACCTTTTTATCAAAATAGTTAAATGTAACCCACACTTCTACTCCATCAGTTTCTTTTCTCACACTTCCTGTCTATAGAACTCTCTTCCATATACTTGCTTCATCGATAGTTACAATCTCCAAAAGTTTAAATGCAATGTCAGTTCCCATTTTCTATCTCCCTAAATCCCATTCACCACCACCATTCTTTTTTTGGCATCCTCTGTGCCCTGTTTTTATCTCTGTAACCCCTAGCACACCCCTGCTTGGGGTGAAATAATTCTTAAAAAAATTTTAAAAACTATGAACACCTGTGCCAACGGGGCATAGCACAAAGAAGATTATACTACAGTTCAAAGGATGTGGGACACTTTGAATCAGAGAAATATAATGTATGAAAATGTACACTTTGCTTGCTTATAAAATATTCTAATTAAACTAATGCTTGAAAAATATTTCAAGATTACATTATTCCAAAATTAAAATCTTTCCTTTCAAACACTGGTAAAGGTATGTAACAAAATATATAAATATATGAAATTGAAAATACAGTGTAACCCGGATATAAGAGAGTTGAAGGGAACAGTTAATATTCTCTTATATCCGGGTTTATATTATATCCGCGTTTGGTCTATTTTATATACATTACCACAGGCTCTAATTTGGGACGAGAGAAAATCTATCTTATATCCGGGTTTCTTATATCTGGGTTATAATTTAAATTAATATTCAAGTATAAGCTCATGCAAAGTGATTTAGACTACTACATATTTTATAAAAATATATCCGTCATATTTATCTCTTCTCCTTAATATAATTGACAATTTACTGTTGCTTATTTGTGTCGGTCTGTTTTGAAAAAATGGAAAATTGCAATTTAGTAGAAATAAATCACTATAAAAATGCTGATGATGATTTCTTATGGGAGTTAGCATTTTGGTTTTAGTCTGTTATTCTCTAGTAAAGACTAAGTTAAACAACTCCTCCAACATACAAAAATAGATCGCATAATAGTTTGCTACTATATGCTAGTCTGGAAATAGCACTAAGCACTACTTAGTTTGTAACAAAAATTAAGAAACAACATTTCATGGTGTCTTGAAAATACATCAGCCTCAAGCAATGTAACGTTCATAAAGATGTATAAAGTACATCCACAGCGGTATTAATTCTATCATCTTTTAAATTTTTTGCACAAAATGGCTCAGTAATTATATCATTATGAAAAATATATTTAATTTTTCCTTCTTACTTGTATATAAACTAATTTAATTTTCTTTCCAGCCACAACAACACTGGCAGCAACAGGTAAGATATTTTACATTGCTTTCGTACAGATTAATTATAAAATTGTCTTTGCTAATTATTCTTTAACTTTCTTAGATTTAAAAAAAGATTTGAGCCTTTCTTTCTTTCTTAATTTTTGTCATAATGATTATAATTTTATAAAAATTGAAGTGTTTTTTTTAATCTATATTAGATTTTTATCAATCTTATCACATTAAAATTCATATTAATTAAACGAAATTAATAAAATCTTCAAGAAATAATAAACATACCATGTCAGCTTCAGCTTAAATCTTTATTATAAAAATATTTACAATGACATATTTGGTGGTATGAAATTTTATTATGCAACTCAACAGTTGATCAATCTATCTAATATATATAAAAACTACTACACTGTTTATATATATATATATATATATATATATATATATATATATATATAATTTTCTAGACATATGCTATTAAATATAAGAGACAATGAATGTCTATTATGTTTAATCATGAGCCGTTCTAAACGTCGTATTTTTGCTTTAATTTCAGTTGAAAATAAAGACAAAAATTCTCCAACATTTGGATAATTATTTATTGGTTTTCTTCTAAGCTTTTGGCTCACATGAGCCATCTTCAGAGAGGTAGTTTAAACTGAAATATTATAAAATCCACCATCACTGACGATTTTATTTTGTGTTGACATAAAACTCCGCTTGGCAACGGCAATAGTTACCAAAAATAATAAACGCAGTTCTTAAGTTTGCAATGCAGTTTTATGATGTCACACCACGGGATAGCTCGAAATGACAACAAAACCATCTAGTCAAATGCAATTATTATAACCCAACAGGCACTAAACTAAATTCTTTACAAAAAACCAATGTAGTGTACCAATTTACATGCCCATTCAGAGATTGCATCTCTGATACTACTCAAAAACCTAGTACATATATTGGTTTTACCACAACCACACTCTCCCGTAGACTTACATGTCATCTTTCTGATCAGAGTACTATTAAACAACATTTCTCTGAAAAACATAAACATGTAGGTAATATCAGACAGATTTTGGTCAACAATATGGTGATCCTTACTCATACACACAGTAAGAGGAACCTGCAGATATTGGAGGCCATGTACATCAAATCAAAACAACCAACACTCAATAAAATCAACTTTAAAACAGGAAATAACATATTACATTGCATTTGACTAGATGGTTTTGTTGTCATTTCGCGCTATCCTGCGGTGTGACGTCATAAAACCGCATCGCAAACTTAAGAACTGCGTTTATTATTTTTGGTAACTATTGCCGTTGCCAAGCGGAGTTTTATGTCAACACAAAATAAAATCGTCGGTGATGGTGGATTTTATAATATTTCAGTTTAAACTACCTCTCTGAAGATGGCTCATGTGAGCCGAAAGCTTAGAAGAAAACCAATAAATAATTATCCAAATGTTGGAGAATTTTTGTCTTTATTTTCAACTGAAATTAAAGCAAAAATACGACGTTTAGAACGGCTCATGATTAAACATAATAGACATTCATTGTCTCTTATATTTAATAGCATATGTCTAGAAAATTACTTGCTGCCTCGATATACTAAATATATATATATATATATATATATATATATAAAAAGTGTAGCTATTAATTTTATATACATACATATATATATATATATATATATGTATATAAAATTAATAGCTATACTGTTTTATATATATATATATATATATATATAAACAGTGTAGTAGTTTTTCTTATATATATATATATATAGGAAAAACTACTAAAGAGTTGTAAGTTTAAAAATTTATTTTTTTGACAGTATTTGTTTATTTCTATTATTATATTTGATATTTCAGACCGTCCTCGGTCCTTCATCAGAAACAAATAATTTTAAAATTTAAATATATATATATATATATATATATATATATATATATATATATATATATAAATATTTTCCATTTGTAAACAAGTTATTATGTGACCTAGGTTTCTACCATGAGTGGTGTCTCCAGTTTTTAAAATTACAAGAAATTATAACGTTTTCATCCATGGATGAAAACATTGTTATAAGAAATTATAACAGTAAAATCAGTTATTGAAAATCACCTGAAGACGCCACTCATGGTAGAAACCTACATCACGTAATAACTCGTTTACAAATAGAAAGTATTTAAAAGTTCTACAATATAATTGTATTGAACACTTTTTAATACAAATGTTCACTGGTCTAATCTTATTATGACCAAAAACTAAGTAATTAAACAATATATATATATATATATATATATATATATATATATATAAAGATTGTCATTCATAAATCTACCATTCATTTGTGCATTGAATAGTTTTGCCATATCTGGTTTAGTACCTCAGCTATTCATCTTGAGGTTCTTGACAAAATACAAAGGGGAATCTGCAATATAGTCAATTCTAACTTGGCAGCCAGCCTTCAATCACTTTCTCACTGGTGTGATGTGGCTTTTAGAAAAGACAATTTCTACAAGTATTTTCATGGCTATTGTTCTGATGAGCTTCTCTCACTGGTTCCCTGACTACATTTATTTATATGTGCTACTAAATTAGCACCAAGGTCCCACTCTTTTACCATCAAAATAGTTAAATTTATCTGCTTTTTTTACCCCAACAGTTCGTTGTCTTGCACTTCTTGTTTGTGGAACTCCCTTCCATTAACTTGCTTCCCTGATAGCTACAATCTTCAAAAGTTTAAATGCAATATCAATTGCCATCTTCTAGCTACTTGATCCCCATCCTTCTCTTATCTTTTCTTCAGTATTCCCTATACATTTTTTTTTCTCACTGGGATCCCTTGTGCACCAGCGGTGGTCGTGCCTGGCTTAGGCAAAATGATTATAAAAAAACAATAAGAATAAAACTTGCTTTAAGAGTCACACAAAAATAAATTTAAGAAAAATTAAAAGCTTAATAAATAATGAAAGTTGATTGTTCAGAAAGAAAATATTTAAAAGATTTGGAATTACAAATGTAAAGAAAAATAGGGAAAAGATGCTTTAGCAAAAGACATGA
This sequence comes from Ascarosepion bandense, assembly GCA_037127315.1. Taxonomy (NCBI): domain Eukaryota; kingdom Metazoa; phylum Mollusca; class Cephalopoda; order Sepiida; family Sepiidae; genus Ascarosepion; species Ascarosepion bandense. Next base: position 1,260,332 of record JBBBDQ010000907.1, on the reverse strand, counting down.
AAGCAAGCAAACTACCACCTTTAAGTAGATAAACGTCACAAAGAAATATGTGGAACATTAGAAAAGTAATACATCAAAACTCATGAATAATTTTCAGTGATGAATGTAGAACTAATATTAATGGATCTGATGTTTGGGCTCTTCATGAAAATAGTCAATCAACATGACTTTGAAGAAAATGGGGGAGAAAATGTTTTGGGGTAGTATTGTAGGTAATAAAACTATTGGTCTTTTCAAAATTGATGATGGTTCCAAGATAAATGCCGAGAATTATTGTAAGTTCTTTGACAAGGTATGTTTGCTGTAGTACAGGTCTGAAACAAGTAGCTTTAATATTATATTCAAATATTATAATTATGCAAGATGATGCACCTTCACATTCTTCAAAGTTAATTCATGCAAACCTTGCTAAAAAAAGACTCCAACTTAATGGAATGCTCCCCAGTCAATCAAGTCATTAACTCAATAGAAAGCTTGCAGTCTTTCATTTAAAGAGATTTATATGAAAATTAAAGACAAATAATACAAAATAGGATGTGCGTTGTGGTACAGTGGATATCGGCTCAGAACAAGAAACCAGGGAGCCGAGTTCGAATTCCAGTTGAATCCATTGTATTCACTTCCGCGCAAATACCCTTGGGAAAGGTATTAATCTGTCTCTTCCTTCCAGTTATGGGTTAAATAGCAGGACAGATTGGGTTCTATAGCCTTGGTCGGCAACCAGTCTACCACAGAAAGCAATAGCAACCTACTGCAGGATAAGCCCAGTCAGTCATGACTCTTTTGAGACATGATCACCCAAGCATGTATCACGTATGGCACTTAACTGACTGACTGAATACAAAATATATGTGAAGTAATAAAAACTGCTGCAAGCCATGTTAAAAATGAAACAATAAAAAGGTTAATGAAATCAATGGTTTAAAGACTGATGAAGGTTATAGAATGTGAATTTTATGTCAACATGTAATTATTATAATTTATTCAGGCATATAGGATATCATGTTAATCAAATATATGTTTCTATCACATACTTTTGAGGCTTACTGCCATATTACGTTGGATACACCAGTTCTCGCTCAATCACCAAAGTTAAGCAACGTTGAGCCTGCTCAGTACTTAGATGGGTGACCGCTTGGGAATACCAAATGCTGTAAGCATTTAGTGACGGATATGCATTGTGGTGCAGTGGATATCAGCTCGGAAAGAGAAATCAGTGAGCCAAGTTCGAATTCCAGTTGAATACCCTGCATTCACTTAAGCACTAGGAAAGGTATTAATCCGTCCCTTTCCTCCAGTTATGGGTTAAATAACAGGGTAGGACTTGGGGACCCTGTCCTTAAAAACAAATTTCAATGAATCTTGAAATTGAAAAGAAAAAAAGTATTACTAGACACAAAAACTTATATAAAAACAACAATAAATTGTTGAAAGAAAAAGGTATTACAAGCAATAAATAAATAAAAAAATTTAGTTGGCAATAAATGACCCACCGAGGTTGATTTGCCATAAAAACAAAACAACCAACCAACCAACCTACTTTTGAATTTATTCCTAAATAAAAAGTTATTTCATTGAGTTTGACTGCATAATAAAACCTGACACCTTCAAAACTAGTTATCAATATTTTCATAAAAATAGGCATAATAAACTGAAACTCACATGACATATTGTTCATATAAATATATCCTGAAAATTGGGGTAACACCATTTCATGAATACCAATTTGATCTTAAAAAATAGACTTGCATAATAAAATCTGACATCGCATAAATATATTTCAGGTCTATATATACTTTAAAACTGAAACAAAAATGATCGTCACTTAATAAAAATTCATTTTCACTAGATATATAGCAAGAAATCCATAAGATATGCTTTCAAAAAATACTTTTAGAAATTGAATACCAATAAAGAAAATAATAACTTTCTAAAACAAGAACATTATTTTGCTTAAAAATTCTGTTATAAGTTATCAACATTAATTCTTAACTTCACAATTTTGTAATTAGTTTATTTGTTTTCAGAGTCACTCTGTGTATTCAATGATGGCATGAGTGATAGTTCTTTTGTAAGAAACTCTGATATCCAAGTTTCAAGCAATGAAGAACATGCAAATGCCATCCGACCAGGTGGAAGTGGATGGAAGCCTGCACCCGGAGATACCAAACGTACTGCTACTATCTTTGTTAGTGATGCTCTCATGTACGGAGGTACTATTCGGCTTGTCCGATCAAAATATGTTGAGAAATTTGATGTCATTCTCTCTGATGGCCAGGTAAACTGTTTGCTATTCAGTGAATTTAGTATGCATATAACAAAAATGTAATACTTATAATGAAAAGTTGAGCCTCTAAATTTAATTAAACTGATTAAGTAAATATACATAGACTACAGAAAAGTTGCTTTTTGGTTAAAAAACAATTGTTCTTTATTGTACTGCTTATGCAAAATACTTAAATATCTAAAAACCAAGAAGAAAGAGTTATGTGCACAACTTTTAAAGAAAAGATATTAAGAATTTTGTCAGAAAAAATTCACTATTACTGATATTTTTTTAAAAATATTAACACTGGCAGATTAACAGAAAACAGAGAATTAAAGAAATATTTTTCAAAATTTACAAAATTAATATTCCCATTTTATATTTATTATAAAAATATTTCTCTTCTCTTTTTTTCATAAATAAATGTTAGTTATTATTCATGGCATAAGCACCACTAACATTTAAACTGTTTCAAGCCATAAGTATTTGATAATCTATAATAAGAGCTTTGTGTGTCTGTCTGTCACAAGGCCTTATTAGTGAGAAGAAAGATAAGTCAATCTTTCTCTCTTGAAAGATTGTGAGGTTAGCAGAGAAGGTTTACTGATACTAACAACTGCAGTTAAGTCCTTTGATGTTTTGGGAGGGAGAAGAATGACTGCATTTCATTTCACTGGAAATGTATGTTTGTATAAATGTCTGTCTTTCTTTTTCTCACTGAAATCAAGTAATGTCTTTTTTCTCATAGATGTTAAATATTTTTATGTTCCCTAATTTCTTTCTTTCTAGCTAAATCTCTGTCTTATGAAGATTTCTTTTAATAATAATTTTTAAAAAATAATTCAACAGACAATGTTACTTTATTTATTGAAATTGGATTTTTATTTTAAAGACTTATTTCCCTTTATTTTCTTTCTTTTTTTATATTCTCACTGAAATTAAGCATTGTCTTTTATCCGTTAAATATTTGAGCTTAACAACTTTAACAAAATATTTCAATAACAGTTATAAATCATTGGATACAACTGAACAGATTTTAAATTGACAACTTTTTCCATTTTACTAAAACAGACATTAAATACTTTTGTCTTCCCTTCTTTTTATTTTTCTTTCATTCTTTCTTTAATCATTTATTCCCTGAAACCAAACAGTGTCTCTTTTAATGTCTTTCCACGCTATCAAAATGGAATAGTCTCTTATTTATGAATTATTATTATGATGAACATAAGAAACTAAAGAAAGGACATGCTGAATTAGAATAAGATAAATGTAAATGTTATCTTTGGTAGATATCTTATTTTTTTATTAAACAATGTAACTGGCATCTACAGGGCTAGATAATCAAGATTTAATAAAAATGCTGTGTCATTCAGTAGGGTTCACTTTTTGGTAATCAATACTTAATAGAAAACAAACATATGGTTGATTCTGCCACATCTCAATGTTTATTTACTCCCACAACATGTCTTTTTGCTGAATGCTGATCTTGACATGCTTACACACATAAACTTTTTCTCTTTCATAAAATATAAATAAATCTGAAAAAGATTTGGATTTTTAGAATTTTTAAAATAAATTTATTGAGAATGTTCTTTTTTAAACTTTGAACTCCAAACAAACAAGATTATTTCATCAAAGACTTTGAATATATTTGTTTATATTTCTGACATGAAATATTGTATTTATTTACATAGTATAAATTGTTGCCCTCGTTTTTGTTGCTATATTCACGATTTGGTCGTTGTATGCTTCAGCCTTCTTCATGTGATTGAAATTTAGAATTTAACTCTTTATTTCCTCCACCAGCTTAGATTGTACTAGTGTTCCATAATATTCAGTATTTAATAGTGATAAAAAATGTCACATGTTAGTTTTTAATATATATAAATATACACAGTAGCTGTAAAAATTGATGGTAATATTTACATAGAATTAGCACATTTCTAAAATGAGTGAGGTATCTGTACACTATGCATAAGTTGAATATGTTACTTGTTGATATTTTGCCTATGATCAATATAGCATTTGTGTATATTACTTAATATTTACAAGGTACTTTTACTATACTGCTCAAGCAGAAGAATGCTGGCATGATGGATATATTATTTAACTAGATACCATCTAGTCAGATGTTCAAATTAAGATACAATTCACTGAGTTATTTTATTTATCAGTTGATGTTCTTCTAACAAGAAGTTAGAGACAAAAGATATACAGTTACATGTGGCATATAATATACTTTAATACTGTATATCTAAATATATGTTTATTTGTATTTTTATAGACTGTAAAAAAACTAATGAATAATGGTCCAAATGATATCATCAAGATTCCTTATGGTACCAAGGCTAATTCTGTCAAGTTCCATTTCTACCCAGTCAAACCAGACTGCCAGTTAATAGTTAGCGTGTCTATTATGGGATGCTTTGAGACAGGTAGAGTAGCTTCATCAATTCCATTGATTTTATTTACATTCATTTAATTAAATAATCATTTTGTATATAATTTATAATTTTCCTGTACTCCATGTATATTTTTATAAAATCATTATTTTTTATTCTTTCTTGTAGCTTCCACAACTGAGATAGTAACCACTCCCACAGGTTGGTTATCAGTAATTCTTTTTTTTTTCTTACAAATAGCAAGACAAGACAGTAAACATTATTTCTTTAAAAAAAAAATGCCTTTTCAAAGTCTTATGAGCTTAAAAGCTTTTTACAATTCTCATAACCATTAAAGTTGTTTCTTGATAAGAGTTCTATTCAGTATATTTTGGAAAGATCTGAATCCATGTCTTCTCCTTCCAGTTCTGGTTTAAATAGCAGAATAGATTAGAATCTCTATCCTTGTGCAGCAGACAGTCTAGGAGAATGAAAATCTGAATTCAAAACAATGAAGAAGGTCTAAGGGAGTTAAAACTCTGAGGAAATAATTATAAACCACCCAACTTTTACATATACTGTTACAATCTGACCCATACCACCATTATAGTAGCAGTAGAAGATTGGACTGCAACACACAAACGAAACAACGAAATCACAATTTCGTAGAACGAGGCTTCTCTCCCGATTGGTCAAACACAACCGAGCTAAATAGAATTGTTTTAGTGATCAAACGCAAATGGTGATAGACAATAGAAGACAAATATACAATCATAACAACAGGCTTTATCTACAAAATATACAGATGGTTTTAAACAGATTGGGGATTTTAAACAATGGGAATCAGGACAAATCAAACAATAAAAAAAATAAATAAATGTTTCAGAAAGAAATGACATGGAGGATGGATTTATCTTGTCATGAAGATAAATATTGTTTAGATAAATGGTTTTAAATCAATTAGCGTACATTTATAAGAGCATGTATAAAAAACACATCAAAGGGACAAACAAACGACTTATCCGTTGTTTGAAAAGAGTATTTCTTTTCTTTTTCTTTCAATATCTCGGAGATATTCTATTTTTTTTTTATACTTTCTATCTTTTCCTTCTCCTCTTTCTTTCTCTTTGTTTCGTCTCTTAGAAGACCTTTTTTTCTTTGATTCTTTCGACTGTCTTTCTTCTCCACACTGGATAGAAAATTTATTAACAAAATGGATCCCTTTTTTTGTTTTCTTTCTTTCTTGTCTTGTCTAGGGGTTGAGATGTGTTGAATGTTTATCTTTTTCTTTCTGTCTTTTTCCCTTTTCTAGGGCCCCATCCCCGAGACTTTTGGTTGAAGTTTCGTCTTTTTTGTTACATTGTGGTTTCTTGGGTGTAATGGAGGTTGATTTGTTTGAATCAACCTCTTATCGCCGAAACTTTATTTGGTTTCTATGGGCTTTATGCAACCAAATTTATAGCAGACTATCGCAGACCTTTGCGGTCGTTCATTCAAGTAAAACTTGAATATGAAACTGACTGAAAACAGCCTTAATTTTTACTGCAAGGTTTTGGCACATGACTCATGATTCCCAAATATAGATCCTTTTGCAGACATAGGTAAAAGGAGGTCACTGCCCACTCCAGGAGTTTTTCAGGGTTCAGGGTCATATTACTGTCTAGACAGTATCTGGCTAGATCATCTGGTTTTCACATAATCAGAAAGAAGGTAGCATGCTTTCTATGAGTTATACAATCTTTGCCCCACATATACGCAAGCTGAAATCAAACCATTAATTGTCAATTTCACTCCTTTCGAATGTTTTAATTCTGTATTTAGGATACTTCTAAAATATAGTGCTTGTGTCTTTTCTTTTTCAATAAACTCAGGTGGGGATTCATAACAATACTAAAATATTTGTACAAATGAGAAACAGAAACAGGTGGAAACAAAAAACTAATATTATTTATTATCTGGTTGTTATGTAGTGTTGGAGAAACAAGAGACAGTAATACTGAGTAAAATTTTGAGTTTGAGATCAAATGTAGACCAAATATGGATAACAGAAGGATAAGATAAAAACTAAGCAAAGTGTCTCCCATCTATCGTGTATGTATTTTTTTATAGATGTATGTAATGAGTGTGTCTACGGCTATATCGTGTTGAATACACCAGTTCCCATCCGATCACCAAAGTTAAGCAACATTGAGCCTGGTCAGTACTTAAATGGGTAAGCATTTGGAAATACCAGGTGCTGTAAACATAAGGACCAAGAATGGTCCACCGGTCCTCCAGGTTTGGGGGTTGGGTGCAGGGCTAACAAACTTGTCCCGTAAAAAAACAGTTTGTTACAGAAACAGCAACAAAAAGTTACTGCCCTATGCACCATTGGGTGTGATGGATAAATGATGATGTAATAAGTGTCCAGATAATTTAGTTGGAAAAATAGAAAGGGTGTCGGGTTTTCTTGCTTCAAATTTTTGTTGAGTATTAAAAGATAAATGTTACAATTCTGGCCTGATAAAAAGGAAAAGTAGACACAATTTTTGTTGACACGTGTTTATGACCTGTACATCTGAACTGCTTGTCCAATAGAATGTTACATGTTTGAGTGGAGAAAAATGAAAAAAATGGGGTTGATTCTCATTGGTTGAGAAAGAGTAAATTAATGATAATTATAATTATTTTTTACATTAAAATTTTTGTTTTACTTTTTATGGACATGACACAGTTACAGTGTAATTCATTTTTACTTATGAATTTCTTTATGGATATGACAAAAGCAACAAAGAACCACGCAGATTTCTCTCCCAAAAAGTTGTAGCAGTTCGCAGATAATAATGTAATGTTTTGAGAACCATAATCCTCTGTGTCCTGAAGAGACACAGCATTTAAAAAAAAAAATAATTCTCAAACATTTTTGTAGTTAAATATTGAAGCAATAATTTTCAGATATAAAAAAAAAACATAACATTTAAATTCAAGAATAAATATTGGCATTTGTTGGGGATTTCTAAACTAAATATATTAACTGTGAACAAAATATGGAAACATTATTATGTAAGGAAATGTTTCTTATTCACCTAGAAAATACTAAATAGATTTAGTTCATCATATGATATTTAGTGTATCATATTTCATTGTTTGCAGTTATTTATTCATTTTGTTTTCTATAATTGAAAGCGTTTGTAAATTTAACTAACTAATCACATTTTTTTCATAAATAAATCTTCATCTCACTCATTAAACAAATAATTAAAACAGTTCAAAAACTATTTTTCAAACACATGATCCATTATTTCTCCCTATCTTTTTTTAATCAGAATTGGTATTTTTTATAGAACAGTTCTAATTTTGAATTATTTAAATGAATACTTTTGTTAAATTACATTAAACTATAACATTTTAAATGTTCTCTTTAGAAATTGAACTCCAAAAAGAGAATAAAAATTTTTGTCACATGATGTCAAATTAAAATGATGAATTTGTTTTCAGAGTCACTCTGTGTATTCAATGATGGCATGAGTGATAGTTCTTTTGTAAGAAACTCTGATATCCAAGTGTCAAGCAATGAAGAACATGCAAATGCCATCCGACCAGGTGGAAGTGGATGGAAGCCTGCACCCGGAGATACCAAACGTACTGCTACTATCTTTGTTGGTGATGCTCTCATGTATGGAGGTGCCATTCGGCTTGTCCGATCAAAATATGTAGAGAAATTTGATGTCATTCTCTCTGATGGCCAGGTAAACTGTTTGCTATTCAGTGAATTTAGTATGCATATCACAAAAATGTAATACTTATAATTAAAAGTTAAGTCTATAAATATAATTAAACTGATTAAGTAAATATACAAAGGCTACTGAAAATTTGCTCTTTGGTTAAAAAAATAATTGTACTGCTTATGCAAAATACTTAAATATCTAAAAATCAAGAAGAAAAAATTATGTGCACAACTTTTAAAGAAAAGATATTAAGAATTTTGTCATAAAAAAAATTCACTATTACTGATTTTTTGGAAAAATATTAACACTAACAGATTAACGGAAAACAGAGAATTAAAGGAATATTTTTCAAAATTTACAAAACTAATATTCCCATTTTATAATTTATTTATATTGTCTTTTTTTTTATAAACCAGATGCTAGTTTTTATTCATGGCATAAGCACCACTAACATTTAAACTGTTTCAAATCATGACTATTTGATAATGTGCCATAATATTAAGTACTTAATATTGATAAAAAGTTTCACATGTTAGTTTTTAAATATATAAATATACCCAGAAACTGTAAAATTTGATGGTAATATTTACATAAGATTAGTACTTGTTCCTAAAATGCATGAGATATATGTGTATATTACTTAATATTTACAAGGTACTTTTACGATACTGCTCAAGCAGAAAAATTCTGGCATGATGAATATATTACTTACCTAGATACCTTCTAGTCAGATATACAAATCAGGATAGAATTCACTTAGTTATTTTATGCATCAGTTGATCTTGTTCTAACAAGAAGTTAGAGACAAAAGATATACAGTTACACATGACATATATTTTAATACAGTATCTCTAAATATGTTTATTTGTATTTTTATAGACTGTAAAAAAACTAATGAATAATGGTCCAAATGATATCATCAAGATTCCTTATGGTACCAAGGCTAATTCTGTCAAGTTCCATTTCTACCCAGTCAAACCAGACTGCCAGTTAATAGTTAGTGTGTCTATTACAGGATGTTTTGAGACAGGTAGAGAAGTTTCATCATTTCAACTGATTTTATTTACATTCATTTACTTAAATTATCATTTTGTATATAATTTATGATTTTCCTGTACTCCACATATATTTTTATAAAATCATTATTTTTTATTCTTTCTTGTAGCTTCCACAACAGAGATAGTAACCACTCCCACAGGTTGGTTATTAGTAATTCTCTTTTTTATTTGCATTAATTAAAAATGGTTTTGCTTTCAAAGAAAAATATCAAATCTTCCATGTTAGAAGACACTGTTGTCTTTGTGTTAATTATAACAGATTGTTAAAAACGGTTTTACTTTCAAAGAAACTGGGGTCATTTAAGAGAAAAAGAAAAAGTTAGGCTAGGTAAGAGTCCTTAGCTTTGGATAGCAACTTATCTAAGAGAAAGAAATCTCTGATATAAAACCTCTACACCTAGTCAGTGTGGAATAGAGTAGGCGGAACTCTTTAACCTTGGTAGGTAATTTCCCTAGAGATGGTGTCTCGATAAAAGCACAGAGTTTCCAGTCTCCTAAAACTGTAAGGGCATACGACTGTAAAGCTTGCTCTAATATTTATGATGGTTCAATGATGGAGCCATCAAAAAACACCCATCAAATCCATGCTAGCATAGAAACAGTGTTAAACGATGATGATGATGATGAAATGAAAAGACAAGGCAGCAAACATTATTTCTTTAAAGAAAACTGATTACATTTTCAAAGCTTTATGATCTTAAAGGCTATATTACAATACTCATAACCATTTAAGTTTCTTGATAGGAATTCTATTCAATATACTTTGGAAAGGTCTGAATCCATGTCTTCTCCTTTTTGTTATGTTTTAAATAGCAGAATAGATTAAAATCTCTAGCCTTGTGCAACAGCTGAATCCAAAACCATGAAGAAAGTGTATGGGAGTTATAACTCTGAGTAAATACTTATAACCCACCAAACATTAATGTATACTAAAACAAAAGAAACTAGTATCCTTTATTATCTGGTTGTTAGGCAGTGTTATGGAAACAAGAGACAGTAATACTAGTAAAATTGTGAGTTTGAGGTCAAATATAGGTCAAGTATCAATCATTGTCCACAGAAGAATAAGATGAAAAGTATACAGTCATTCCTGCATGTTATTTTTTTGTTTTATTTTTTCACTATTCTGGCTTAAAAAAAAGGAAAAAGAGACAAACTTTTTGTTGACACTCTGTATATCTGAACTGCTTGTCCAATAGAATGTTACATGTTTCAGTGTATGTAGAGGAGAAAAATGAGATTGATTCTCATTGGTTAAGAAATAGTGAGTTAATGATAATCATAAATATTTTTACACTATAATTAATTTTTATTTATTTACTTTTTATGGACATAACACAGTTACAGTATAATTCATTTTTACTTATGTATTTCTTTATGGATATGACAAAGGCAACAAAGAACCACACAAATTTCTCTCCCAAAAAGTTGTAGCAGTTCGCAGATAATAATATAATGTTTTGAGAACCATAATCCTCCATGTCTTGAAGTGACATGACATTTAAAAAAAAATAATTCTCAAACATTTTTGTAGTTAAATATTGAAGCAATAATTTTCAGATATAAAAAAAACATAACATTCAAATTCAAGAATAAATATTGGCATTTGTTGGGGATTTCTAAACTAAATATATTAACTGTGAACAAAATATGGAAACATTATTTTGTAACAAATATTTCTTATTCACCTGCAATATAGTTTCCTAAGTTATCATGGTATCAAGAAAGATTATTGCTCATTTAAAATTTTATATTTTTTAAAAAGTATTAATATTTTATAAGTGTAGCTTTTTTTTTTTACAAGAGAGGAATCTCAAAGTAAAACTTAATTTTTTGCAAAATTTGTTATAATACAATTTATAATTTGTACCTGAAGATTTGATGGGTACTCACTGATTTGCTATGATGATGAGAATTTACAACAAATTTTGTTTAAAAAACTAGACAACTATCAGGCAAACAACATCCATCAACAATGACCAATATGTTGCTTTTGACATTATATGATTTTTACTGTATATAAATTTTAAAGTTTTATTATTTAACTATAATGACAAATTTTCATAATGAAAAAAAGTAACTGTAGTGTCCCATGCAAATTATCCCAGTATTTTTTAAGTAGTAAGTAGCTGACAGATCGGACAGCAATCTCATGTGTCATACTTGACACAGAGAGCCACATCACTACTATTGCTACACATAGAGATAAATCACAACTATTGCTATACACAGAGATATGCAAGACTCAATGCCATTGCTGATAGGATCCTTGGGTTTGTTAGAAGATCCAGAGCACACTGGAAATATATTAACATGGATGACAGCTTTTGCAGCATCAGCAAGAATTAAAAAATTAAAGGATGAAAGTAGGATAGAATCAGATAACGGATTTGTATTTGGCTACTGTGGGATGTGAGGCTTTAATGAGAATTTCTACCATGTCTTGCCCAAAGGAGTTGAAACAAATGACTTTTGAGGAAATTGTCAGAGTCATTAAAAAGAACATTAGACAAAAAAAAAATTAGTTATTGCCAAAAGAACCAAGTTTCTGGAAGCAAGGCAGTGGCCAGAGGAATCTCTGATGCAATGCTTGCATAGGCTTAAGGAGCGAGCTAAGTATTCAAAAAGTTCAAAACACAAGAAAGGTTGGTGAAAGATGAATCAATTCTTTTAAGGTAGATTGAGGGATTACAAGCCAAAGTCATAAGTGAAAAATGTTGGAGTGCATGCAAAGCAGCCAAATGAATTTGGAAACAAATGTAGAATATTTACAACAGTTAGAGTTAATCAGAGAATTCAATCAGCCAAAAGAAGGACTCAGAGCATACAGGATGAATATGACCAAATGCAGAATGAAATGCAAATATTGTGGAAGAATGCATAAAAGGAATAAATACAAATGTCTAGTGGTAAGAAAAATATGCTTGAATTGTGAAAGAAGGAATCATTTTCAGAGTGCATGTAGGTATGAGAAGCAAGTAGAAAAAATGCAAACAGTGAAAATGTCTTTCTGAAGAAGAAGAGGAAGCCGAAATATTTGCAGTAAATGTGCAAAAGGAAGGTCAAGAGAATATAAGAATAAATGGTCATGTATTTAGTATGCAGGTGGAAACTGGTAGCAAAATAACTTTAATACCAAAGAATTTTTGGATTAAATTGGGACAATCCAAATTAAAAAAAAACTGTATGAAATTAAAGCAATTTGATGGATCAAACAAAGACAATGGGTTTCTTTCAGGGCACCTTTGAAACTAGTACGCAATTTGAAGTAATTCCAATTGTGGTAGTAGTATGCCATAAGGGTCATGCATTGTTAGGGATCGACGTTTTAAAGGTAGCTACAGCAAAGCTGATAAATTCAATGGAGACACAAGAAAGTGGAATAGGATTGTTGAAAGTGAGCATTTGGTTGAATATATAGATGCAGGAAAAGTTTTCGTTCAAATATATTCCTTTGATGGTAGCAAAGTTAAACAGAATGATTGAACAAGGTATTCTAGAAAAGGTGACACAAGGTGGAAGTAACTGGGTGTCACCTATTGTTGCGATAAAAAAAGCTGATGAAGACTTAAGGATATGTAGTGATAACAAGGTGGGAATAAATGACCAAATATGCTCGGATTCATTTCCATTGCCGAATACTGAAATTGTGAGCCACGAGCTGGCAAATATAGAATACTTTGCCAAAATTGATCTTAAGTTTGCGTTCAACCAAACTGAGATTGATGAGAAGTTTAAAGAAGTCGCCACAATAACCACCCCCATAGGTCTGCTCAGATGAATTCATCTGTCATTTAGGATTAAGACCTCTAGTCACATTTTTCAGAAAGTGATTGAAGGAGTGTTATTAGAAAAAATAAGTAACATAAATACATACCAAGACGATATAGGGGTAGGAGCAAAATCCAAGGAAGAATTAAAGCATAAAATTGATCAAATATTATCAAGATTACAAAAGACAGGAATAACAGTGAACAGAGGAAAATGCAATTTTGTTTGTAAGAATTTGTTGTATGTCCAAATATCAGATATCAAAAAAAGGTAATAGCACCTGATAAAAGTTTGATGAAGAAGATTACAGATATAGCGACTCCAACAAATAAGAAGGAATTAGAGTCCTTTTTGAGGCCAATGAATTTCTACAGCAAGTATATTCCAAAGTACAGTGAAATAATTGAGCTGCTTGCAGAGTTACGCAAGAAGAGTAGTGAGTTTGAGTGGATGCAAAGGCAAAATAGTGCTTTTGAAGCATTAAAGACAATCATGAGGAGAAAACCAATAATAAAAGTGTTTGATCTTAAAAAAAATAACCGTAACTACTTATGCAAGTGAAAAGGTGATCACTGCCATTTTATCACAAGAGGAACATCTAATTATTTATTTCTCAAGAAGGTTAACGTCAACATAGATTAGCTATTCAAATATTGAGAAAGAGGCATTAGCGATTGTATGGAGTATGGAGAGGGCATGGAATTTTTTTAGAATTTTTTGTGTCAAAATCAGACCACAAGCCATTGAAATTTATTTTCCACCAAAGAAAAGAATTGCCAAAGGTTATGGCTTCAAGGATACTGTGTTGGGCAATAAAAATCATGGCATCTGATTTCAACATGATTTTTTTTAACACAATCATTTCACCCCAAGCAACACAGTAATGCCACTGGTGCACAAGGGGCCACATAAGAGAAGAGCAAAAGGAGGATGAGAATACTGATGTGAAGAGAGTTATGTGAGAGTAAAATGGGAAGAGCAAGATTCAGAGGGTGTCAGGGAAAGGATAAGAGATGAGGGAAGTAAAGGAAATAAGAAATAGTGATTGATGTTGCATTTAAATCTTTAAAGATTATAGCCATAAGGGAAGCAAGTATATGGAAGTGAGTTCCACAAACGAGAAGTCCGAGAAACAAAAAGATACAGTGGGTATCAGGGAAAGAATAAGAAAGGATGCAAGTCAAGGAGATAAGAGATAACAATTGACATTACATTTAAACTTTTGGAGATTGTAACTATCAAGGAAACAAGTATACAGAAGGGAGTTACACAAATGGGAAGTGCATGAAGAAACTGTTAGAGTAGAAGAGATGGTTACATTTAACTATTTTGACAGTAAAAGGGTGGGACCTTGTTACCAGTCTAGTTGCTCAAATAAATTCATGTAGAGAAAAGCACCATCAATGAGAAAGTGACTTGAGTTGAGCTTCCAGGACGGGATTGTTTGCATAGCAGATTCTCCTTTGGATTTTGTTGAGAACTCTAAAATGAATAGCATGAGCACCTGACCAGATACGACAGCAGTACTCACTGCATGGGCGGATGGTTGATTTATGTATGTGTAAGATGAATTCAGACAAGAGAAACTTCCTCACCCGACACAATGACCCAACCTTCTTAGCAGTAGATTTAGCCACTTAAGTTTGGCTGTGAGAGTGAGGCCAAGGAGACCTGGGAGACTAGTTTGATCCATGCTGATGGTGGTGTAAGAGAAATTGTCTATGGGGGGTTAAAAAATAGCAGCTTCATTTTGGAAGCATTAAAATTTACAAGCCATTTCTTACCACAGTCTATCACAGATTGGAGGTCTGCTCTGCATAAATGCCTACTTGGAAGCTGATCATATCATGGAGATTGTTGATGAAGATCAGAAAAAGTGTCAGACCTAAGATAGAGTTGTGGTAGACACCCACGTTCATATGATAGGATGTGGAGGCATGTCTGTTCAACATTACCTTTATTGAATGGTATGATAGGATCTGGAGGCATGTCTGTTCAACATTACCTTTATTGAATGGTATGATAGGAATGATCATGCTATAGCCCTGTAGCTTGTGCAGAAGGTCAGTATGCCAGACTCTGTCAAATGCTTTGGAGATTTCTAGGGCTACAGTTCAAGCTTCACAGTTCACATCAAGAGCCTGATATATGAATTCAGAAATGGTTGTTATCATATTCGTGGTTGACCTGGTGAAGCAGAAGCTGTACAGTCTGTTGGAAAATAGATTATTGGCTATGAGATGTTGAACCAATTCAGCATTGGTGATAGCCTTGAACACTTTGCCAAAAATCGGAAGGAGGCTGATAGGGCAATAATTAGAGGGGTCTGAGGGTTCTCAAGAGTTCTTAAATACAGGAACCACCGAGGAAGACTTCCAGCAGGCAGGAAGCAGAGAGGCAGTAATTTTAGAGTTTGGAGAGAAAAAAGAAGAGTTTAGGGGCACATTTCATTTATGACGATAACCGGGATACCGTCACCTCTGCATGATTTATGGGGGTCAAGCTTTGAAATTATGTTGGAGACCAGAGAGGGAGTTATGTATACATTCTTCAGTTGATCCTCAGTTCTAAATGGGAAATCAAGTGCTGATACCCCAAACAAGTCAAATGTGGAGTTGGAAGAGAATCTGTAAGCAAAGCACTCAGCCTTGTCTGCTGTGGCTGTGAAGACCTCAAATTTGTTGAATAAAGGAGTGATGGAGAGTTTGTTACTGTTCACTACACTTTTACAGAGTTGCCAGTAGTCTTTGAAGCTGAACTTGCAAGCTGCTCTATGCTGCTTCATTCTATCAACATCTTAGCATTATTTAGTATCCTCTTGCACTCGTTATGAGCAGAAACAAATAGGCACCTATTGTCGTCTGACGTGTGGCTCTGATAAAGCTGGAAGAAGTGATTTCTGCAGGCAATGGTGGCTGTACAAGCAGGAAAGAACCAGGGAGATGAATGAGATTTAAAATGGAACTTTACACACAGAACTACATCACATCTATTGCTACACAAAGAGCTATGTCACGACTATTGCTATACACAGAGCTACGTCACGACTATTGCTACACACAGAGCTATGTCACGACTATTGCTATACACAGAGCTATGTCACGACTATTGCTAAACACAGAGCTATGTCACGACTATTGCTACACACAGAGCTACGTCACAACTATTGCTACACACAGATCTACATCACAACTATTGCTACACAAAGAGCTTCGTCACAACAATTGCTACACACAGTTTCGTCACAACTATTGCTACACACAGATCTACATCACAACTATTGCTACACACAGAGCTACTTCACAACTATTGCTACACAAAGAGCTACATCACGACTATTGCTATACACAGCGCTAAGTCACAACTATTGCTACACAAAGAGCTTCGTCACAATTATTGCTACACACAGAGCTACATCACGACTATTGCTATACACAGAGCTAAGTCACAACTATTGCTATACACAGAGCTACGTCACATCTATTGCTATACACAGAGCTAAGTCACAACTATTGCTATACACAGAGCTACGTCACAACTATTGCTATACACAGAGCTACGTCACATCTATTGCTATACACAGAGCTAAGTCACATCTATTGCTATACACAGAGCTACGTCACATCTATTGCTATACACAGAGCTAAGTCACAACTATTGCTATACACAGAGCTACGTCACATCTATTGCTATACACAGAGCTACGTCACAACTATTGCTATACACAGAGCTACGCCACATCTATTGCTATACACAGAGCTACGTCACAACTATTGCTATACACAGAGCTACGTCACATCTATTGCTATACACAGAGCTAAGTCACAACTATTGCTATACACAGAGCTACGTCACATCTATTGCTATACACAGAGCTACGTCACAACTATTGCTATGCACAGAGCTACGTCACAACTATTGCTATACACAGAGCTACGTCACAACTATTGCTATACACAGAGCTACGTCACAACTATTGCTATACACAGAGCTACGTCACATCTATTGCTATACACAGAGCTACGTCACATCTATTGCTATACACAGAGCTACGTCACATCTATTGCTATACACAGAGCTACGTCACATCTATTGCTATACACAGAGCTAAGTCACATCTATTGCTATACACAGAGCTAAGTCACAACTATTGCTATACACAGAGCTAAGTCACAACTATTGCTATACACAGAGCTACGTCACATCTATTGCTATACACAGAGCTACGTCACAACTATTGCTACACACAGATATGCAAGACTCAAAAGTAACATTATAATATAAGTAATAGTGAGGTATCTAAAAAGAAAAAACAATAAATATGAAAAATTTCATTACGAGAATTCTAACACTATTTGAAGTTGCCTAACATAATTTTAAATAATAATTCAAGCATAAAATGCATTAACCTATAGCTACCTGGTGTTAATTCAAAGTGACACCTTTTCTTATATACCTAAATTATAATTATAAACTTTATTTTTGGGAAGTGAAAATTTCGATAAAATATGTTCGAAAATTTCCATGTTTTAAACTGAAATAAAAAAATGCAAATTTTAAACAAAATGGTTTCAATATATGGGTAAAAACTAGATGTCTGTTTAAACTGACACCAAGAGGATATAGGATAAAACAAAGCAATTTAGTGCTACTGTGAATTGTAACTGAAAAAAACACAAATTTAAAAAACTAATTTGTAAACTACTAAAAACTGTAGTTTAACTGTATCATATTTGCAATTATTTATTCATTTTGTTTTTTATAATTGAAAGAGTTTAGAAATAAAATTAACCAATCACATTTTTTCTTCATAAATAAATCTTCATTTCAATCATTAAAAAAATTATTAGAACAATTCGAAAAAGATTTTTCAAACACATGACCCATTTCATGTGAATTATTTCTTGCTATCATTTTTAATCAGATTTGGTATTTTTTATAAAACAGTTCTCATCTTGAATTATCTAAATGAATGTTCTTGTTAAATTACATTTAAGTAGAACATTTTAACTATTCTCTACAAATTGAACTCCAAAAAAAGTGATAAAATTTTTCAACAATCATCACATGATGTCAAATTAAAATGATGAATTTGCTTTCAGAGTCACTCTGCGTATTCAATGATGGCATGAGTGATAGTTCTTTTGTAAGAAACTCTGATATCCGAGTGTCAAGCAATGAAGAACATGCAAATGCCATCCGACCAGGTGGAAATGGATGGAAGCCTGCACCCGGAGATACCAAACGTACCGCTACTATCTTTGTTGGTGATGCTCTCATGTATGGAGGTGCCATTCGGCTTGTTCGATCGAAATATGTAGAGAAATTTGATGTCATTCTCTCTGATGGCCAGGTAAACTGTTTGCTATTCAGTGAATTTAGTATGCATATAACAAAAATGTAATACTTTTAATAAGTTGAGTCTATAAATTTAATTAAACTGATTAAGTAAATATACATAGACTACAGAAAAGTTGCTCTTTGTTTAAAAAAAAACAATTGTTCTTTATTGTACTGCTTATGGAAAATAATTAAATATCTAAAAACCAAGAAGAAAAAATTATGTGCACAACTTTTAAAGAAAAGATATTAAGAATTTTGTCATAAAAAAATTCACTATTACTGATTTTTTGGAAAAATATTAACACTAACAGATTAACGGAAAACAGAGAATTAAAGGAATATTTTTCAAAATTTACAAAACTAATATTCCCATTTTATAATTTATTTATATTGTCTTTTTTTTTTATAAACCAGATGCTAGTTTTTATTCATGGCATAAGCACCACTAACATTTAAACTGTTTCAAATCATGACTATTTGATAATGTGCCATAATATTAAGTACTTAATATTGATAAAAAGTTTCACATGTTAGTTTTTAAATATATAAATATACCCAGAAACTGTAAAATTTGATGGTAATATTTACATAAGATTAGTACTTGTTCCTAAAATGCATGAGATATATGTGTATATTACTTAATATTTACAAGGTACTTTTACTATACTGCTCAAGCAGAAGAATTCTGGCATGATGGATATATTACTTACCTAGAAAGTTAAGTTTATAAATTTAATTAAATTGATTGTAAATATACAACAGAAATTTTGGTCATTGGTTAAAAAACAATTGCACTTTATTGTACTGCTTATGCAAAATACTTAAATATCCAAGAAGAAAAAGATATGTACACAACTTTTCAAGAAAAAATATTAACAATTTTATCAGTAAAATATTTCACAATTGCTGATAGTTTAGGAAAATATTAACACTGACAGATTAACAGAAAACAGAGAATTAAAGAAATATTTTTCAAAATTTACAAAATTAATATTCCCATTTTATATTTATTATAAAAATATTTCTCTTCTCTTTTTTTTCATAAATAAATGTTAGTTATTATTCATGGCATAAGCACCACTAACATTTAAACTGTTTCAAGCCATAAGTATTTGATAATCTATAATAAGAGCTTTGTGTGTCTGTCACAAGGCCTTATTAGTGAGAAGAAAGATAAGTCAATCTTTCTCTCTTGAAAGATTGTGAGGTTAGCAGAGAAGGTTTACTGATACTAACAACTGCAGTTAAGTCCTTTGATGTTTTGGGAGGGAGAAGAATGACTGCATTTCATTTCACTGGAAATGTATGTTTGTATAAATGTCTGTCTTTCTTTTTCTCACTGAAATCAAGTAATGTCTTTTTTCTCATAGATGTTAAATATTTTTATGTTCCCTAATTTCTTTCTTTCTAGCTAAATCTCTGTCTTATGAAGATTTCTTTTAATAATAATTTTAAAAAAATAATTCAACAGACAATGTTACTTTATTTATTGAAATTGGATTTTTATTTTAAAGACTTATTTCCCTTTATTTTCTTTCTTTTTTATATTCTCACTGAAATCAAGTAATGTCTTTTCTCATAGATGTTAAATAATTCTCTTCTCTTTTTTTTCATAAATAAATGCTAGTTATTATTCATAGCATAAGCACCACTAACACTTAAACTGTTTCAAGCCATAAGTATTTGATAATGTTCCATAATATTAAGTGCTTAATATTTATAAAATGTTTCATGTGTTAGTTTTTATGTATACAAATATACACAGTAGCTGTAAAAATTGATGGTAATATATACAGTCATAGCTATTTGATAATTTTTCTTCGGTATTAGTTTACTTAAAAAAGCAGCATATTTTGTTAATACTTACTATTTATAAAATATTTCACATGTTAGTTTTTAAATATATAAATATACTTAGAAGCTTGTGTTAATGATTGCAAGAAGAGGGGTTAGGAGTGATAGTACAAAGAAAAAATTCACCTCCTGAAGGGATAAAACTAATAGAATATTCTTTCAATAATAATAGGGTTCTTTATGTTTTGATCAGCACAGTATCTGTACACTTTAGTACTTCAACTCCCTGCCTAAGATCAGTCTGGTCTCTGTATAAGTTTTTTGTATTTGTGAGATACATTTATAACAAAAGAATTCTTGACATATCACTTTCATGTTTACCTCTCAGTCAAACATTTTCAATCAGGATAGAATTTACTTGTCATTTTATGTATCAGATGGTCTTATAAAAAAATAATATAAACAAAACATATGTAAATACACATGGCATATAATATATTTTATTACTAGATATTGGAGATTCTTTTTTATTTGTATTTTTTACAGACTACAAAAAAACTAATGAATAATGGTCCAAATGATATCATCAAGATTCCTTATGGTACCAAGGCTAATTCTGTCAAGTTCCATTTCTACCCAATCAAACCAGACTGCCAGTTAATAGTTAGTATATCTATTACAGGATGTTTTGAAACAGGTAGAGTAGCTTTATCAATTCTATTGATTTTATTTACATCCATTTTGTACATCATTTTATAATTTTCCTGTACTCCATTTCTATTTTTGTAAAATCTTTAATTTTTATTGTTTTTGTAGCTTCAACAACAGCAATGGTAACAACTCCAACAGGTTGGTTATCAGTAATTCTTTTTGTTTTTTCAAATGACAAGTCAACTCAGTAAACTTTAAAAACTCTCATTTCTATCTTCTAATATTTGTGACCAAGACTACTGTTGAATTTCTGTTGGAGACAATATTATCTTTTATTTTTTTCTGGTTTGATTTCATTCCTAAATTTTCCCTTATTTTTATTGTTATGAAACTCTAACATTGATAATATTTCTTTATTCTCCTTTTCTTTCACCTCTTTTTCTTTTTGTTGTAACTATGACAAAATGGGGGCTTGTCCTAAGCAATTCAGCTACCTTAACTAAAACAAATAATTTTCTCATTCAATGCTCATTTTACAACAACAAAGAAAGTAATTCATATTTCTCTTCAGAAATTTTTTTGATAAATCTGACTTTGTATTTGAGTTTCTTAAATGTTTCCTGTTGAAGAATTTTTCTTCGTCCAATTTGCATACAGTAAAATGTGGGGCTGTAGGAACCTCATTCAAACTGGTAAAGTTATAAAATCTCTACTAGAATCATCTGTTCTCTATATCTTTAATAACCAAAGGCACACATACCTACCCCCAAGTACTGGATCAACATAGCCATTGACCTAACCATATGCTCACCATCAAATTTTATTGTCTTTCACTGGAAAGTTTATGATGACCAATGTGGTAGTAACTATTCATCTATTTTCTTAAATCTAAGCAAACCTATACCAGAAGAAAAGGATTCAAAATAGCAATTACACGAAGATAACTGGCTAAAATTCAATGAAAGCTGCTCATCACAAATCAACTTGAAAATTTTCAATGAACAAGACTTAATAGTCTCCTTTGCAAACAACTAACACAAACAGCAAAACAAACAATACCAAAATCTTTCTTTTAACTACACACCAAATTAAAACCCTGATTTACAGCAGAGAAGCAGTTAAAACCAGAAGAAAATGCTAAAGATATTCTTAGACAACCCACTACAAATCAACCTACAAAACAACAAACAAGCTCAAGCAAAAACTCTCTGTATACTTAAAAAATCCAACAGAGAATTTTTAGCAAAACTACATCTCCAGACTAATAAAAAAAAACCAATAATAAAACATTAGAAATAAGGAAAATTAATGGAAAAACATCGCAAAGCAAATGGAGATAATTGCACTGGGAAAAAAGAAGCTAAACTAATAGCAACAGAATTTCAAAGGAACTCAACAAATCACTATACTACTAAATTTCAAAAATATAAAAAACATTATGGAACAAAAAAACTTGCATTCACTTTAAACGATAAAGAAGAATACAATATTCTTTTTACTATTTACAATGCTAAAAGACCCCATGAACAAAAGTAAAAACTTGTATTTTCAATTGTCTCTTATTACATCACATAGCTAAATTTCTATTCTTAACTTGATTTCTAATGTTCCCAGTTTATTGCTCAAATCTTAAACAGTCTCTCTTGCTGACAATCATAAATTCTGTCTTCTTGAAGTTAAATCATTTCTTTTCACTATCCTTTATTAGCTTGTCTAGTTTTCGTGATTTTCCTTCTGAGTCTGCTGTCAATACAGCATTATCTGCATATCTTATGCTGTTGAGATTATATTTGCCACGAATAAACCCTGGTAGATTTTATAGTTCTCTTAGGATTGTTTGGAAAAACAGTACATGGTTTGTATTAAGAATTTCTAGTGATCACATCTAAATGTCTCTTGGAAATATTTTTTATGTTTTTTAAATATAAGAATGTCACATATTTGTTAAAATTGTGTTTTAAGATTACTCATTCTTTAATATTTTATAAAACCTTCATTCTGAGAATGTATACCTATTTAATTTCAGTTTAACATTTTAAATTATTTTTTAAAAATTAGCAGTAAATTATTAGGTTATAATTAAAAAAGTTATATTAATAGGAATGAATGAATTGGTGTTTTTGTTAGATTTAATTCAAGTCTAACATCTTAAATATTCTTTTTAGAAATTGAACTTGAAAAATTTTTTATTAAGAAGGTTATGTTAATAAGAATGATGGACATGTCATTTTCAACAATAGTGACATGATGTCAAATTAAAATGATGAATTTGTTTTCAGAGTCACTCTGTGTATTCAATGATGGCATGAGTGATCGTTCTTTTGTAAGAAACTCTGATATCCAAGTGTCAAGCAATGAAGAACATGCAAATGCCATCCGACCAGGTGGAAGTGGATGGAAGCCTGCACCCGGAGATACCAAACGTACTGCTAATATCTTTGTTGGTGATGCTCTCATGTATGGAGGTACCATTCGGCTTGTCCGATCAAAATATGTAGAGAAATTTGATGTCATTCTCTCTGATGGTGAGGTAAGATTTCTGATTTTTTTTTTAAATTTAGTGGATAAGCTATCAATTATCAATTAATTTTATCCCTGTAAAATGCTTATAAGCTGATTGATTTTACAATTTATTTTAAATTCATTACATTTATGGCATTGTTCTTATTCTGACATTTTCTTAATACAGTATGTTTGTGGATAAAATGCAAATAGCTAAAACAGAATTAAATTAATATAGAAATAAACAAGTCAAATAACATACAATTTTCTCAACAAAATATATTCTTTTTTATGGAAAGAAAGAATCTAGTTCTGTACAAATTCATGCTTTTGAAAATTAAATAACATTAATATCTACATCAAAATGTTTAAGAGCCTTCAATTTATAACAAACTACCATTGTAAATAATTGCTCAAGAATTCACTCAGTATTTCTTCATAAATATCTTAATTATAAATGCATAGTTTTATTCAATCAAATGTGATACTCTTTCATTTCCAGACAGCAAAACAGATAGCAAATAATGGTCCCAATGATATCATCAAGATTCCTTTTGGTACCAAGGCTACTTCTGTCAAGTTCCATTTCTACCCAATCAAACCAGACTGCCAGTTAATAGTTAGTGTGTCTATTACAGGATGTTTTAAGACAGGTAAATGGGATATCATGTCATCAATAGTAATCATATTTGAAATGGAATGGAAGAGTCTACCAAAGTTATTTTCTTGATAATTTTTGTCAGTATCCAAATAGATGAAAATGTGTCTTTGTTCTTATAATAGTTTGATATAAAAGTTAAATTGTAAAAAGAAAAATAATTTAAGGTTAAGGATTAAGAAGGAAAGAAAAAAGATCTCCTAACTAATAAATAACTATACATATTATTGGAAATATATTGCATTTCTGAAATTATATATTTAACTATACATATTATTGGAAATATATTGCATTTCTGAAATTATATATTTAACTATACATATTATTGGAAATATATTGCATTTCTGAAATTATATATTTAACTATACATATTATTGGAAATATATTGCATTTCTGAAATTATATATTTAACTATACATATTATTGGAAATATATTGCATTTCTGAAATTATATATTTAACAAGGTTAGATTGTCATCAAAAGTCTTGTAATAAACAGGAAAAAAAGCAGGATGTAGTGATACCTTTTCATTGCAACTAGTAAAATGCAAGATTTCCTGGTAAATAAAGAAGTTTTTTCCTTCAAAATTCTTCAATGATAATTTTTTTTCTTCGTAGTGAACACATGGATTTGCAAGATAATAGGATAGGAGAGTTTCTTTCACTCACTCACACTCTCTGTCACTGACAAGTAGTCAGTGAAATTTCCTTACTGGAGACAATAAAATTAGTCAATACAAATCATATACATTGTGCTAATTATTACTACAAGAAAACGTTTCTCCTAATGATAAGATGGCTGATTTAACATTAAGTAAGAAATAGACAGTGCAACTTTGGTGTAATGGCCTGAAGATAGCTGTGGAGATTAACACAGTAACATAATCAGTATGGCCCAGAATGGAACAGTGACTGTAGTTGGCCAATTTGAAATTTGAGCTACATATGTTGTAACATTGTCACAATATGAAGAACATACAACTTTTTTTTTTATTTATGTACCACATCCTTTATGGCTCACCACAACCAAGTAAATTCTTCATCTTTGAGGAGATTGTTCAGCATTCACTATCATATAAGAGATTAGATATTGCATAGTAGCTTACCACTCGTCTTTATTTTTAAGGACATTTTTTCATCTCTTAATACTTGCTTTAGTTTCTTGAAGGCATCTTTCACTATTCCTATGTACATTCAAATTTCTGTATCATATTACTGACTAAAAGAAAACAAGATTTTGAAGAGGATAACATTGTTATGTGACTTCTGTAACACTTTAGTCGAATAGATAAAAAAGGAATAAATATAGGAAAGTAAAGAGAATAAGCAAATACAAAGTTAGAATTCCATGCTGACATTTTTCATGTTTAATATCCAGTTTCTTTGATTTCTTTAATGTTGATATTTGATAAAGCAGATAAGACTTTCTAATGAAGTCTGATATTAAAAATGAAACAAAAACACTTCATCTACACATTTCTTTTAACATATTCAAATATAACTAAAACTGCATTGTTTCCCTTAAATTTGCACTTTTTTTTTGCTTGTAAAATTAATATTACATAATTATCAGAAATTATTTACTTTAGGCTCCACAACAGAACTGGTCACCACTCCAACAGGTATGTTACCATGAACTAATTTCTACAAAAGAATATTCAAGAATAACTGGATTTAAATTTTTTCAAATAAATGTCTGATATCCATTTATATTTTATCATCTCTAGCCTTGTATCAGACTAAACTAAGCTTAATCAATATTAGTATAACTCAGATATAAGAGACCCGGATATGTTACCATGAACTAATTTCTACAAAAGAATATTCAAGAATAACTGGATTTAAATTTTTTCAAATAAATGTCTGATATCCATTTATATTTTATCATCTCTAGCCTTGTATCAGACTAAACTAAGCTTAATCAATATTAGTATAACTCAGATATAAGAGACCCGGATATGTTACCATGAACTAATTTCTACAAAAGAATATTCAAGAATAACTGGATTTAAATTTTTTCAAATAAATGTCTGATATCCATTTATATTTTATCATCTCTAGCCTTGTATCAGACTAAACTAAGCTTAATCAATATTAGTATAACTCGGATATAAGATACCCTGATATAAGAGAACCTCGGATATAAGAGTGTTGTTCTCTGGTTCCAAATTAGAGTCTGTGGTAATGTATATAAAATAGACCAAACTTGGATATAAGATAAACCCAAATATAAGATAACTTTTATCCGGTCCCGACAACTCTCTTATGTCAGGGTTACACTGTATATTTAAAAAAGCAATATCTATTTTAACCTTCTAACTGTTGGATATGAATTTAATAGAATTTTCTGACAAAGTGCTGTTTATTGTGGACTAGCAGTATAGCCCAGCGTTGCTCAGGTGTAATGAATGCTTTAAAACTAATCCATGGTCCTGGAGCTCAGACTCTTTGGACGTTGGCACGAAAGACTAAAAAGCAATAGTTGTTTCCAGTTAAAGCGAAACCGTAGACTGAAAGAAAAATGAATGGATGTAAGTCAAATTTTCATTTCCTGTTATCGATATCAAATAAGTTTTTTTCATCCTAAACTGAATTTTGAAGGCTAAATAAGTCCTCTGAGTAAATGGTATCATGGCTAAGACTAAGAACTCCAGTTATACCTACTTAGAGCCAAACCCGAAACAAAAAACTGAAATAAAAGGGCTGAAAAAAATACAGATATACAGGCAGATAAACAGACACACACACACACCTTGCCTTTTATATGTATATATTATAGATTTTCTGCACTATTGTAAAAACTGCAACCTTGAAACTTCTGAATATCGTTTCTTATGTCTTTGTCTATGAGTGTATCAAATTTGATTAAAATCAGACCACTCCTTCTATAACCCGATTTTTTCGATTATTAATTTTCGATATTTATTGGAAGTACCTCGACACAAAACCTAGCTAAGAGCATTAGCAAATGCTTATAGTACAACTGTGTAAATTTTTGGAGTCTATAGGTAACGGATACACACACACATACAAAGTTCCATTTATAAATAAGTTTAGATGAATAGCAAATTGTTATATACAATTTCAATCAAATAAAAACTAGGATGTGCATTGTGGTGCATTAGATTTTGGCTTGGAACTAGAAATTGGAGAGCTGAGTTCAAATTCCAGTGGAATTCTTTGTATTCACTTATGCACAAATACCCTTGGGAAAGGTATTAATCCATCTCTTTTCCCTCCAGCTTTGGGTTAAATGGCAGGATAGATTAGGTTATATAGCCTTGGTTGACAACCAGTTTACCACAGAAAGTAATGGCAACCACTGCGGGAGATTCTTCTGCTCACTCAGTCATGTCTCTTTTGAGACATGATCACCCAAGCATTGTATCACATATGCCATTTAACTGACTGATTAAAAGAAGAGCCAATTTTACATTTGTTTTGTTAATTTAGTAATTGACTCTGTTTTCATTTTCTGGTGTGACTTACTGTAAAGACCCAAAAATGGTAAAATTACAAATTTTTATTATCAGTATATTAAACAACAATAATAGGAGTGGTCAGCAGTGTAACTAGCATGGCACTGAAAAAATAGTGTTAACCCTTTGTTACATATTGGTTACAATTGTAACCAATATGCAACAAAAGTTAGAGAAAGGTTACAATTGTAACCAATATGCAACAAAGGGTTAATAATGAAAATATTAAATCAAATATAGATTGTCTTTATAAAATCCTCTTTGCTTTATAAAACTAAAAATGCTATAATTGCATTACAATATCATTATGGATAAAGTCTTTATTTTGACAATAATAATCTGTATAGGTGTTATGGGGAAACACACCTATTCCTCAGATAATGGACTCTCCCTCCTATATTAATAAAAGTTAACAGGAAGTTCTTGGGAGTTCAATAGAACTACTAGGCAGTTGATATTAGTCAGCAGTTAGCCGAATACTAAGGAGTCAGCTTTCAGTGGAAGATTACCAACTTCCTAACATTTTGGGTACGCTAAGTCGATTAGCAACCGACATAGTACGATTATAACCTTCAGTGCGAAAACTACTCCATAACAATAGGTATATGTCCAAATAAGTGGACATCACATTGCAGGCATCTATTTATCTCAAACGATAAAGGTAGCACCCTTTTTTATCAAAATTCAGTCCTTTGGTAGTGAAACTAGAGTGATCTCTCCAGAGTGCAGAATCATTAAACATGGTGTTTAGATTAAATGTCTTCTCTTTTGTAGAATCACCATGCTTATTACGTGATGGCTTGGCTGACATTTCTTGTATAGATGATGTAAACATAAAGGTTTCTAGCAATGAAGAACTTGCAAGTGCTATCCGGCCTGGTGGAAGTGGATGGAAGCCAGCACCTGAAGATACCAAACGTACTGCTACCATCTTTGTTGGTGATACTCTTATGTATGGAGGCTCTATTCATCTGATTCGCTCAAAATATGTAGAGAAATTTGATGTCGTTCTTTCTGATGGCCAGGTTTGTTTTAGATATCTCTCTCTCTCTCTCTCTCTCTCTATATATATATATATATATATATATAATTTCATTTTTTATAATATTTCTTGTATCAATAAAATTCTGTTTTGTTTGGGTTTTTTTACTAGTATTTGTAAACATTTTTCTTATTTCATAACTCAAAATGGCTCATGCACATTCACTTTAATTCTAGACAAGATTGACTAGTCCCTGAGAATCAATAACATTTTTGGAATTAAAGTGTTTGTAAATTTGAGATAAAGTAATTGAGAGTTCAATCCCTGGGGCTGTTAGTACATGTGCAAACTGAGTGTTACAAAACTAGTAATAACTGAATACTAATGAAAAAGAATAAGATGAGAAATTCTTAGATGTGGACAGTGGAATGAGAACTATCTAACTCATAGATTAAATAAAGGGTTCAGCTCAGAATGTTCTTTAAGTTTAACTGGAATGACAGATACCTGGAGAAGGCCATTAACACAACAGCCAAAACATTATGATGGTAATAAAAACAATGATGAGTACATTAGTCTGAGTTTAAATCATGTAAATATTCTTAATTCTTTTTACTGTATGTCATGAGACTTTCTTTCATGAAAAAAACTGTTTTTGTTCAAATAACTATCAATGAATATTGGAAGAAGTTCTTTCTGCAGAATAGATATGTAACTATCTGAATTTGATGTTTCTTCTACATTGTAGAACCATGGAAAGACCATTATTCCAAACTGTTCTCTACACTATCTACCATATTTGATAGTGGGTTGGTAGTAGTTTTAAAAAGATTTTAGGTCAGGTGTTATTCAGACCTATACTCATCTACTGTTTTGAAAATTTGACAAATTTGAGCTCATCTGAAAATCAATCAATGTACCAATAGGATCTGTGCATCATCTCTGTTGCCCATAGTTTTTCTGCTCAATGACTGATTTAAGAAGTGATTTTATTCTAACTGCTCCACATTTATAATCCATTTGATGAAGATACCATACTGCCATTGTTCAAGTAATTTTCAACAGAGATTATTATTTTATCAGTGCATGAAAACCTGAATAATTGATAAAGATAATTTATCATTTTTTTATTTTGTCTCAGTGGATGGTTAGTGAACCACAATCTGCAGCTTTAGGTATCATGAAATTTCTCTTTGACTTTAAGTGTTTGTCACTTTCTGGATTATTCTTGTTGTTCCTAAGAGATTTTCTTTTTTTATTAATTTCACCCCAAGCAGTGACGGATGTGCATCGTGAAGCAGTGGATATCGGCTTGGAAAGAGAAATCGGTGAGCCGAGTTTGAATTCCAGTCGAGTACCCTGCATTCACTTCAGCACTGGTACCCTTGGAAAAGGTATTAAACTGTCACTTCCCTCCAGTTATGGGTTAAATAACAGGATGGGGCCTGGAGGCAACCCATCTAGTGTTGGTGTCACAATAAAAACACCCTTGGTAGCCCTGGCGTAGCATCAAGTATTCAGCTATTTGACAAGATTATGAATTTTGCTGCAAACTGCGCCCGGGTTCCAAATGCACAGGGAATACTGGAGGGGTGTAGTGAGTTCTATCTCGGCCAAGGCCGCAAGACGACAACTAAGATAAAAGTGGGTAATAATAAAAGAAAATGAGGAAATGTTAGTGAAGAGAAAAGATAATAAAAGAACAGAATTTAGAAAGACAAAATATTGTGATTTCATACCACACAAGATGCGTGTATGCTTCTTTTGCTCAATAAGAACAAACATTTGAAAGGGATTTGGTTGTAGATCTTCAAGAGACTGGAAAGTCATTTTAGACAATTGCTGGGTATATTTGACCTGACCCATTGATAGAGGCTTTAATCTTAGCAACTGCAGTCAAATGAACATTTCTATACTTGTTAAATCAGCTTCTGGACAGCTGTATTGTACAAATACTCACCAAAATAAACAAATTGTGAAGATGGCAGTTGAGAACCACATGGTATTCATGGAAGAGTTCAAAGTATATGTGGCCCCACAGTTTCAACATGGAATAATTTACCTACTGCAGCACTACAGACATGCATACCTCTAGCCAGACTTATGCCACAGCAACATTGTGCATGGATCTACTAGTGTCATGAGATGATCATTTGGGGGATCAAATGTCACTCTGTAATTTTTCAGTCATCAGAGTAGCTTTTGTATCTATGCAAGTGATAGTCATTTGCATGTGTAATGTAAAAATAAATATGCGTATGGTAGCATGAATGAACAAATGAAATAACAAGTACCATTGGCGAGACAAAATGAAAAGAAAACAAGAATTTTTAAAATAAAATTATTTATATTACTGATACAGAAGAAGTGAGTGGAATGTTTGTTATGTGAACAAGGAAAGCAAATTTGAAAAAGTTGGTGATGTGTTTGTTGGGTCACAGGTGGTGACACTGAAAGCTTGCTGGGCATCAACAATTAGGCTGTTCTCTACAATTCTGTCTTTGCCAAGACAGGATGCAAGCAGAATATCTTTATGTGAGCAAGGTATGGTGATTTGGAAGAAGGTGGGTCCCAAGTGGTTATGTGCATTGGATTGATTGACTGAGGTCACAGTGGTGACTTTTAGAGCCTGTATAAGTCTAACATCCTGGCATTATAATCATGATTACAATTCTTACTTGATTTTGGTGTTTGTGGAAGGAATATTGATCATCACTAACATTTTTTTTTTTTTTTTTTTTTTAATCGTATCACCCCGAGCAAGGCGGTAACGCCACTGATGTGCAGGGGTCTACATAAGAGTGAGAAGATTAGAATAGAGAAAAACCGGAAACCACATCCTAAACAGGGAACAAGGGATGAGCCTCTTAACCTGTTCAATAGACGTGGGTGGAGTTTGAACAGGGCTAATGATTTCAAATAAAATTTGATGGATCATAATGTTTAAGTAAATATTGTTTAGTTGTGAATGTGTAGTGTATATATTTTTTTCACTACTCCTCTCTAGTACTTCTGTTTGTTTTTGTATTAAAATATGACAGCGTTTATAAGTTTATATGAGATTCTTCAGCTGACATGTGCTATCTTTGTTTTCTTTGGAAATATATTCGCAATCAATTCTAATTTCGTTGACTCTGCTGAACGCACGAATTCCAACTGCGTGTTCAACTAAAACTCGCTTTTTTTTTTTTTTTTTTTAAATACATTCGTATCAAGCGGGAGGATTGGATATTTTATACAGAATATTGTTCAACCCATTCTGCTGCTGTTTCTACAGTAGGAAATCAATTTGTCGGATAAATCTTATCTTTATGATGCTTATGCTCTTCAGCATACTGTGTAAAATATTCAACAATTCCCCTAGCTGGCATGATTGTCTCCAATTGAACGTTTATGAAATATGAATAGCACTCCTTTAGTTAGTTCACCTACAACTCTTGCCATATTAGTGCAAAAGTCATGGAACAATGTGTTGCAAAATTGTATCTGCCATCTGTATATTCATATGTATGTAAGATTACAAACCTGTGTAATGTGCAAGGAGCATATACTGTTGATATGCACCTTATTTTGGAATCAGTACATGTAGTATCGATCTGTATAACTTACTATGTTATACATTGGATATTTATTAAATTGAAATATATTCATAATGTTATAACTTTATTTTTCATCCATGTAAATTTATTTAAAGGTGATCTTTTTAAAAATTGATATAATATAACTCGTTAATATATAATGAAGGATCAATAACTTTGTAGCCTGACACTGTTATGAGCTGGATTTTGATCTGAAATTTTTCATTTTAGTCAATATGATTGAT
The DNA here is from genome assembly GCA_037127315.1 of Ascarosepion bandense. NCBI lineage: Eukaryota > Metazoa > Mollusca > Cephalopoda > Sepiida > Sepiidae > Ascarosepion > Ascarosepion bandense. Next base: position 1,227,918 of record JBBBDQ010000907.1, on the reverse strand, counting down.
ATAGAAATGTTACTTTAAATGTATTGATAAGGAAGGAGGTTATGTTAAAAATATGATCTTGCAGCTTAGTGTTCAAATTATTTGGTGCATCATTCAACCAGGCATCTTAAATTATATAAATTCAAATCTTATCAAGACCTTATTTTTTATTCTTGCTCCTGTGACGACCTGAGTGAAAGCTGCAATAAAAAGTATCTAAAGAAATTATGATAAAAATGAACACAATTTGAAACTTAATAATGATTGAAGATACTTCATCTTTTAATCGTGTCACCCCCAGGCAAGGCATTTGACTGCCACTATAGCACAGGGGGTTACATAGAGGGATTGGGTATAGGAAATGTCAGAAGGAGGGTGATAGATGACTTAGGATGTACAGAGAGAGAGAATTGGAGAGAGTGGGTGTGAGTTAGTGTGTTAGGAGGTGTCTATTGACCTTACATTTAAACTCCTGGAGGTTGTAGCCGTCGGGGAAGCAAGCATGCGGTAGGGAATTCCACAGGCGGGAAGTGCGAGGAAAGAAGCTGTTGGAGTAGAAATTGCGGTTACATTTCATCAGTTTCACTGTAAAAGAGTGGGACCTAGTTGCCAATCCAGTATCTCGTGCAAATTCACATCTAGGGGGCACCAGTGATTTAAGTTCGTCAGAGCAGAAGCCATGAAAGTATTTATAGAAGAGGCACAGGGAAGCCATATCATGCAGGTGAGAGAGATACTGCAGGCGGTCAGCCAAGTCGGTATCAATCATATTACAGATTCTTTGCTGTATTTTGTCAAGAATCCCGAGGAGAATAGAAGGGGCACCCGATCAGATGTGGCAGCAGTACTCAATACATGGGCGGATGGTGGATTTATATAATTGCAGGATAGATTCAGGCGGAAAGAGTTTGCGGTCACTGCACAGAGAGCCAACTTTCATAGCTGCAGATTTAGCAATGGATTCGACATAGTCATTCCACTTGAGATCCGCTAAGAGTATCAGGCCAAGCAGGCATAGTGATTTACTCTCTGGGAGGCAAGCCTGTTCCATGCTAATGGGAGGGAGGTGCAGTTGTCTGTGGTGGTTAATTGACAGCAGCTTCATTTTGGAAGAATTGAATTTTACGAGCTTTTTTTTACCCCACCCCACCACGGATTGGAGGTCCTTCTCAAGCTCGGCAGCGAGGTTCGCCTTGTCATCAACACTGGATTTTTGATCGAGGCAAGAGTAAACTGTGGTATCATCGGTGTACATGCCTACTTGTGATCTTATGTCATCAGGGAGATCATTGATATAGATTAGAAAGAGCGTAGGACCTAGGATAGATAGAGCCTTGGGGTACACCCGTGTTTGTAGGGTAGTTCTGGGAGGCATGTCCGTTTAATACCACCTTCAGTGTGCAGTTAGAGAGGAATGACCGGATTAAGTCCAACAAAAGTCCAGTTATGCCATAGCTTCGCAGTTTCCATAGAAGGCCGGCATGCCATACTCTGTCGAATGCTTTAGAGATATCCAAGGCGATAGTTCGGTCTAAAATAATTGCTTTTTTCATTAGGCAACAGACATATTGATGTATTAACTGTATCCATATTTATTAAATACAAGAAATTTGTGATTTTACTTTGTTTGAAATTCTGTATTGAGAAATATTATCTTTCTCTTTTTTTTAGTCTGTCAAAAACATCCGTAACAATGGCCCACATGATGTTGTCAAGATTCCTTTTGGCACCAAAGCTAATACTGTAAAGATTCGCTTCTATCCCCAAAAACCAGACTGCCAACTGGTTGCCAGTATGTCTATTATGGGATGCTTTGAGTCAGGTGGGAATGATATACAATAATTTTATCTATTTTTACATTGTGTTTTTATCATGTTGTTATATGTCTCTTCCCTCCATTTATGGGTTAAATAACAGGACAGATTGGGTTCTATAGTCTTGGCTAGCAACCAATCTACCACAGAAAGTATTGGCAACCTACTGCCGGATAATTTTCTGCCCAGTCAGTCATGTCTGTTTGAAGACATGATCACCCAAGTGTGTATTACATATGGCACTTAAATGATGACTACATGTGTACATAAACAAATAAATTAAGTTTGTTATTTCAATTAAAAATTGATGATTATGATTTTTTGCTGATAAAAAGATAAAAATTACTTCCTGATATTATAACTGAATTTTCATTTATTAATTCATTTAGTGCTTTACATTTATTCACATATACGTATATAACCAAGTATAGGGTAGGTATGAATAGTATAAAATTAATTCCATATCCAAAGAAACACTATTTTTTAAAAAGTGCTCATAATATACAAAGTAGAGCAAATAATATTTTAGAAATTATAACATAAATATCACTACAAAAGTAGCTATTTTGTTTCAACATTACTTGTGTCTTATCAGGTGATGAGGTTTATTTCAAGTTGAAGAGTTTGAAAAAGTTCAAAACTAGCCAAACCTTCTTCATTAGAGAGGCATTGTTACATAGACCAATTGTTACATATGGACCAATTAAAATAAAGTAATTTCTAATTTGAAGAATATGAGAACAGACTCTAAAAACAATTTATTGGGACATTGATATTATTATTTGATTAAAATAGAGATCAGCATTATTAATCAACTATTAAATTCACTTTACTTTATTTCTATTGTGAATTTTTAAAATTTTTCTAAGTTTAACAAAGCATTAGATTTAGATTATTATTAAGTTATTCAGATATTAAACGAGGAAAAGACATGGACACACACATATACAAATCTATAGACACATGTACACATGAATATATGTGCATACATTCATCTGTACATGTGTCTGTATACCAATATATGTTTGTATGTGTATATACTCGTCTATTTGTCCATATGTGTGCATCCATGTCTTTTCCTCGTTTAATATCTGAATAACTTAATCTAAATCTAATGCTTTGTTAAATTTTGTTAGGGCGCAGCTCCTATTTGACTACAAATGGACTGTTCCCATTGCTATATATAGCAATGGTGGATTCTCTACAGGGGAGTCGTAGAGAGTCACTTGAGAGTCTCTAATGAGTTACTGAAGAGTCAGTGAAGAGTTAGTCACACTTCCGGTGGTGTACCGGAAGTAATCACGTATACACACGTCTTACGACGGATTGGACTCTTGTATCTTTCCTATTGTAAATATTACTAATCACTTCTGTACATACTAACCATCTTTCCGCGGAATACAACTTATATTCTATTCTGTTGTTGAGTTATTTATACTCGATGACATAACAAACTTAGAATTTAAAAAATTCACAATAAAAATAAAGTGAATCGAATAGTTGATTAATAATGCTGATCTCTATTTTAATCAAATATTAATATTAATGCCTCAATAAATTGTTTTTAGAGTTCTCATATTCTTCAAATTAGAAATTATTTTGATTGGTCCACACTGTCTATGTAACAATGCCTTTCTGATTGAGTTTGGCCAGTTTTAAACCTTTTAAAAACTCATCACTTGATAAGACACAAGTAGTGTCAAAACAAAATCGCTACTTTTGTAGTGATATAACATATTTATGTTTTAAATTATATATATATATATATATATATATATATATATAAGCTTTGTAATGCACAAAGCTATAATTGTACCTTTCCTTGAATAATATCTGAAGAAAGAAATATTTAATTTGCAAGTGTTTCATGGTAGAACCAAAATGACGAAACCTGATATCATCTACAATGTCAAAAGTATGTTTTCAACATAAGACATCATTATATGACAAATAATACTCTAGTGCTATAATAATTTGGTCATTGAAAACATAAAATGTTTTTCACTATTAACAAACAATCAGTCAGTTAATTGCCATACGTGATACACGCTTAGGCGATCATGTCTCGAAAGAGACACAACTGACTGGGCAGAAGATTATTCCGCAGTAGGTTGCCATTGCTTTCTGCGGTAGACTGGTTGCCGACCAAGGCTATAGAACCCAATCTGTCCTGCTATTTAACCCATAACTGGAAGGAAGAAACGGATTAATACCTTTCCCAAGGGTATTTGCGCATAAGTGAATGCAAGGAATTCAACTGGAATTCGAACTCGGCTCTCCGATTTCTAGTTCCAAGTCGATATCCACTGCGCCAAAACGCACATCCTAACAAACAGTATCTCTCAAAATATTCCAAAAGTTGACCAAAATATTCCAAGGAATTCTCATATGATCTTATATTTTTGGGGATTGCTTTGTCATTTTATTTTTTTATCAATCTTAGCTAAACCTACTAACTTAACAATAAGATAGAAATCATCTATGCATTGTATATACAAAAATATAATGAGTGTAACAGATGAAAAGGTTAAGTAGTTAGAATTATCTACCATTTGTGATATTCGTTGTAACTGATTTTATAATTTTAATTCAGTTCTTAATATATCATTTTACAAAATGTTATTAACAAAGCATCATTTTTTTTTAATTATTAAGCTGTACTTTGTATCATCAAACATGTATATGTAACCTTATTTTATAATTTACATTAGAGCTCTTTATATATTGAAGTGCAAAATGCTATTGCTTAATAAATCCATACTATGCCATTTTTTTTAATTATTAAGCTGTACTTTGTATCATCAAACATGTAAGTGTGACATTATTTCATAATTTACATTAGAGGTCTTTATATATTGTAGTGCAAAATGTTATTGCTTAATAAACCGATACTATTACATGCCTGATACAAGAGGTTTCTTACTAATCAAGATGCAATAAATGAGGAGATGCACTCTTAATGAAGCAGGGTTAGGCAGGGTTAGATTTTTAAAGAATACAAAAGAGACAAAATTAATAAATTGGCTATCTTAATAATAAGCACAGAAGGAGATCAGAAAATTTCCCTCTCACCCAAAAAAAAATATCTCCCCATTATAGGTACATAAAAGTATGTTTTTAATATAATTTAATCTGCCATTTTTCATTTCTATTTCTTTTTGTTACAGTTTCTGAGCCCATAAAACCAATAGCAAGTAAGTTTGAAATGTTTCTATTGATTGTTTTCATAATTTAGTCATTATATTTTCATTTTTGTCAAAAAATGTTTATTTCATAATTCTCTTAAAATAATGTATTTCTAGTTTATGATAATATTTTAAAATTCATCTTTTAAAAATAATATATCCATTCATTTATTTATTATTAGATAATTTGTCCTCCTCTTCTCACATTGAATGTAAGAATGTTGATGGAATGGCAAGTCCACTCTATATTCCAAGTCATGATATAAAGATGACCAGCAATAAAGACAATGTCGATTTGGTCAGATCTTCTGGAGAAGGTTGGAAATCTGCTGAAAAGGATAACAGACGAGAGATTACAGTGAAAGTTGGCAAGGCATTTGCTAATGGAGGAAAAATTCAACTGAAGAAGAAGAAATTTGTAAACACTTTTGATGTCATATTCAACAATGATGAAAATATAGAGGTAACACTCCTTCAAAAATGTTCAGTAATGATACATAAAGTTGAAACAAAAATCCATAAGATTTTTAAGTGAATTTCAAAAGAAACATTTAAATATTTATAGATAGATTTATTTAAGCACATATGTACCAGTTGGTTCCATTAGTTTTCAACATCTTTGAAGCAGCTTCAGGATTTTATCCTCTTATAACTTTGTATCTTTCTGGATGGTGAATTAGTTTTTATGGGCTTCTAGGGAATTTAAGTTCTTTCCATTGAGAGAATTTTGTATGGATTAAAATATATGCCATCTGAAGGTGCAAAGTCAAGTGAATATGGTAAATGTAGTATGATATCACCATCAAGCTGCTAGATTTGCAAAGAAACATGAGGTCTGGCATTGTCCTGATGGAAGATAAAACCCTTCTAATTGACCAGTGCTGGCTATTTTTCATCTATTATTGTCTTTAACCAGTTCAGTTGGGAACAAAACTTATTCAAATTTAACATCTGATGTTGTAGAAGCTTGTATGTACAGCATCACATTCTTCAAATATAGATCAGCATCACATTCTTCAAATATAGATCAGCATCACATTCTTCAAATATAGATCAGCATCACATTCTTCAAATATAGATCAGCATCACATTCTTCAAATATAGATCAGCTTTTATTATCTTATTTTGTTTTCTTCACGACCATCTTTGTTCCATATTGTTAGAAACAATTCATTTTTCATCACCTGTAATTATTCTTTTAAAAAATGGGTCATTTTTGTTGCATTTGATCAGAGAATTGCAGATAAAAATAAAGTCAATTACATTTTTTTCTATTGTGAGGCACAAAAACATTGTAGTGATTCACATATTCAGATGTTTTCCAGTGCTCATATGAAATGTAGAGTATCTCTGTGACGTCCCATGTGGTGTAACCGTTGTTATTTTTAATCAGTATTTCAGTTGGGTCATCATCAATGACTAGAGGTCTGATGAAATGTTCTCAGGCTTCCAGATCAACATTTCTCTTTCTGAACCTAGTGAGTCACTTATCTTAGCTATGGCATTATTTTCATAAATGATACATATCTTATTTGCTGTTTTCTACATTTGTTTTTACTTTATGGAAATAAAAGCACATCAAATGATGAGAAAAATACATTGCAATTTTTTTTCATTTTTTTACTTTTAATGTAAAAATATTTGATATTCACAATCCATACATGAATCATATAGAAAGACACATTGAAAATTTCAGGATAGGTACATATATCATAAATTTCTGTCACGTGAATTCAGATTCTTTTGTTTAAATTTAATTCCAATAAATCCTTGATTTATTTTTGACAGGGCAATGCATTAGGAAAAGTTGTTTAATTACCTGCTGGAACAAAATCAAAACAAGTTACCTTAAAATGTATTCTTGTCAAAAATTGTAGGCTCAAACTCTACCCACTGAAAAATGCTACAAACTTTTGTTCCAATCCAATATAATTAAAATAAATACTATTCTCTTCATACTTTTTCTGCTGTAGATGTACTTATACATCTTTATGAACATTACATTGCCTACTGAAATAAATATGTGTGTGTGTGTGTTTTGAAGACTTACATCTTTATGAATATTACTACTGTTAATGTATATATAGATTTTCAAGAGACCAAGATATATCACTCCCTAGTGTTTGTGTTATAACCTAACATTTGGTGATAATTCCAAACCAACAATTATACAATATATATATATATATATATATATATATATATATATATTAAAAAAGGATTAATTCAAAGATGTTGAATGGCCATTTCGATATGAAGATCCCCACGGAGGACGACACATCACCTCAGCAACAGAAAAAACCTTTCAGAAACTGGAGAAAAATTAGTCTACTTTTCCTTTTTAAATAGATTGCAAAGAAATTAAAAAATAAATAATAAAATAAAAATAAACATAAATTTCTTTGCAATCTATTTAAAAAGGAAAAGTAGACTAATTTTTCTCCAGTTTCTGAAAGGTTTTTTCTGTTGCTGAGGTGATGTGTCGTCCCCCGTGGGGATCTTCATATCGAAATGGCCATTCAACATCTTTGAATTAATCCTTTTTTAATATATATTTGCTCTGTAATATTTTATTACATGGAGCTCTCTTCCTGTATCATTTTTTAATATTAAAATAAATTTTTAATATTAATTAGGATTGGTTTTTTGGAATTTACCTTCCTGCTTTTTTCCCTTGGATTGAAGTATCTGAATTAAAATATATATATAGTGATGCATTTTTGTATATTCTGTATTGGGGGTTGTCGTTTAGCTTAGTCTGTACTGTAGACTATTTGATCAAAACCAAAATTTACTGCCCACAGGAAAAATCATTATCAGCATCTTTTATCATTTTATTTTAAATAAATGACATTTTCCTATTTTTCCCCAAAATGAGCCAGCACAGCCAAACAACAAGGCTTTAACAATGCACCAGTAAAAGTGTAATTTTTTTTTATATTGATAAACATGGTTATAAAATAATTTTATGAAATCACCTAGTTGCTCATATATTTTAAACAATACCATTCAAATTTCATACCCCAGTATAGAACTCAATACTTTACAATTTATTCATTTTAACAGTGCCTAAATATTAACCATTAGAAACTGTTATACTGTTCATATATCTAGTATCTGTTTATAAATGCACTAAAAATATCAGGGGTTTTTTAAGAAAAGTTAAACAATCACGTTCAAAACAGAAAAATACATGAACAACATTATCAAAATATATATGGAGCCACAAGAAAAATAATAACACCACCAAAATTAAATGGAAATTATAAAAACAGCAGCCCGACATGATAGCAATAGCAGAAATTGTAAACTGTATTTAGAGGAAAAGTTAGCAATAATCACTTTTGAACACTAAAACAAACTACGAAACAAGAAAAATGGAATAATGGGGAGATAACTACACTCAAATAAATACTTACTTTGCCTCTTAAATATTATTACAAACAGAGTTCACCACACTTAACACTTTGCCCCCCACCAATACCCAACAAAAATCAACTAAAAAAGAATAACCACAATATCGATAACAATTCCCAAATAAACCTGCTAACAAAAAACACTCGTAAAGCTAACACATACATCTTCAATAAAAAAAGTAAACATGCAGTTACACTTGTTACAACACAAAAATACACAGGTACGTGTATACACACACACACATATATATATATATATATCCGAGTGAATACAGAACGAAGAAAGAATTTTTACAACGTCCAAAACATTAATTTAAAACAGTGCTCGATATATAATATATAGAGCTGTGAATATTTATTATCAATTATATTTTAGAACATGTACGTAATTTTTTTTTATTTATATATATATATATATATATATATATATATATATATATAATAAAATTAATAATAATAAAAAATGAAAAACAACAACAAAGCCACACACAAAGAAGTGCAAAAAATACAATCAACCAATCTATCATGAAAAAAATGCACTAATTCAGAATGAAAACACATACATAATTACTACCCACAACCATATGAGTTTTTCTGGAAATGTGTGAGTATACATTAATTTCCTGAAATATCTAGAAATTGACTACTGTCTGCAAACTTTGTTTTATTAGTTAAATGCTTTGGAAATGTAAATCACCTATAATTTTTTCTTTTTTAAACAGTTGCCACTTTTCCAAAAATCTGTTCAGAATAGTAAAATATAAAATGCAATAAAATTATGCCATCTTTTTATTTAGATAAAATTTTAATTGCTTCCATAAATAATACATAATAAGGAATCATAGTCTGAAAAAAAATTTGTTGATGAATAATGAATTTTTACAAATATGGTTTTAATTTTTATTTCTTAATTATAACAATTTATAAAGTTTCAAAAATCTTTTAAAATTTTTTTCAATCACTGTTTGTATTAGGTTTTTTAGTTATAAAGTGAAGACTATATTTACTGACTGAAAACTGAAAAGCTTAATATAAATCTTCACACACCAATATTTTTAAAATAATTAAAGATTTTTATGTGTAAAGAAATCTTCTTTTTTTAGTATAGAATGTTATAATTGACATATTAAAATATCATGTTTCAAGGGTTCTTTTTATGAAATGTTCACTTAGATTTCATAAATTTATCTCAATTCTGGTTAACCATACTTCTTGTCAATACATCTGGCTGTCATCAATTACTTCACATGTCAGAAAGAATAAGTGAATAAGAAATACTTTTATTCTAAATTTCATGCTATAAAGTAAAAAACAAGTAATACTTCTTTCAAATCAGATTAATTTAACTTTGAATTATGCTAATTTTCAAAAAATAACATGTCATAAATGTATATTTTATTTTTGTAAGATTTTTAAAACTGGGAATTAATTTTTGTTTACAAATTTGTCAATTTTTTAAAAATGGGAAAAAAAAAATGATAACTTTTGAAAAGTTTTAAAAAAGTTGTGATTCCAATTAATATAATTTCTATTTGAAATACATCAGAGTATTTTGCTTACAGGAAATAGTAAATTTAATCATTTAACTTTCAATTGAAGCTAAGATGAAAGCTTCAGGAAAGATATTATATTTTCTAAAAATTTACTTTAAAACTTAGGTGTTGAAAATGAGTGGAGGTACCTTTATATATATATATATAGATAAATAGATAGATAATATGTGTATTTATATATATATATATATATATATATATATATATATGTATATATATGTGTGTGTGTGTTTGTAATTCTGTTAATTTCATTGTTTTGCATGATAAATATATATAAAAAATAATATTAATTCAATCAATAATCTTTTGCAGTTAACAATCACAGGTTAATAAATCATATTTAAATAAAATAAAATTATATATAGAAAAACCATAATTAAGCTTTAAGTTAAAATTCTGAACATTTATTTTTACAAAAATATGTACATCAGACAACAATAATCATTTTCATATTATGGCAAAACAAGTTTATTCCTTAATTCAGATCCTCATTCTTTTGTTTAAATTAAATTTCAATAAAATCCTTGATTTATTTTCCACAGGGCAATGCACCAGGAAAAGTTGTTCAAATACCTGCTGGAACAAAATCAAAACAAGTTACCTTAAGATTTATTCCTGTCAAAAATTGTAGTGTTATTGTATCTGTTTCCATTTTTGCTTGTTTCAGAGAAAGGAGTAAGTGTCTAAATTTAATTTCCATTAAAAATAATTTTATATCAAAACAAAAAAGAATATAAAAGAAAGCAATTTTTTTTAATCATTAGATATCCATATTATTTGATATGAGCTTATTGTGAAAGCATCAATTCATAACGGTCTTATGGCTTTCTTATTTTGTCTTGGCTCTATTAGTTTTTTTAAAATTTCCTGTAAGAAATACTTAAACTCTTCAATTAAAACTAATCAATGAAAGTATTCTCCCATTTTGAATTTACAATAAATAAAAATCTAAGATTAACAAAATGTGAAAAAAATGCATCAAAATTTTTCATTCTTATAATTTTTGCACTAAATTACTCAAATAAATTTAAATATTTTTTGTAAATTTCAAGATCATTTTAAAGTAATTATTTTATTTTTATTTTAGGATTGTTTTGTATTTTATGCTTAAAGAAAGATGATTATCTTGTTTTCATTTAATTAATATTTATATATTTTTGTTCTAAATTTGAAGCTTTGTAAATATTAACACATTGAAATTTTCTATAACTGAATTCTTGTGTTTTATCTCTTTCAGCTGAGAGTCCACTTTTCACATTACCTGCAACTGGAAAGGCACCATTTTATCGTGCTACTCAAGGTAAGCATATTATCTTTGTTTCCTCTAAGTAACACCAAATCGTTTACAAATTATACACCTCTTCCTCTCTCTCTCTCTCTATACGCATCGCTCATTCAGTAATGAATTAGAGCACTCTGGCTATTTGGGTGTGTATAATGATAATATACATGCTAAAAAGTCTGCCTTCATCTGCCGAGCACCCATAGCCCAGAGGTAGAATCACCGACTGACGCCAATTCGGTCGGGTTTCAATCTTGGGTTAAAAGCAATAGGAGCCTAACTATACTGATGAGCTGTAATACAGCAAAACAGATCTGTCTGCGGATGACTATATATATATATATATAATATATAGATATATTGCAGGCCTCCATCAGTAATAGTTGACCATGGGTAGCATCCTAGTTGTCTGCTTGGCTGGAGCATCAATGTCTGTGACTGTAGAAGTCAATGCAGGAGTGACAGTCCCTGTTGCAAAGGCTGCATTTATGTTCTGTTTCTGATCTGTTGAAGCTGTCACTTTGCTTTCTGCAAACCTGCCTCCCCATGGCACAGCTACCCCTTCCCTGATATGTTTGGCCAGGGTTCCTCTTCACTTGAACAGGTTGACAGCCACACTCTCCCATGACTCTGTGTTGATGCCCACAGTTTTCATGTTGTGTTTAACAATGTCACAATACTGCAGCTGTGGCCACCCAGTGGGTCTTTTTCCAGAGACCAGCTCTCCATATATATATATATATATATATATATATATATATATTTGGGCAGCAACCTTTCTTTTAAGCAAGTTTCATTGAATATGGCAAACATACAAGGAAAATTTGATTAATTTTAGATTTAGTTTTTCTAACATTAAGTATGGGGATTTAGAGGTCCATATATAAGGGGTGATGTGGCCACAAAAATTGTCTGACAGTCATGTCTGGGTTATCCTGCTTGTATGTCATAGTGCAGAGTCCTGTTGCCAGTTATATGTTCTTCTATGGCAGCACTACCTCCTCAAGGCACTTGATGTAGGACTCCATGTTAAGTCTGAGGCCATTGCCAACGAATTTGGGTGTTCTTTTCTTATCAAAATGAGATTTTTTAAACAGGCACACTTTTGGACTTGTCCTCTTTCTGAATCCTCTTGCTATGCAATGATAACAGTTACCAAATAGCATTTTGGTCTCTCACATGGTGTGACGTTATAGAACTGCATTACAAATTTACAACCTGTGTCTGCTATTTGGTGACTGTTATCATTGCATAGCAAAGTTTTATGTCAGCACAAGATAATATCATCTTTGATGGTGGATGTTCTTATGTTAATGTCCTTGTAATCTCTCTGAAAATGGGTCATGTGAGCTGAAAGCTTAGAAACAACATAATAAAAAGATATTCAAATGTTGGACAATTTTTGTCTTTATTTTCATCTGAAATTAAACCCAAAAATATGTTTAGAACAGCTCATGATTAAACACAATAGACATTCATTGTCTGTTATATTTAACAATATATGTGTAAAAAACTATCTGCTGCCTTGATACACACACATCTATAGAGTGCATTTACCAAAGTTCATTATTTAACAAGATTGTCTTGTATACCAGTGACAATAAGTTTCTTTATTGTTCAACAAACATTTATTTTTAACAATTAAAGTCAGTAATTTTATGTTATAGCAAATTGTTTCATTTTCTAGTTTTCAAGCAGTTTATGTTAGTATTTTCCTGTCAAAAAAATGTTTTTATTTCTTTCCTATTCTTTGCTTTCACACTTTATGCCAGTCAATTTTTTCATCAGACTTTATTTAAATTGTCTCATATCTTAGTAAAAAGTCATATTGTCACTATACGAGTTCATTCAACTACTTAAATTTGTTCCTTCTTTATAAATTTGTCAAATTTACAAATAATGCTTTGCATTAGCAGTTGTTTAAATATTGCAATAAAGCAAAAGCTCTATTATATCATGTTTCCTTGGATATATTTGTTGGCTGTTAAGTAGATGAATAAATTTATTTTCTCATCTGTATAAATATGTGTTACAAATCTGCTTAGAGATTAGTTTTCCACAATTTTCCATTTACTTAGCTCTATCAAGAATTTAATGCTAATAAGCCTAACCAATCTGGCAATGTAAATTCCTATTTTTTTCTGTCTTTATTTAACAATTCAGTTATACTATTTTAATATCATCTCTAATCAAATATAATTTTTCATTATCCCTGTATTTTGAACTTCTTTCTTGTATTTTACAGCACGTTATTTTAATACTTTGATGAACTTAAAACAGACAAAATTCCAAGAACATCTCAGTAAGTATTTCTGAAGATTTACAAAATCTGTCCAAAAAATATGCAGGCATCTTGAATATCTCAAGAACTACTTGTTCAGCCTTGATGCAACCGATCAGAAGTGACTGCACATTAAAAAACAAAACAAAAAATCTCATATCGGGTTATTCAATTATCAGTGAGATGACACTAAATTAAATTGTGTATTGCTTGACTGGTGTAATCACAGTGAACATGTACCAATTTCTGCTTGAAGTTTGGACGTGGGTTCTGCAAAACTTATTTAAATAATTAAGATTTTGAGAGATGATTCAAGACTAAATAAAGTTTTGATACACTAATCTTACTTAAAATTCCGTTAAAAACAATTTGCATTATGAATGGCCTTAATCAAGCAGAATATGTTACATGTATGCAGGCTGCACAATCAAAGAAAATCAACAATTTTACTGTGATAATTAGATAATGGTCTGGGGAATTCTATAGACTGCCCATAAAATATGCAACCATTTCAAATATTGCAACTATCTATATATCTTGTGAAGGACTTTCTCCCCAAACGCAGCATCACTCAGTCAATCACTCACTCCTACAATCCAGATTTGCCTCCTTCTGACTCCTAGTGCTTCCCAAAGGTAAAATTATCATTGAAAGGAAAACAAGACAAGCTAATCCCTAAAGAAAAAATTGCACACTGAAAAATGGAAGAGATATTGGGATAAGTGTGCAAAGTTTCAAGTACTTTGAAAATATAATTGCTCTATGTAAGATAGTTTTTAATTTATATTAAATATCTTTATACTTTCCAAAGAGAACTTGTATATTTTTGGATTCACAAAGTAGACCAATAATAATTTTTATGCAAATATAAAAAATTACGATGAAGATTTGTATTTATTTTTGATTTCATTTTATATGCACTTTAATGATTTTTTAATCAAGAGTTTTTAATGTTTTTAAGAATCTTTTAAACACCATTTCCCTTCAGGATGTCGGTGATTGTGTCTCTCTACAGACTCCTTTTTGCTTGATTATCTCTGAACTACCATGATTTTTTGGGAAAGATAGTAGTTTCTTATTGCCTTTTCCTAAACTGGCAGTCATCCAAGGCTAGAGAGCCCACTTTAACCTGCTATTTAACTCATAGCTGGATAAAAAACAGATATGGTTTCATACCTTATACAAGGGCTTTAGTGTGAAAGTGAGTGGGACAGACTAAGATGGAGCTTGAACACTGCTTGCCAATTTGACTTAAATCTGCTGTTACAATATAACTACACGTCTTTATCAAGCATGCATGTTTCAGAAATGATTAATTATTATGAGATGAGTGAATTAATAGCTTTTATATGTTTTTAAAGTAACTTTTTAAAGGTTGTATCTTAAATACTGTAAGCTAAATTGCATATTTCTTACATGTTTAAAGTTGAGTAATTATCATTATTATGTTTTTTGTTTTTTTTTTAATCATTTCACCCCGAGCAAGGCAGAAATGCCACTGATGTGCGGGGGGCTACATAACTGTAAAAAGATTAATTAGAAAAGAGTGAGGAGTACAAACTAGTTAGAAAGGAGCAATAGAAAGCTGAGAATGCAGGTGTGATGACAGATACATAAGTGGAGAGAAAGGGAAGGTTATACGGGGGTGGGGAGAGAGCTAGAGTCCAGTGGTTAGTAGATGAGGATTGACTTTGCATATAAATTTCTGGAGGTTGTAGCCGTCAGGAAAGCAAGAATATGGGAGCAAGTTCCACAGGCGGGAAGTGCAAGAGAAGAAGCTGCAGGAGTAGAATTGTCGTCTGCATTTGGCTAACCTGACTGTGAATGGGTGGGACCCAGTTGCCAGTCTGGTTGCACAAGTAAACACCTGTTGAGGAGGCACCAGTGACTTAAGTTCATCTGAGCAGAAGCCATGAAAGTATTTATAGAACAGACAAAGGGAGGCCACATTTCGACGGTGGGGAAGTGGCTGCAGTCGAGCCGCCAGATCAGTACCTATCACATTACAGACTCTCCTTTGGAGCCTGTCAAGAACACTGAGGAGAACGGCAGGGGCACCTGACCATAAATGGCAGCAGTACTCCATGCACGGACAGATGGTTGACTTGTATATATGCAGGATGGATTCAGGCGGAAAAAACATCCTGGATCGACATAGTGACCCAAGTGTTTTTTTTATTCAGACCAAAATACTCATCTTGGTTATTCAGACCAAAATACTCACCTTGGTTATTATACTCATAACTGAGAATCTCTAATTAAGATAGGACATTGAAATATTCCACCACCTGAGTGCAGATAAGGTTTAAAGCTCCAAAATTATACCACTTTATTGTCCAAGAAATACATGGCCTTATGAAATTTTTGAAGCTCATCTGATTTCCTGGAAGTTGTGAGCCCAATGTCTAAGAAGAGTAGTGTAGAAAAGTCATGTACTCTGCCTCAGTGGGAGAAACACAGTCAGTTAAGTACCATACGTGAAACACGTTTGGGTGATTATGTCTCAAAAGAGACATGACTGACTGGGCAGAAGATTATCCCGCAGTAGGTTGCCATTGCTTTCTGCAGTAGACTGGTTGCCAGCCGAGGCTATAGAACCCAATCTGTCCTGTTATTTAACCCATAACTGGAAGGGAGAGACGGATTAATACCTTTCCCAAGGATATTTGGGCATAAATGAATGCAATGAATTCAACTGGAATTCGAACTTGGCTCCCCGATTTCTCATTCCGAGCCAATATCCACTGCACCACAACGCACATATACGAAAAAGCAAAATGAGCTCAAAAATTGACATGAAATATCAGAAGATTAAGAACAATTATTGGTACAGAAAATGAATGCATGCAAATTTCAGTTCTGGCTATTATGTCCATTTAACACTAATACTCTTCAAAAAAGGCATGAATCCATCTTTTATCCCCACTCAACTGCTATAAATAAAATAGCTAAGTAGCCTAGGCTGTTTAGCCTTGGTAGGATAGCCAGTCTCCAAGAAAAATAAATTCTGAATTCAGATGACATAAGATACCCATCATTGATGGATTGTGGGAAAGCTGGAGTCCTGTAGTGAACTGAAAAATTGTCTGAATAAAATATGCAAATATGTAGTTCTCAATTCTTAGAATTAATTATCACTCTATAAGGGTGAAACAATAAGCCTTCAGCCTAACATATTATCTAAATTTTGATGTGAAATTTTTACTGCATAATGTGATTGATGGAAAAGTATTACGTGTATTGTCAAGAAAGCAGATTATAATAAATATATTCTGTTAAATAGAGCCTTTTTTCATCATTAAGGTATTGACTTATTGATATACCCCCATATATAACAATTACATATGATTATATTAGATACAGTCTATTAATTGTTCATACATGAAAAACAAAATTTTACAAATATAATTCTGGACCAAAATTAGCAAATTGAAAAATATAATATGAAAACACATTTTCTCTAATTGAAACTTTGAACATGTAAATTTTTCTTTGTTGTAATTTCAGCATTTAGACCACCGCCAAATCAATCAAAATATAATGGACCTTGTGAGTATTCAGTGATTAACTGTTGATGGGAATTTCTGCCACAGTTATTGAACCAACAATGATGCATGTTATAAAGAAGAATAAATTTTAAATAGATTTACCAAAATATAAAATTCCTTAATTAAAAAAATGAATTTGATGTCCTTGTTATCTTTTATTAATGAAATTTCCTGATACTTGTTCACTCATTACTTTACATCATATGGATATGATTCTAAAGCCTTTTTTAAATTCTAATATTAATTTTTAAGAGGCATAAGCAAGTGGCTTTATTTTTGATTTGTTAGTATGTTGACACTTTGATTACAATGAGACAAAAAGTTCACTACTTTAATAAAAATGAAAAATGATCCAATGCAAATTATTTAATATACAAGTCTCAAAGAATAAGTCTGTTGGCATAAATTTCCAGTCATGTAAACTGACCTCTTTTGAACCGGTTTTTATTTTATATTATTATATATTATTTATATCTTGTATTTGTGCAAGTTTTATGAGGTACAGCAGTAGGGACAGTTGACCATATCGGGTACTAGGCCACTTCACAAACATAGCCGATAATCCCTGCATTTTAAAGATATCGGAAGGTTGAAAAAATAAAAGTGTTTCATTTGTAAAATAAGTGGAATTTTATTAACTGAACAGAATAACATCAATTTGTAGGGGTTAAATGTTCAAAGAGAAAATGTAGTTTGAGTACATAGTTAATCAATTTGTAAAAGTTAAATGTTCAAAGAGAAAATGTAGTACGTAGTTAAATGAATTCAGAATTCTAGTTGTAAGTAGCAGATGCATTTATGCAAAATTAACAGGGTTACTAATAAGGTTTGTGTTCCTTTCCTTTTTTTATGGCCGGTGAAAGCGTGAAGTGGAAGGAAAAGCAATAAGGAAAATTGTTCTTATCAGACGTTAGTTTTTTGGAGTCAGTTGTAGTATCTTGTTGTTGTTGTTGTCATCATTGTCTTTGTTGACTCCAAGAATGGTAAAGATGAAGAAGAGATAAAGGAAAATAGCACACAAGAAAGAGACGGAATGTGTGTTGGGACCTTATATCTGGGTCAGTGGCTTGAAGTTTCTTTCGTTACATCTTGACGATGTCTTAATCTCACTTCCATCTGTCTGATTCGACTTTCTTTCTCTATTTTTATAGCAAAGACTTTTTTTACACTGGCTCGTGAATTTCTCTCAAGTTTTGGAAATCACTTCCATTCATTAGTTATAAAATTAATTTAACATTGGATCATGAAATTTGGCTTCATATTTTTTCAAAATGTTATCAATGATCCGATTTTGCATGTGAGCCATTCTACTTTTTGTGTTTCAGTTAATTGTTGAATGATATAGGATTTGTATCCTATGCCCCCCCACCCACCGATTGAAAAATATTGAAAATATTTCTCAATATGTTCTTGCATGTTCGTACATGTTCAAGTGATTATGGTCGTTTAAAGCATGAAATAAAGAGTAAATTTGTTCTCGTTTAAGATTAAATTTGTTAGTTGCAAGTACCAATATTGTGTTTGTTTATCGTGATCAATCACTGTCCACTAAGATTTGCTATTTTGGTTTTTAGGCTTGTATATGGCATATGGGCCATTAATTGTGAGTAGTTTATATGAGTTTCAAGTTCTGTGTTGTTCTTCATAGGCTAAAAAGAAGAAGAGTTGAATGGTTGAAATGTGTGTGATTAGATGTTTCGCCGAAAGTGTACGTCATCAGAGTGCTGTTTATTTTCTAATGATTTATTTTAGAATGTAGCATGCTCTGGAAAAATTATTGGCGTATTCCAATGGTTGATATGGCTGTCAAACTTTTCTGATTGATTCCAATGCTTCACGTTGAGTTGATTTTCGTTTAGAAGGGCCTGTTCATTTCAGTGTGTGTGTGAATTTATTTTGGTGTTAGAAAATAAGATTGATTGATGCTGGTGAGTTGATACTGAGTGTTGACATATGTTTGAAAGAACTTTAGAAGATATCTGGATTCAATGCCCACCTCCAGTATCAATAAATCGAACTCACAGATGTCTTAGTCATTCTCGTTAAACGATGCAAATATCAGTGTGTCAACTTTATGTCACCCTTTTTCTGGAAAGCTCCTAAGAGTTGACAGTTGTGCTGTCTAGTATGTTATTATTAAACTGTGAAATATTCTATGCATGGTTAGTATATGTAGTGATGGTTGAGTGTTATGTCATGGTTAATATCTTGTAGAAGTCATAATTTCTCTTCATGTCTTTTGTGTGGTCACCATTCATGTAGCGAGAAGATTTAAAAGATAATGTAGAGATGGATTGGAGCTAGTGGCATTGAAAGTGGTTCTTGTCAATAAAACGGTCTACGTTGTGTATATAAATGTTGAATTTATTTTAACAAGAGAATAACACTTTGGGGGGGGGGGGGTGTATGGAATTGTAATTATCAGAATTCTTGTGTATTCTTTGTGGGGTTGTAAAATATATAGTAATCAGAATTCTACTGCATGTTCCTTGCGGGATCACCATTCATGTAGAGTTGGGAATTCCTGCATTCAGATATATCAAAAGGTTGAAAGAATAAGTGTTTCATTTGTAAAATAAGTGGAATTTTATTAACTGAACAGAATAACATCAATTTGTGACAGTTTAATATTCAAAGAGAAAATGTAGTATGTAGATAAAGGAATCCAGAATTCTAGTTGTAAGTAGCAGATGCATTTATGCAGAATTAACAGGGTTACTAATAATGTTTGTGTTCCTTTCCTTTTTTTATAGCTGTCAAGAACATGAAAAGGAAGGTAAAGCGATAAAGGAAAATCGTACTTATCAGATGTTAGTTTTTTGGAGTCAGTTGTAGTATCTTGTTGTTTTTGTCATCATTGTCGCCTTTGTTGACTGCGAGAATGGTGACGAAGAAGAGATAAAAGAAACTAGTACATGAGGAAAAGAAGGAGAATGATTGAGTGTCAAGATGTTATGTCCAGTTCAGTGGCTTGAAGTTTCTTTTCTTACATTTTGGCAGTGTCTTAATCTCACTTCCATCTTGTCTTATTCGACTTTCTTTCTCTATTTTAATAGCAAAAGACTTTTTTCACACTGTCTCATGAATTTCTCTCAAGTTTTGTAAATCTCTTCCTTTTATTGGTTAAAAAATTAATTTAACACTGGATCCCTAAATTTGGCTTCTTTTTTTTTCTTTTTTTTTTTTCCAGAATGTTTTCAGTGATTTTGATCCAATTTTGCATGCATGCAATTCTACTTTTTGTGTTTTAGTTAATTATTGGAAAATATAAGATTTGTATCCTGTCAGTCAGTCAGTCAGTTAAGTGCCATACATGAAACACACTTGGGCGATCATGTCTCGGAAGAGACATGACTGACTGAGCAGAATATTATCCCGCAGTAGGTTGCCATTGCTTTCTGTGGTAGACTGGTTGCCGACCAAGGCTATAGAACCCAATCTGTCCTGTTATTTAACCCATAACTAGAAGGCATAGACAGATTAATACCTTTCCCAAGGGTATTTGTGCGTAAGTGAATGCAATGAATTCGGCTGGAATTCGAACTCGCCTCCCCGATTTCTCGTTTCGAGCAGCATATAAATTCAGGGAATGTTTTGGGAAGCTGTAAAAATCCTATATATTAAGCTACTTGCTTAAACAACTAAAATAAACTGGCTGTATAAAATTACTCATCATTTTGAGCTTAGTTTAAAAATTCCCTCATAAAATCTGCCTTGTTGGACTTTAAAATACTTAAACCAAACTTCATAGTTTCCATCTTGCTACACAAAATTTTATTAATCAAATTATTGATCCTAATATAAATGAATTGATATCATGTATTTTATTTTTCTTTTATTCATTTTACAGTATGTATATTTGATAAATGTACCTACATTCGAGAATTTGGCTTTGAGGGTCCACATATCGTGGGTTGGATTGAAAAAGATGGGAAAAATGGGGCTACAATTGAAGAAGAGGTTGTTCGAATGGATGACAAAGTTGAAGAGGGAGTTATCATCCACGTTGCTTGCACCACTTGGTAAGTTTTGTTTCATCTGACTTCCATTCAGTATAAAAATCATTTGTCAGTTTTAAAATTTAATTGAATTTACAATCTCACTTATAGTTACAAATAAAATATACTTTGCCATTGACCCCATTTTGCACAAACCACATTCCATGCTATGAAATATTATTATGAAAATCATTGTTTTTTGATTCAATATACATCTATTCATTGCTTATTTTTAACATATTAAATAGAAAATACAAAAAATTTCTTTCCTATGAAATTTTTAATCAAGATTTATATTCTTCATCTAAATATAAAGTATACATTTAATTTTTCAACAAATTCATATTAACTTTTAGCTAGTAAATATTAACATGCAAAATATGAATCAAATTTAATATCCAAAATCAAGCTTTTCTATCCTTTATGATTACATGCTATTTTATCTTAAGCAGTGTATAGCGGATAATACCATTACAATATTTATATTTAGTATTAGACAAGACTCAAAAAATAAGAAAATGATGATGCCAATGTAACCAGAATAAACATGTATTAACAATAATACAATAGATTCAGAGAAGCATGCAAATTACTGTAAAAGTGAATAGAAAGAGAAAGAGTTTTCTCCCTTAGACTGTAAAGAAAGTCAAATGTTTTTTGGAGAAAAGTTGATTTGGAATAAAGTTTGTTCTGAAAAAAGACTAACATAAATACAGTTCTTGAGCTAGTTGTTGAGTTTCCCTTGGAGTTTGTATTGGGAAATATGTGTTTACATGCATGTATGTGTAAGAAATAAATTTGTGCGGACAATTGCTACCTGCAATCAGGCTGGTGTGTATGAGTGAGAATTATATGCATGTTCCCAGCCACCTTGATGGCTGAAATCCCAATGAGCCTAAAACTGAAATCCAACATGTGTGTGCCCTGCTTATATGGACACACTTGAGTGCGCAGGAAAATTGGATTTTAACATGTGAACACAGGTTGAAATGTGTAGGTGTGAATAGTGATATTCTCCAAGTGAAATGTTTTTAAGGATTTCATATTTTTTGTTACTCATTTCATTCTGAAATCTGCATAATTGAATTAAATTCTGTAAATACTGATGTGTAGATTTTAAAGCAATTAAATGTCTTTATTTTATAAAATGTACAATGAGGTAGACACATCTCTCCCTTATGTGTGTGTGTGTGTGTGTGTGTGTGTGTGTGTGTGTATGTGTGTGAATGGAAAGACAGAATGGATTCCCTTGACTTTGGTAGCAACCAGTCTGTAACACTATTTGGTGCTAAAGGGTTAAAAAAAATAGAAGGAAAGACATACAGATAAACTAAATGAAGATTTTATTTCTGTTTTGTTAGAAAAAGCAAAATTTCAAAAACCTAAAAAATTTCTCATGGAGAGGCAGTGTGCAAAAGAGGCCATGTGACAAACATAGACAACTGATTAATGACTTTGTCTTTTGGTACAAGTTATCAAAATACAGGGTTGAAAAAAGAGATTTTATACAAGTGAAAATTTGAAATAATAATAATTTCTTAGTGACCAGCTGAGCTGCAATAAATGAGACTGCGCTATAAACAGGGCCAGAAATAAGAATACATTTTTAAACAATAAACTTATTACCATAACAAAGTTGCCGTTATATTTATGTGCTTCCAAATCCACAACCAGCATTGTTCTGCACTAATGATTGCCTGAAAACAGAGATGGTCAATGACTGAACATCATTCCCCATCAACCAATACATTGAATGCAGGCAGCATATCTGGGCGGAGAAATGAGACTACAACTGATATCTGTTCCAGGACATTTCCATTTGTCACAGTGATAGCACTGTATGGCTTTGTCTCCATGCTGGTTCCCACTTTGCCCAGTTCATCAACTCCAACAATATCTGCCCAAGTGATTGGCACCAATACATCTGTGGCTGACGATATTGCTTTGCATATCATTGGCAGAAGTCAAGACTGTACTCAGTTGCTCAGGCTTTGCTGCTGCGACAATCAATTCTGCCACCAGTGTATCATCCTTCAGTTTGGCTCTAGCCCAGTCTAATAGCCAGTTGACCTCCAGTGCATTCATTTGAGTGGAAGCCTGAAGCAGTTTCCTGATCTGCTCAGACAACCATGCTACAAATGTACATGCAAGTCTATGATTAAACATCCCTCTGTACAAGATTGACAAACTGCAAAGGTCTACCAAATAGATGTCTACAGATTTCTTTGAATTCAAGTACCTAGCTACAAACTGGTTTTATGCTACAAATGGATTTGTGGTAAAGGCAATGTACAGAACATCCCTAATACAGACTACATCTTTTATTTCTTTTTTGCTGAGTTGTTGGAACACAGCAATCGAAATGACTCAACGCCAGAAATGTTATTCATGCCGTATAGATCACAGACTAGTTCAAGCCTTTTCTAACCATTCAGCAATAGTGAAACCCAAGTTTGAACCATCAAATTCAGAGATTAGCTTCAGATCATACTTGCCATCAGTCATGAATGCCAAAATAACTTGTCTTAGTGTAAGCAAGGAGTCTGTTGAGATTGGTGGGAAAACACCTAACTGATTACTCCCCCAACAACTACGGGGATAATAGGGAGAGAGGAGAAAGTGATGGAAGGTATTAAAGAAATAACACTGCCTCAGAAATCACAAAATATCCACAGGACTAACTTCACAAGATACCATGTCTAGCCAATCACCGACTGCTCTTTTCCCCCGGCTTATATTGGCATGAGGCCTCTTACAAAAAATTTATAAAAAGATGCAGAAATTTTCTGTCATAAATTGAATGTTGTTTTAGTAACAACAAATAATTGTCTTGTGGTGTAATTATGGCGTAATTGTCATCATTTTAGCATGTCTGAATTATTGAGTAAAATACATATTTGAATTTTTCAATAAAAATAATTATCTTGTGGTGTAATTATGGCGTAATTGTCATCATTTTAGCATGTCTGAATTATTGAGTAAAATACATATTTGAATTTTTCAATAAAAATAATTATCTAAACTTATTTATAAATGGAACTTTGTCTGTGTGTGTGTGTATCCATTAAATATAGACTCCGAAACGGCTGAACCGATTTTCTTCAAAATTTACACAGTTGTACTATAAGCATCTGTGAGTGTTCTTAGCTAGATTATGTGTCAAGATACACCCGATAAATATCGATAATCGAAAAAATCAGGTTATAGAAGGAGTGGTCCGATTTTAATCAAATTTGATACACTCATAGACAAAGACATAAGAAATGATATTCAGAAGTTTTAAGGTTGCAGTTCTTACAATAGTGCAGAAAATCGATAATATATATATATATATATATATATATATATAAAAGGCAAGATGTTTGTGTGTGTGTCTGTTTATCTGTCTGTATGTCCTTTATACAAATCCACAATTTTTATCCGATTCTAACCAAACTTCACACAAATATTCTTTAGGCTGAGTCTGAGCTCCAGGACCATGGATTAGTTTTAAAGCTTTCATTACACCCGAGCAACGCCAGGCTATACTGCTAGTTTACTATATTTTTAAAAAATTAACATAACTGAAGGTAGTTCAGTTATGTTTTAATTTTACATTTCATGTATAAAAACCTACTTTCTAATGTTATTTGGGATAAAATATTTTCTTATCAGTATTATTGGGTAAATTGTGATAATTTTCTTGGATAAGGTGAATAGATATTGTTTAAGTTTTAAAATTCAGTGTGATTTCATTAAGTCTAATTTAAATATTATCTATTTAAAGTTATGATTTTTAAAAAATATTTTTGCTAAAATCAATGACTTCTATTTCAGTACATGCAAAAATGGGAACATAACTTGTATTAAGAAACAATGTGGAGGTAATTTTCCTTTTAATCACTTGCTTAATATTTTCTTTACATTT
Organism: Ascarosepion bandense; assembly: GCA_037127315.1. Taxonomy (NCBI): domain Eukaryota; kingdom Metazoa; phylum Mollusca; class Cephalopoda; order Sepiida; family Sepiidae; genus Ascarosepion; species Ascarosepion bandense. Next base: position 1,202,955 of record JBBBDQ010000907.1, on the reverse strand, counting down.
AACCTTTTTTGATTGAATTTATTTCTAAATGTTAACTTGTTAACCATTTTAAAGTAATTCATATTTAAATAGTCTTTCTATTTAGATAGGCTTATGATCAGGCTTCATGGCATTTTTACATCTACATATCTTGAGGCTCCTTGGTGTGGTTAGTCTGGTTGTCTATTACTACTAAATAGTGAGTTCAATCATCAAAAAAAATTACCTTTACACACATTTGACATTAAAGAGCTGACAATTCTTAAAATCAGTCAATTTAACCCTGAACTTTTCATTTTGATAGTTCCCATGGAAAGTGAATGCAATAAAATGCCCATGTCTTGTTTGACCAGTCTGTTCAGAAAGGGTTAAAAGAAAAATCAAACAATTTACAACATTGAATTATAGCAAAAAATTTTTAAAATTAAATAAGCCTTTACATTCAAGAATTTTATAAGCATTTTTAGAATATCACAATTTGACATAGATAAAGATTGATTCATCATTATTAACATACAGTAAAGATTGTCTTTATAATTTCTGATGATATTCCTAAGTTTTTTTTTCTAAGAAAATGAGAATAAAATCAGAAGTAAAGTTAATTACAAGAAACAATAATGAAGATCATCCTGAATTTAAAATCACTTTCTGACAAACTTTAGAAATTTACTAAAAAATAATGGATTTTTATTTATTAATCTGACATATTTTTATCACTTTAAACAATATTTTTAGTGGATATCCACATTTGAATAGACACTCTATTCAGTAGTTTTTTATTTCCATATACCAGGCTGAATATTTAAGAAATCTTATTAAAGAAGAATCCTGTTGAAGGGGACATTTTATTTAATAAGTTTTTCTCATATATTTAGGTTGGAAGATGAAAATAAAATACCATTTGAAAAAAAAGATAAATATAAGTATCCACTAAAAATAACATTTAATAAAATAAAAATGTATTTAATATGAATAAAATCTATTATTTCTTTTAAAATTGCTTTTCTTTATGTTTTGGATACAAAACTGAGCAGTTATGAAATTCCAGAAATCTCAACAAAAAAATGTGCTTAGAAGCAGTATATAATCTTGCTTAATTGATGATGCTCTTTGTAGCAAAGTTAGTTAAAAGCACATCAGATCAAACAATGATTTCTTTTGCAGAGGGCAATGCAGGTTAACATCCTGATGGTGGGGGGGGGGGGCTTTTTTCTTTAATAAAATTTCTCAAATATTCAAACCAATAGATAAAAATAAGCAAGTTAAAAAAATATGGAGTGTCTACTCAAATATGGTCTACGGCTATATCGTGTTCAATACACCGGTTCCCGTCTGATCACCGAAGTTAAGCAACATTGAGCCTGGTCAGTACTTAAATGGGTGCTGTAAACGTAAGGACCAAGAATGGTCCACCAGGTTTGGGGGTTGGGTGCAGGGCTAACAACCCTGCCCCGTAAAAAACAGTTTGTTACAGAAACAGTAACAAAAAGTTGCTGCACTATGCACCATCTGGGTGTGATGGATACATGATGATGATGACTCAAATATGGATATCCACTAAAAATAACATTTAAAGTGATAAAAAACTTTTGTAACTGAACATCTTCAGAAGCTAAAACTTGATAACTTATTAAATGCTATATATATATATATATATATATATATATTATAAGTGATTATAATAAAAACATTTTAGAAGCTAAGACATGATAACTTATTAAATATAATTTCTTTCTAAATATTATATATGTATTTAGATTAAAAACATTTTATATCGCTTTGTGTAGTGATGTAAAATGTTTTTATTATAATAACTTATAATAAAAATATTACAATAATATATTGTTTTACTCTTTATTGAGCACTTTTAAAATGTAAATGCTATGAACAGTCAATTTTTGCTCCATTTGTTTTTATATAAAAATAATATTTGTATTGTATGATTTATTTACTAGGTTGTATGTATTCAGAATGGAGTCAGTGGACAGAATGCAGTAAAAGCTGTAATAATGGCCATAGAGACAGAAACAGACAAAGGAATATTGGCAATGGAAACAGCCCATGTAATCAGCCCCTGTTTGAAACTCAAGATTGTAACACTGAAATTTGTTTTGGTAATGCTTTTTATAGTTTGCTAAGCATTTGCATTAGTTTCACAACTTGATTACTTGCATATTTTAAAGTTTTATATCTTGTATATGTCGCAATTGTATCATTACTTGGATCATATTTGGATTTTATCCTTTATATTTGCAGATAATACAGTGTAACCCTGATATAAGAGAGTTGCCAGGACCAGATAAGAATTATCTTATATCCGGGTTTGGTCTATTTTATATACATTACCACAGGCTCTAATTTGGGACCAGATAAAATCTCTCTTATATCCGGGTTATACTATAATAAGTTGTTTATTCTGACAACATTTAAATGATATTGAAAAGATTTACATCTGTAGATAAAAATCTGCAAACTCTCACATATGTTTCCCTGAAAACTTCAGGGTTAAATACTTCAAATCAAAAGTTAATCATTATCTATTCTCCTTATCTTCATAAAATACTAAAGAGTAAATTCATTCAATAAAATTACCATTGGCTTCATCCACGGCCTCTAGATGACTTTGTCCAGAAGAGATGCAGAAGATTCCAGTCTCCTTGTTTAGGTTGATGAATGCTGACATAATCCTTGCCTTCAGTTCATTTTTGGTGTTACAAGGAGTTTTGTTAGTTTCTAACTCAACTGTACTCCACACATTAAGGGAATTGCAGTCTGGTGAGTTAGATGACCAGATGTATCGAAGAAATGTGGTTGCAAAAATTGTCTGATAGTTATGACTGGGTTCTCTTGCTTGTGTGGCATAGTGCAGAGTCCTGTTGTCAGACATAGGGTCTTCCAGCAGCCACTCTCTTGACCCAGGGCAGTACTATCTCCTCAATTTAGGCCTCCATGTTGAATTTGAGACCCTGTGGGAAGATGAATGGAAGCATAACTTCACCATTACTAAAGATCACTTCAAACGCCATTAGACTCATCCAAATCATGATGAATCCTTGGCACTGTCCTCATATTGACACTCAAATACTTTGAAACATTTGTATTGGAACTACTGGTGCAAATTCCAAACAGTACAGCATGCCATTTCCAAATTTCTGGTGAATTGCATCATGGTACTCGTTTTTTCACAAACTCTCTAAGTTATTTGTTGACCACTGCTGTAGCCAGGTATTGAACTCACACCTCTTCAAGTCAATTCACTGAATCTTACCAATGTTTTTATCTACTGGGTCATGTGTTCTTGAGGTGAAACATTAGAGAGTTGAGTTAAAGGGAGATGACTACATGACATCCAGAAGTGGCATGGCACATGGAACAAGAATGTTATAACCCAGTGATTGAAATAAAGGGCTTGGTTCGAAATGTATGATGGCCGAAATGTTGTGAATATGGCAATAAAGATAAGGACAACAGTCCAAACAATGTAAATAATACCTGATCTCAGAGGTATAGACATAAATCAACAGAATAGAGTTTTCAGTAGTTTCAACATATGATTAGTTTAACTGCAAATTGTAATATATATCTGAATGCTTCAGTCTGCTTTATATTTTTCCCATTTTCTTTTCAAGCTGAGACTCAGTGGAGTTCTTGGAGCAGCTGGAGTCAATGCACAGCCAGTTCACCAAATGCATTTGGCTCAGCTGTACGTAAACGAACATGTCAGCGTGGAATCACGGAAGAATGTGCAGGACAAGCACTAGAAACAAAACCCTGTATATCACAACAACAGCCTCAAGGTCTATAAAACTTTATTTTAATAGTCTTTATTGGTTTTTACTTATTTACCCTTAAATGGGGTTTTATAGTTTATAGTTTAAAATAAATGCTGTCTGAAACCTGAATTTTTAATTTGTATTTAACATATTAATGTTTTAAACTACTATGCTATTGTCCTGTAGTACAATCCTGAATCTAGAACTTAGAATCTTAATTCTAATGTTCTCACTGCCTGTTGCTGCTATACTTGAGCACCTTTGCCACTGAAGCCTTGCTTAGAAATTTGAATCTCAGCATCCTCATTTATCTCTATTTATTTATAAAGAACAAGACAACATATCCTGAGACATAGGCAACAGAACAACGTACTTAATCCAAATGTAAATAGATTACAATACAGTTTGAAATAAGCTATCATAAAACATTAATTTACTGATCTTATAATTTTGATTCTATGAATATTTTTACAGTTGGAGTCTGCGCCAATGGCCGTGTGTGGACAGAATGTGCTAACAGATGCCCTATTAGTTGTATAGATATCCGTCGAAATGATGTGTGTGTTGAGTCAGATGAGTGCATTCCTGGATGTCGTTGTCCAAGAAATCAAGTCGAGTTAATGGATCAGTGTGTACCTATTGAAAAATGCCCATGTTATAATAGTGATGGTATATCTGTCTTCATGAATCTCCAAGTGACAAAATCCCATCCATGCAGAGAATGGTAAGATATTTCCTATTTTTTGTAATATGAAAAAATTTGTGCTTGTCTAAAAAGTATTTACACCTCCTAACACACTAACTTGCACACATTCTCTCAAACACTCTTCCCATCTACGCAACCCTCATCCTCGGTATCCTTACCCGTGTATCACCCTCCTTCTGACATTTCCTATATCTAACCACTCTTTCTCATCACTTTCCCCTATGTTACCACCTGTGCAACAGTGGCAGTGAAATGCCTTGCTTGGGTGAAATGATTAAAAAAAAAAAAAAAATCATTATCAGCTTAACAGAAATTCCCAAAACCTGGATATGGTTTTAATGCTTAAAATAGGTATCAACATCATCATCATGAGGAAAATCATGATCCTGCTGCTACTGATGATCATCATCATCATCAGTAGCAGCACAATCATTTTCCTTCTCCAAAACTACAAAATCTTTCTTACAAAAAAAAAAAAAAAAAAAAAAAAAAAAAAAAAAAAAAAAAAAAAAAAAACAGGAGACATGTATGTCATCTGTAATAAACCAACGAAATAATAATTTATAGCAAATGCTTTGGTTGAACAAATTGCTGTCACTTGCAAAATTTATATCAGACTAGAGCAGGTTGAACTTCTCTTGAATAAACAGTTTTAATTCTCCTGGAGTCACTTTCATGTTGCAGTTACATTAAATCAAGAAGCATTAATCTGATGTCAAATATTGGTACAACGAACACATACAAAGCTTTATAATAAAGTATTCAGAAATAGTACAAGAAAATATTTCTGACTAATTTAAAGAATATTTTTCAGTATTAAGCTATTTATAAAACTGCAATTATTAAAAACAGATTTCTAATGAAATTTTGTATAAATATTAAAAGTTGTTAATTGTGAATAAATCTATATTTAAAACTCAGTTTTCTTAAAATTCTAATTTTAATGTCTTATGAATAAAAATATTTGGCACCTGAAATTATTTTTCCTCAGCTCTGAGGCATTTAAAGCTCAATAAACATGTTAAGTAAAAGCAATGAAATTTAATAAATTGTGCTACTGAAACCAAATAGACTGTCAACTACTGGTTTGCATTTATCTTCTAAGTTACATTGCACACTTGATATGCAAAACTAATAAATATGCCATTGAAACGTGCCTATTTGAAAACAACAAAAACTCAGATGTCTTGTTTAATTATTCTTTCCTGATAATAGTGGCTGACCTGGAAAATTCTGATCAAAAGTGTTTTATGTTGTTTTCACATTAATGCTCTTGAGAAAGGCATGAATCTATTTCTCCCTTATATACTGTATAGTAGTCATTTTGAGTATGCACTTGTTGCTGGTATGACAGTAGACAAAGGAAAGAGCAATTGACCATATACACAAGCAATCAATTCTTTCACAATACTTAATCAAAACAAATGATAGATTCATTGTCATTCTTGACAGATTAGATTTTTGTGTGTTTATGACAAAACCATGTCGTATGAACTAAAATTCAATTGAATAATAATCGTAGTTTTGAATTTTATAAAACATTTATAGCATTTTATTTTAAAATTTGATTTTGCTTGATTTACCAGTTGAGTTTCAAATCCTTTTTTTTTAGTAAAAAATTTATTTTTGCATTTTATTTTTTTCCAGTATTTGCAGTGCAGCTGGCAAAATTGTATGTCAAGAAAAGCCAAACTGTAAGCTGATAATAAAATTAATTTTTTTTACAAAATTACACATTCAAAGTAAAATTAGACATACTATATTTATTTTGAAATGGGTGAAAAGTTTTTACCATTTAAAGATATAATTAAGAATAGTTTCTTTATATATTTTTATTCAGTTATATTTTTTTAATTTAAAATTGTAAGTTTGCAATATTTATTAATGTTAAATCACAAAGTAGTATTTAATTAAATTTTGAATTTTGTTTATTGAATTTTGGAAGGTCATAACTTTAAATTTCAGAAGATTTATTGGATTTACATATAAGCCAACTGCTGATATACAAAGATAGAAATTAAGAATGTATTTATTTAATGACTAATCTTTAACACCAGAAAAGAATGGTAATGCTTCAAAGGGTCAAAGACATTGTTTTTTCCTGACAATATGTCTATAAAATTCAACTTACCAGCTGAAAGTATTTATAAACCTAAAGCAAATCCTACAGGAATTAATTCAGAATTTTATACAAAAAAAAAATTGTAAATTGCTTTGTGTGATATAATAAACCTCTATCATTTATTGACATGTGTGTTGTGGTGCAATGGATATTGGCTTGGAACAAGAAATCGGGAAGCCGAGTTCAAATTCCAGTTGAATTCGTTGCATTCACTTACACACAAATACCCTTGGGAAAGGTATTAATCTATCTCTTCCCTCCAGTTATGGGTTAAATAATAGGACAGACTGGGTTCTATAGCCTTGGTTGGCAACTTAACTGACTGACTAATAATCATTAAAACGAAACATCTTATTTCTGGTATCCCTCAAGTTTAACATTACATTCTTACTAATAATGATACAAAGGAAGAATTAGTCTTGTTGATTTGTGGATGTCCATGTGATATACTAGACGGCAGCTTGGAATGAGAAATTAGCTGAGTTCAAATTCCAATCAGGTTCATTACATTCACTTATGCACAACTACTCCAGGGAAAGGTATGAATCCATCTCCTTAATTCATCTATGGACTAAAAACAATCAATCCATCATTGATTTATGAAACTACTGTTTATGTGGTACTAGCAGTATAGCCCAGCATTGCTCAGGTGTAATGAAAGCTTTAAAACTAATCCATGGTCCTGGAGCTCAGACTCTTTGGACATTGGCACGAAAGACTAAAAAGCAATAGTTGTTTCCAGTTAAAGCGAAACCGTAGACTGAAAGAAAAATGAATGGATGTAAGTCAAATTTTGATTTCCTGGTATCGATATCAAATAAGTTTTTTTCATTGTAAACTGAATTTTGAAGGCTAAATAAGTCCTCTGAGTAAATGGTATCATGGCTGAGACTAAGAACTATAATTATACCTACTTAGAGCCAAACCCGAAACAAAAACTAAAATAAAAGGGCTGAAATAAATACAGATATACAGGCAGATAAACAGACACACACACACATCTTGCCTTTTATATATATATACATATTATCGATTTTCTGCACTATTGTAAGAATTGCAACCTTGAAACTTCTGAATATCATTTCTAATGTCTTTGTCTATGAGTGAATCAAATTTGATTAACATCGGACCACTCCTTCTATAACCTGATTTTTTCGATTATCAATTTTCGATATTTATTGGGGGTACCTCGAAAGAAAACCTAGCTAAGAACACTCACAGAGGCTTATAGTACAACTGTGTAAATTTTCAAGAAAATCGGTTCAGCCATTTCAGAGTCTACAGGTAACGGACACACACACACAAAGTTTCATTTATAAATAAGTTTAGATTAGATATAGTATATTGTTTTATTTAAATAAAACAATAATATACTTTATGCCGTATAAATGTTATTTTGAACTAAAATTCTTTTTCTTAACCCAAAATTATAAGAATGAAAAGAAATTTCATGACTAAAAAAAAAAAAAAACTATGAAATATTTCCCATCATTGATAAAAATTTTGAAAGGTTCAAATTGGCTTTTAACATTTAAAAATGTTAAGTTATTTATTTATTTTTTTTTTTTTCAGGTTGTCTATGGTCTGAATGGTCTGAGTGGGGAGCTTGTAGCAGTTCATGTGGTATTGGAAAGAGGTACAGGTATAGGTGAGTCACATTCCTAAAGTAAAGAAAAACTTTATTGCAAAATATCTGACACCACCTCAGAGGATTAACATTCTATTCATATCATTGCTATTTCTCTCATTTGATTTTCTTACAAATCTACAATAATCTGTCAAGTCAAGTCGAGTTAATGTGCCTATTGAAAAATGCCCATGCTATAATAGTTGTATGGGTTAAAGCTGTAATATTCATCAACAGCTGTTCAGAACTGATCATCAGAGTTAAGCAATGACTTGTTTGGTCAGTACTAAATGAGTAATCATTCTTTAGAGTATCAGCTGATGTAAGTAAAATTCAATAGTTTTCATGCCTTTTCAACAGCTCTCTTCATCAGCAAACTGTTTTATTTAGTGCCACTCAAAATACCACCACCTCGTGATTTATATATATATATGTAAGCTTTTAAAGTAGGTCACATGCCCATTTATCTGAAAAATAGTGAATACAAGATTACTACATGTGTGTCTGTTACAAATATACTGTTTACAATTTGGTATATTTATGGAGAAAGATTTGTTTTCAGTTACTAGCTGCACACTGCATGATAGGGGTGTGTGTGTGTGTGTTTGTTTTTACTATTTTTCAAAAACAAGGATACTTGCTTTTGCATGCTTAAAATTCCACTATGCACACACACACACAAAAGTACTAAAAAAGCTTTCCCCAAAATGTTGATGTTTGGTCAATTTTTTTAGAAAATCAACTGCAAACATTTTAGCACCCTCTTGTGTATATGTGTGCACATACATACATACAAAATTGCTGATGGTTGAACATTAACTTGAATGATCATAACTTAAAATTGTCTATTAAAAGTTTTAGTAAGTTTGATTCTTATATAAATAAACTTTTTCTAAATGTGTAAAAAATATTTTAATTGCTTTAAATCAAATCTTATGTAATATTTTTTTCTCTATAGAAATTTGCTTGGTGGTTCTTCAACCACTTGCAGTCCTTTCAAGGAACATGAATCAGAAGCCTGTGAACAAAAGAAATGTCCCCCAGACTGCAAATTGAATGGTAAATTCTATTATCACAATGACAAAACAAGAGAAGACGAGTGTCAAGTTTGGTGAGTTTTACAAATAGTAAAAGTAAGAATTAAAACATTGGCGGTTAATGATATTTTTTTTCCAATTTTTGTAAATCTCCCAAAATTAATGGGTATTTGATGTTAAGAAATATGCTATTCGTGTAAGAGTTATAGCCCTTGAATTGGATGTTATGCGGAAGGCGTTTGTCATTGAACCTAATCCGTTGGGTGGTTTGCCCTTGGAAGAATGGAATGAGGTGTATATAAAGACGGATATATTTAGGAATCTATTGCTAGACAATTAAGTATTAATAAAAAAAATTAATTTAAACAGAAATTGGGGAAAATTTAGTTGCCCTTCTGGTATTGATAAAAATAGTAGTTTCTTTGATCTATTTTTAAAAAATTACATGAATAATCATTTAAAAGATTACAATTGTTTTGGAAGTAAATCAATGTAGAGAATAATGTTTGGAAAGAGAAATTTGAAGGAATATATATATATATATATATATATATATATATAGATAGATAAGTGAATTATCAGGGAAAGCTAAAAAAATAAGAAAAGTTCATTCAAGCATTTATTTAATGTGTACCAAGCCACATTTACCCTGGTCAGGGTTGAGCCATCTTTCTCCCCGATGGAGAAAGTTTCATTGGGATTTGTTTAAGGGCAGGGTTCCAAGTCCTGCCCTGTATTTAATAGCAAATTATGAATGAAAAATATCTAATGTGTATATTTTTATTAACAGTTACTGCAAGCAATTCAAAGAAATATGTGAACCCCTACCTTTTGCAAATGGTAAGTTACATTTGGGAAATGTCTTTATCTTATATAACACAAACTCTCTCTTTCTCTTTATTTTTATATAACCAGTTTAACCAAATAAACATTAACAACATTTAATCGTTTGCAAATATAGAAAAACTATAGATAAATAAGAGGGAAAATGTAATTAAAAATGATTTTACCGGCTTTTCCCCTGTGACTATCACACATCTATTTTTTTCAGTCGATTTTATCATTCAGAATTTTAAATCTTGATTTTTCACCTGGCAAATTTGTTCCCTGCAATGTTGTATCGAGTTACTTCCCTTGAAGTTCTGCTCGTACAGTATCAGTGCTTGCTAACAGGTAAAATTAAATAAAATGGTCGTCAAAGATTAAAATAAGTTAAAAAGAAATAAAATTGGAAGGCCAATTAATTTTCTTTTATTTTCCAGCAACAGCAGGATGGAATGAGTGGAGCGAATGGAGTGCATGTACTCGGTCATGTCATGGAGGTATCACTTATCGCAAACGAGCTTGCATGAAACCAGCTCCCCATTGTGGTGTTCTGCCTTGTGAAGGGTCACCATTTGAAGAGGCTCCTTGTAATCAAGACATTCCATGTAAGTATAATCACCGAAATTATCCAAAGTAAAAATATGGCTCCTTTGCTTATGATCAAACTGACTTGTCAATGTTGATAAAGTAATTAGCTTAAATTTATATTCAGAAGCAACTTTATCCAATACTCAAAATATAGATGCCATATTTATTATTTACAAGTAGGAAACTCCAAAAGGCTCAGCCAAATTTTACTACCTTTTTTTTTTTACGTAAATGCAACTGAAAGAACTACAATTTAATTATGAATATTTGCTTTTATAAATTCGAGTCAGTTCAGTAAATTTGCAAAGCCTAATGAATGTTTCACCAAAAAAATTTTCAGTTTTCAAGAGTTATGGTGATCTGCTTTAAATCAAGAATTTTTTTTTGCTTTATATCTAAAGGGTGCGATGTATAAATTGTCATTTAATTTACACGAAAACAAAAATAATACTGACATTTCATTTTAACACATACATTAACCAAAATTACATAAAAATATCTTGAAATAGTAAAAATTTATTCAACAAAATTGCCATCCTTGTTTAAGTTGATGAATCCTGCTATAATCCTTGCCTTCAATTCATCTTTGGTGTTACAAGGAATTTTGTTGATTTCTCACTCAGCTGTGCCCCACACATAATAATCGAAAGGATTGCAGTCTGGGGAGTTAGGGGGCCAGATGTTAGGGGTGGTGTGATCACAGAATCTGTCTGACAGCCATGACTAGGTTCTACTTGTGCAGTATGGTACAGAGTCCTGTTACCAGACATAGGGTCTTGCAGCAGCCACTTTCTTGTCCCAGGGCATCACCACCTCCTCAAGGCACTTATAGGTCTCTGTGTTGAGTCTGAGGTCCTGTGCAAAGATGAGCAAAGTCATAACATCGCCATCACTAGTGATCACTCTAAACACGTTTATAATCACCATTTGACTCATCCAAATCTTTCTGAATCTTCTACACTGTTTGGGTGTCAATCTGAGAACAATCTGAAATGTTCATATTGAAGATTGCAGCACAGTTTGCTGTTTTCAAATTTATGGCGGAGAGATTTTTGTCATGCTGTTCATTTGACCCTCCTATACTGTCACTTGGGCAATCATGTCTCGAAAGGGACATGACTGACTGGGCAGAAGATTATCCCGCAGTAGTTTGCCATTGCTTTCTGCGGTAGACTGGTTGCCGACCAAGGCTATAGAACCCAATCTGTCCTGTTATTTAACCCATAACTGGAGAGAAGAGACAGATTAATACCTTTCCCAAAGGTATTTGTGCATCAGTGAATGCAATGAATTTGGCTGGATTTCTCGTTCTGAGCCGATATCCAATGCACCACAACACACATCCTCCTATACTGTGCAGTTGGTAAAATCTAAAACAGACATTCGTGCACAAAATCAAAAATGAAAAATCATGATAATTTACTCATCGCACCCTGTATAGAAGGAAGCATATAAAACATTTTGTATTGGGGAAACAAGAGTTAATCCAAATGATTTTAGTCATTTTCTTACCTTTTATGAACACAGCAGCCAACTGTTTTTATTCAGACATCTTTAAGCTGTAATTGACCTTAATTTTAAATTTCAAATGTTTCTTTATTCCACCCCACATGTTTACATAATTGGTAATACCTACCATGTCAATTTTTCTTACATTTAGGAATTTTATAATTAAAAGCAATTACAATAAAAAAAGGTAAAAACGTTTTCTTTAAATGTTACATTATTCAAAATGGTGTGTATCCATTCATAAAAAAACATTACTAATTAATGAATTGTATCAAAAATCTATCATAATTAAGTTTAATTATTTTCGTTGTAGGCTATGAATTTTTGAATATGACTGGAAATCCAAACAAGTGTAAAAATCAACATGAAGTCTCTTTTGAAAAGAAAGTCTGTGAAAAAACTTGCCTTAACCGTTTAAGCATGGATCCAACCGAAATATGTAAAAAAGAAAGTGAATGTGTTTGTGCTGATGGGTTTTACAGAAATGAGAATAACGTATGTGTTAGTGGAAATCAATGTGATGTCTGTAAAGTAAATGAAAAAACATACAAGGTAATCTTTTGTTAAAAAAAATTATACATTAGTTTCTTTTTATATTTCATAGTATTTAAAATAATTGCATGCCATTGCTAGTCCACTGGAAGACAAATCCTTTCACTAATTCTTTCAACACTGTGCCATTCTCTGCTATGCTTTACCAGAAATCCTCTCTATTGCATCACTCCATCTGTTGTTTTCTTACTAAGTTGACTGTCAACGAGACTTTTACATCATCTGTGATCTTTTCTTTTTGCTGTGTCCTGCCAACCTTCATTTTGTCATTTAATCATTTATCTCATATCTTTTGTCTTCATCTGTTCTCTGATCCGTAATGACATCTTTATTCTGAGCACAAGCAACTTTGTTGTTTCTGTTTCACATCTTTACATCATACTTGACAATATTATCGCCTAAATTTTGCAAAAATGAAAATAACACTGATATCTCATTTTAACAGATATTTTTTATGTAATTTTGGTAAATGTATTGTGAAATATTAAAGAGTAATTTTATTCAATAAAATCACCATTGGCTTTAACCATAGCCTCCAGAATCTCTTGCAACTCTTCTGAGCAGTCTATTTATTTAAGTTGGTGAATGCTGCCATAATTCTTGCCTTCAGTTCAATTTTGGTGTTAGAAAGAGTTTTGTTGGTTTCTTGCTCAACTGCACCCACACAACACTCTGGGGAATTAGGTGGCCAGATGTAAAGGGTAATGTGGTTGCAGAAATTGTCTGATAGCCATGATTGCACCATGCTACACAGACAAGAGAAGCCAGAGTCCTGTTGCTAGACATCTTTTGACTCAGGGCAGCACTATTTTCTCGTGGCACTTGATATAAGCTTCCATCTTGAGTCTGAGACCCTCACCAATAAATTCAGGAGTTCTTTTTTTTATCAGAATGATCAGACTGAGTTTTTTTGATTTGCTGTATCTTCATAATCCTCTTTAGACTCATCCAACTCCTTGGCATTGTCTTCAGATGGAAATCCAAACACTCTGAAATGTTTGTATTAGATCTTCTGGTGAGAATGCCAAGCAGTACAGCATGCCGTTTCTAAATTTCTGGTGGAGTGAATTGTGTCATGGTGCTCTTCCCACAAGCAGTGCCCAACTGACCCTACTATACTGTGCAGTTGACAAAAACAAACATGCATGCACATCATATAAAATGGCAAGAATTTACCAATCACACTCTATACATTTGTTATACATTTTAAGCATTGGTGAGGCGTTTACTATTGTATCTCTATTTTCATTAAATGCTTTCTAACTAATCTTTATTTTATTTCATTTCCATGGTTATCACCTAAACTAAATGAGTACATTCTTGAACTTCTTCCAGTATTTTATCTTCTATTTTTATGTTCTTTTATACATTGATATAATTGAACATTACTTTTATTCCTATTCATTTTTTATACCTACATTGAAACTTACTTTATTTACATCATTTAGCATTTTTTTTTGTAATTATTCCAATGATTCAGATATAAGTAAAATGTCATCAGCAAATCATGTTTTTCCTTTTAATGCAGGCTGTAAATGGTTGAAGTGAAATCACATCTTCTCCTTTCCCAATCTTTATTTTACTTGCATTTTTGTGTAGTCAAATTATTGGAGTGATTATATTAAAAATTATTGAGAACATATAAAATGTGGTGAGTGACAAAAAACAACGAATATTGAACAGAATAACAATTTATGGTGAAAGGAGAAAACATGAATTAGCTTTAAGAAGAATATGCTTGGGCGGGGGGGGGGGGGGGAGGTAGAACCATAAAAATGATCATGCCTCACTTGGGGGTCATTTTACCTCAGTGCGACTATATCTTAAAGCCAAAATTAAAAAGAGGCAGAGAGAGAGAGAGAGAGACTATTATTGTCTATTTATAGAGTGCCCCACACCTAGCAAGCACTTTTGACAGAGCCAAGAGGGGTAACCCACAAACAGCTTGATTGCATAATGACTTAAATACTGCTACATGTTCTATTGAATAAAATATCTTTGTATATCTTTTGTTAAATACAAAATGATTTTTATTATACTTTGCATTTTCAATCAGTTGTTTGCAAATAGACTATTATTGCATAGTTGCTCACAAATGTTTTAATATTATTATTGAAAATAATCTGTATATGTTCAATAATAATGTGATAGAACAGTAGTTGCCAAGGTCTTTATTACCTACATTTATTTTTTTTTAGTAAATAACATAATTACTAGTAATAAACTGAAGATTTTTTTTTAGCTACTTTGATTTTGCACTGAATAGTTGTGCTAATCCTCTGTGGAATTCTGCTTTTTTTTCAAAAAGGTTTGTTAATATATATCTTCAACTGACGCAATTATGTTTCAAATATTAAAGTGCAAACCACATTTCATTTATTGTTATTCTTACTGCTTAAATAAATGGTGAGGTATGCTTATTACATTTATTAAAATTCCCTGATAACATGTCCTGAAAAATGAATACATTTTAATTACTTCTCTTTTAGAAAGCATCCCACCACTTTTGTTTGAAGTGCTCTATTTATTAAATTTCTAGAAATTGAAAAATTCCCCCTCTTATATGATACTCCATGCCAGTTCAAGAAACAGTGATATTCCTGAGGTACATTATTGGTGATATTTATTTTTATCTTTGAATCATAAGAATAATGAAGGAGTCTTATGCAAACTTTTAACACCTTGTCCTTACAGTTGGTAACTTCCTTGTTTTTCAATGATAACAATCAGTGTTTATCAATGTAGGTCAAGCATATTCCAACCTCTTCCTTAACCTGATAACTTTTAATCTTTCAAAGTTCATCTTTTTGTGCGTGTGTTTCTTTTTTTTTTTTGTCCTGCATTTTCAATTTTATCTAAGAATTTATGACTATATTTCTTATCAGTTCTAATGTATTTGTTTTTGCCATTTACATTTGTTTCGTTTTGCTGCTTCCTTAATTATAAGCAACCAACTTTTTCTTATTCATATTTTCTGTGATTGATTTCTATCTGAAATTCAGTGAGAATCAGTTTATTTCTCTTAATTTTCAAGTCAAATAAGTCTTTTTTATTGTTTCTCTATTTAGGGTTTTCTAAATACAATATTTTTGCTTTTACATAATTTTCATTAACTTACATTTTGCTTCTCTCAATTTTTTTTTTTTTTTACCTAGATTCTCCTTTTCTTGGGTAACTTCAATTCAAAAGTTGTGACATCAAAATTGTTTTCACTGTATAATGTGACCAATATCAATTTAATTTCCTTTTTTGAACTTTTTTTTTTTTTTTACAATTGGTAAATATTTTTAAATTATGCAAGATACACTCTAAAACCTTTTTACATTGTCCACAATATCATGGAGTAAAAATCCTACTATCACTTATAATAAAGCAGATGCTTACTTAATTTCAGTCAAAACAGAGTCTCATTAATATGTACCATGTGATGCTGTTCCATACAATCATTAATTCCTTGAATATTATGTGCATATCTTCATTTTTGTTTTTATTATTTAGGTTAATGTCCCAGATTTTGTCATGCTTGTACTGTAAACTTCTTGGCTCAATCAAAAAGGGATTGTAAAAGGAATTCTGTTGTTTCATAAGATTTGGGAGAGAGGGTGCTGAAGAGATCCCAGTTTACTCCCTCACATAATACAACCACGAGTCTATATATGTGGTTTTTACTCTGTACACTTTCACTAGGATAACTTTTCTTCTGTTTAATATCTTCCATTAAATGTCGACATATGTATGGAGGGTTGAATGTCGATAGGTCACAATAAACAAAACAGAATGAAGACTTGAGTAGAAAATGGATTGCCAATGTTTGACACTCATTGGTACAAAGATATAGAGAATGGTCAACCTTTGAGTGAGGGTGGTCGAATCTCTCTTTAGTTGGGATGGCTACCAAACATGTCTAAACCCAATGGTTGGGAAGTGGGGTCATAAAATTCATACATAACCTGAATCCCTTTTTGGTTCTTTTTTTTTTATTCTCCCACAGATGCTTGACATTTTTTCATCTATTTGGAACATGAAATAGAAAGCCTTGTCCTTATTGGAGATTATATTTTGATCTTTTTGCCTTTTCTGCAAGAATCAACTAACCAGACAACTTTATGCACTTATTTTTCTCTTTCATAAATTTATTAAGAGAACTTTTTTTTCTAATCTTTGTTGTTGCTATCAGATAGCATTAGGGAATCGTCATGAATAATTGATAATTTTAACTTCTTGATAAATTTCTTTCTTTTTGTGAAAATATATAAGACTAGATATCATTAGAAAATGACTGGAGAATTAATAGCATTAAACACTGTCATACCAAAACAACTAAGATACTAGACCATTTATATAATTATTTTGTCTAAGTTTTTTTTTTTTTTGTCCAAACCAACATCAGAGCTCCAGGTATTATAGTAATAATAATATTAATGCTTATTTTACAGCAAGGTCAAATTTGGGAAGCCTTTGATGGCTGTGAGGTATGCCAGTGTGTAACTGGTTCCCCAGTCTGTAAGAAGATTTGTGAAATACCCGAATGTGCTCCAGTAAGTGACCAAAATGTTTCTCATATTAATTAATCTTTTTTACATTCTATGAAAGAAAAAGTCAACTGCTTTAGTAAAGTCAGTCCCATATCAAATCTGATGATCTTAAAAAAAATAAATTCAATCCTTCTAAAACCAACAATTTGTGCCACAAAAAGAAATCACTTAGATTAAAACTAGAAAATATACCAACTAAATAACAATGAAGATGAATAATAAGACTGTATACATTGTTGGGTGAAGATATGGGATATGTAACTAAAATGATATTCCAGCTTAAAGTCAACTTAACAATTTTTCTTTTTAATCCTTCTGTTGCAAGCAAAAGGGGGTTAACGAGTGTGTTATGAGAAAAAAAAAATACTATTATAAGATAACAATTGACATTGCATTTAAAAATTGTTAGCATACCAAGTATCATAATGATGAGACTTTGCTGTAAATCTGATATTGCACTTAAATTAATAAAGTCTAGGCACCATACAGGGAAAGATCATCAGAACCATTACCATAAAAATATTTATAAAAAAGGCACAAAGAAGCTTCCAAAGTGGTGAAAATGTAATTGAAGCTGAGATGCCAGATCAGGACTAATAACATTGCTATATAATATCCTGTTTAAGAATTTGCAAAGAATATATATATATATATATATACACACACACACACACACAGAAGAGGCCACTAAATACAGCCATGTTATCCTAAATCTAGGTTAGTTACATATCAATTTAATAGAAAACTTATAATAATTTAGCATAAATTTTCAACTTTAAGTCTATTTACTAAAGATATGTTGTTAAAACAGAACAGTCAATATATCAACTTAGTTTTTTTAGCATTAAATGACTAACAATTTAAGAAATATAAATAAATTAGAGCTCCTATTAAAATGTTGGCTTAATTCATCTTAAAACTCAAAAGAATGGATTAAAGACGTTTGTTTTTAGCTCTTGTTTTACTTCATAAAGCACAATATTTGGATACAATTATTAGGAAATAATAGTGCATTAAAATATACTGTAACTAATAGTATAACTTTTCATCAATACCAGTATAAGAATATAATAATGACTTTGCAACATTTTTTTTTTCCAGAAATATTTATTTAGCACTGAGATTTTAAAATTATTTGTTTCAGAATGAAAAGTTGGTCTATCAGGAACACAATAAATGCTGCCCAAAATGCCAGCCAATAACAGGTAAAATATAAAAATTTCAATTTTTATATAAAACACAGAAATGGAATATTTTTCAATTAAAATAAAATGTTAACGTTTTTAACAGTCATTAAAATATGACTCAAAATAATCAAAACTTGTCAGGAAAAATTAGCCTTAGTTTAGTTCATTTTGATATTTACATAACTTTTAGAACATTGTAAATGAAAGTGATATATTTTTGTTTCTTACTTGCATCTATGCAATCATAAATAAACAAAGATAGACAAATAAAACCAAATTTGTGAATTGAGAGAAAAATGGACAGCAAAAAGGATATAATCACTATAAATTGCAATTTAAACAAGAGAAATTTTTCAGAGTTTGATCAAGAAAATAAAAAAGCAATGCACCACAACCAAAAAAGCAAATTTTCATACTGAGTATAAGTTGATCACATTGTGTAAACAAAAAGAATGGCTGTAATGATTTTATAAAGATGGTCCCCCACAACTTTCAGATGAAAGAATTTACCCTCACGGTAGGTCAAATTGCATCACCATTTTTTAAGATATTCTATTTATTCATTGTTTTATATAAATTAACCACTCAAATCACTTTCACTTATAATGCTCTTGCGGGGTGGGGAGATACTAACAATACTTGTCAGTTGATAAAAATATATGTATATTTTTTTAAAGTTATTTCAACCCTTTTTGAAAACCATTAATATTCTTTAAACATTTTCTATGATTTTTAAAATTTTATCAATTTCTTCCAGAAACTACTTGTGGCCTTCATAAGACATGGGATTATTTGCAAGACAGTTCAGGCAACTGCCAATCTGAAAATAAGTTACATCTTACATACTGTAGTGGAGGATGTGGAACCAGTATGACTTATCCAATGTTATCAGACTCTCCTGTTGTAAAAAGCAAGAACAATTGCAAATCCTGTGTTGGAAATGTAGCCAAAGTCAGAGAGGCCATTGTTACATGCGTAGGTCAAATGAAGAAAACTATGTATTATCCAGAATTTTGGTGCTGCAAATGTACAGAGTGTAAGATATGTGAGTTTACATTTCTTGTTAAAAATAAGTGAATTAATTTCATAATAATGTTTATCATATGTAATACACTAAACATATTCTCTTTTAAAATCATTTTGTTTCTTACAAAAATTCCTCATGTAATTTATCTAATCATCAAGTTTTTGTTTTTCAAACTTTTGATTCTAATATATTTTTTTCATTTATTTTGCAGAAATTTAACTGACCACCTTCAGATAATTATGGTTAAATGAAATACAAAGTTGACAAAATTTATTTTATATCATAATTTAACTTTGCAATAAATTCTATTTCCTATATATACTGACTCTTTGTATTCTTTCTTTAAAAATAATTTTGAAGTGTAACGCCGACTATTAAAAATTTCCATTTCTTTCATATTTATTAATATTTTTTTTTACACCCATTTCCACCTTGTCTCAACTTAATAAATGGATCTATAAACAAGGCTAAACTTTTGGTGAGGTTAGAATAATTAAATCAGCAACAATATCAAAGGCATTGCAAAATGCTGCAATGGTAGAATAGATATATCGTTTTATATAGACTTTGAAACTTGACCTAAAAAGCATTATATAGAAATTAACAACTACGCTCTATAAAAAGAAAATTTAAATGCAAATTTTCTCTGCAAAAATCCATAGGCTTCTTTTTGTTTGTCTGAAAGCCCCAAATTATTAGCTTCAGTGAATCAATAAAATAGTTGGATCCCTAATCTTTCATTGTTCGATCAAATTTTAAAGAGCACAAAACTAAAACAAAAAATGATATAAAACAAGGTAAGTAAAAAATGTAAAAATATATATATATATTTATTTATATATATTTATCACTTTCGCTTGGACAATGTTGGAATGCAAGTTGATGAAATTGATAAATTCAGCTTAATGCATATAGCAAGGATGGAATGTTAATCCCAAAATTTAAAATGCAAAAATAAAACTGGTTTTGTTTATCACATTTCCATGAATTTAACATTTGAAATAACTGTTTGCTTTCTTTCATTTCATCTTTGAGCATTTCAAATCTTTATCAGTCAGATAAAAACAGTCATAATTTGTTTTGTTTTTTTGTATTAATCCTTTGATATGATAAATTTGTATTGGATGAAAATTATAATAAAAATCAAAGGGTTAAAAAAAATAATCAGAAAATGTTTCTAAAAGAGTATCTGCTGATTGTACCATGAATTTTTCATGATATAAACGTAGTTTTCTTGCCCTGAAAAAGGAAAACATACAAAAAGTAAGATGACAAACTGCAATTACATATGTCAATAGAACATTTGCATTTATTATTAACTGACATGAATATTTTATATTATCAACCAGAAGTTAAGTTAGGAAAATTTTGGTAAAAGACTGCATTTCTAAAATATTTATTAAATGTAGGTTAATCATTTATAAATGCCCATATGTGAATTGAAATATATTTGTTAATTTTTCAGTTTGTTAGAAAATTCAAATAAGCATGTATATTAAAAACCAAGAAAAAAAATTTACAGAATGATATTTTTTAATTGAAACCTACAGTATTTAGGTACTTACAAAATGTTAATTTTGTATCAAAATAAATTCCATATAATCACAAAAAAGAAAAAGAAAATTTTGGGCATGTCCAATTACCTCTCTTCCCTCCCACTGCAACTCTAACAGTTGAATATATTACTCCATTGTCAGTGGGAACGTTGTCAAGACCCCCCCCCAGCCCCCTGGAAATTTGACATCTTCTACTTTAATCAGTCTCATAAATTTTTGAAGCTCATAGTCTTTGATCTTGTTATAGTTTATAAAACAGCGAGTGTTCTAAAAATAGAAAAAGATAGACACACTGACGCCAAGAATTCAAAATTGGGCAGCAAAATAAGGAACCATTTCTTTTGGTAGGAGTAAGAAGTAGTAGTTAAGGACAGTAGTTTTGTGTAGGAGATTTGAAAAGAGGAAGACGCTAGTCAGTTGACCACAAGAGTCCAGAAGGGCTAGGCTCATTTACTAAGAGCATCCCACAGTGAAGAGAATTTAGCTAGTCTGTTCCTGTATCCACAGAAAATTTAAAGGTTGTAACTTGATGTAAAAACCTAAAGTTTTATACCAAAAATAAACATCATTAATTCAAGTTTGTGTTATCTTCTAATTATACCAACATGAAGCTACACAACAATCTTAAGTACTTTTCCCTTTGTGTTTTTTTTTTCATTTAGCTTTTTACAGACACACAGAGTTTTGTTTGTATTAACGTTAGTATTAACACTTTGATTTTGGATTTTGTTTTGAAATTAACCTCTCTTGTGTTCTGACAGCTTGAGAGTGGAAGAGAGGCCAAGGATAGATTAGAACCCCACTACTATGAATGAAAAGTTATTCTATTTGATTTAGTGAAGTAACATATTATACCGAAACTAATTCCTAAGTTGTGTATACGATGGGGGGGTGTCATATGAAAATGAAGACACTGCTTGAGTTTGCCACCCTCCTCAGAAAAAAACCTTGTCCCCTAAGTGCCCCTCACTTTCAGGATTCCACAATTGCCACTGCCCATTATAGACTGCAAAATGAAAATGAACAGATTTTTTTATAGATATGTTGTCACCTCATAATAATAATGGTCGTCTTGTCAAAACAATCATTTAACAAAAGCTTAAATTCTTTCATTTTCACTTAAATTAATATTTTGCATTATTTTCCACTTATCTAACTTAATACTAAACACAAAAATTTAGAAAAGTGGCCCTGTAGTTCAGAATTTTAAAAATTACTATTTGGTTATTCTGTATAATAATAAATCTAAGTCTAAAGAAAAACAATAAAACTTAACTTGGTGGCTTTTGGGGGGATCAACTCTACATAATTCAAAACAACCCTGAAATATACTTTTGAAGAAAAATTATAAAGGTTTTTCACTTTACAATCAGCTTTCAAGCCCAACAGATAATGCTTTGTTTTTAATTGGCAATAAAATTCAATAGAAAATGAGTTTACCTTTGGAAATGTCTAATTTTCCTCCATTGACCAATTTATATATTCATGACTGATGTTCCTCAAGGAATTCATATTTGACGCGCTTGCCTTTCTGCAATAAAACAAACCAAAAATAAGAATATACCATCAAAAGATAGAGTCTAGAATGTAAAAAAACAAAAAAAAGAAGTTATGGCTATACTTTATGTACAGCAACCTGACAAGAAGACTTTTTGTGATTGACCAGCTATCATAAAAAAGAAATGATTTACATTTTATCCTCAACTAAGTGTTAAAAATGGCAAGTTCCAGGAATTATTTTGAAAATAGAAACAAACAAAAATTTTTACCCCAAACAAGGCAATAAAGCCACTCAGATTCAAGGGGTTGCTAATTGTTAGAGAATATGAGAAAGAAATAAAACACTACTAAAGATATAG
The DNA here is from genome assembly GCA_037127315.1 of Ascarosepion bandense. NCBI lineage: Eukaryota > Metazoa > Mollusca > Cephalopoda > Sepiida > Sepiidae > Ascarosepion > Ascarosepion bandense. The sequence goes on along the minus strand of JBBBDQ010000907.1, from coordinate 1,180,073 downwards.
ACCCCAAAAAAGAAGGAAGAAGAATTAAGAAGGCAGAAGATAGTAATTGACATTTTATTTAAGTTTTCAAAGATCAAAGTTGACTGGAAAGTAAGCCAGAAAAGAGTTCTACAAGTCAGAAGTATGACCAAAGAAACTATTAGTGTAACATTTATGGTTACATCCAGCCATTTTCACTGTAGCATTAAAATATTCATAGAAAAGACACATAGAAGCTATATGATGGCAGTGGGACCAAGATGCTAGGTCGAGACCAATAATATTGCAGGTTTTTTGGATTTTTTCAAGAATTTCTAAATATATAGCTGGGTTCAGAGCAAGGACAAATGGTAAAATCTATGATAGTGATCCAACTTTTCTCAGGGAAGACCGAACAGTTGATTTAATATAATTTTTCAACTTCATGTCAGTAGAAAAAGTTTATCCAAGAAAGCCCAATGAGTTACTCTCTTGGAGGTTATCACCAGCCATGCTGAGGGAAGGTGAAAAGGATTTGCTCAGATGATTAAAAAAAGCAATTTCACTTTGGAAATGTTAAAATTAACAGGCCATTCCTTGCCCCAATTAACAAATTGGCAGCTTATCTAGAAAAAAAAAAGACCTACAATTTGACCATATCAAACTGATCAGACTCATTTTTAAGAGACAAACAAATAGTTGTGTCATCAGAATAGATACTAAGTTTAGAACTGATGACATCAGGAAAGACATCTATGAAAATTAGAAACAACGTAGATACAAAGATAGAATCCTGGGGGGGGGGGAGCCTACATTAAAGTAAAAAAAGATCTAAAAGGGTGGCCATTTAAGACCATCTTTATTTTATGATTTGATAAAGACTGAATCAGTTCAAAAGTTTCTCCAGAAAAATCATAACCTTTCAACTTGTGAAGAAGACCTGTCTGCCAAACACTGTCAAATGGCTTTGTGATTTCCAAAGTAACAGTCTAAGCTTTGCCATTCTTATCTAAATCTTGATCGACTCTTTAAGCAATAATCATTAATATACCAGCAGTTAACTGAGAGAAATGAAAGCCATATTTCTTATGAAGGCCCTGTGAGGTGAGATGCTTAACCAATTTGGAGTTGATTACATCCTCTAGTTAGTTAAGTGCCATACATGATGCATGCTGGACAATCATGTCTCAAAAGAGATATGACTAACAGGACAGAAGATTTTTCCACAGTTGATTGTCATTACTTTCTGCAATAAACTGGTTGCAAACCAAGGATAGAGAACCCAATCTCTCTTGCTATTTAACCCCTAGCTGGAGAGAAAAGACAGATTAATACCTTTCCCAAGAGTATTTGTGCATAAATGAATTCAACTGGAATTTGAACTAGGCTCTCTTATTTCTCATTCCAAGCCAATATCCACGGCACCATCAATGCACATCCTCTAGTATTTTGCCAAAAAAATAAAAAAATAAACAAGAAAAGGTAAAACACTAATATGCAGATAAGAATTCAGGCAAATCCTCTGATCTTTCTAAGACAAAAGTGGAACTATAGAAGAGGATTTCCAACAAGCAAGAGGCATCAAGGCATTTATTGTAGAGTTTAGAAGAGGAATCAGTTTAGGAACATACTTCTCAAGGACTATTGCAGGGATAGAATCAAGTTCACATGCTTTGTGAGGATTCAGATTAGAGATGATAGGGTTACATGCATATCATGCAATAGAGACTGAGTTTTAATTCAAAAGTCAGGCAAAGATACTCCAGATGAGTTAAGAGTAAAATTGGAAGAGAATTTATGAGCAAAATATTGTTTTATCATCAAAAGGAGTTAACACCTCAAATTGAGTGAAGAGAAGAGAGATATAAGACTTACTCTCATTTAACCCACTATTACAGAGCCGCCTGTAGTCATGTGAACCAAATTTGTCAGAGGCTATATGGTGCCTCATTCTATCAGCAAGCAAAGACAACATCTTTGAGGGCATGTTTACAATTATTGCAAATAGACATCTTGTGATTAGGGCTATCACGCTGTTACACCCAAAGTGATTCCTGTGGGCTATAAGGGCCAAACAGGTGAGTCTGAACCAAGAAGATTTTGGTTTCATCTGGTATTTATGAGAAGGTACAAAAGCATCAATGCCAGCTTTAACCCAAGAAGGAACCTTTTAGAAAGTAGACAAAGAAATAAGTGTATAAATATAGTCAGAAGAGATAGTAATTTAGAAGCATTGTCTCCGTGGCAGAAGGAATGGATTAGAACCAAAAAAAAGACAATGAACTCCAAAGAAATAGTCACTATTTTTGTTATATACATGTTTACATCAAAATTTAGAATATAACATTGGTAAATGCATCAATGAGTGAGAGAAAATCATAACCAGATTGTAAACATTGTTTATATCAGCAAATGATGAAAAGTTCATAGTCCAGTTCTTAAAAAAAAATCTGTTTAGTCATTTGGTCAGATTTGGTATATTAAATTGAACTGAGAACTTTTCAACATCAGCTTGTATAACTCATGATTTATTTTAACATCAATTCTTGTATAAAGTGCAGTTTGGCAAATTTGGTTTTATGCTTGTAAGTTGAAAATAGTCTCGGCAATATTTCAAGAATACAAAGTAATCCTTTCATTATTCTATAAAGTAGTTGCTAAACAATTTATAATAATACATATCATTTGAACATAACAAGTAGGGTCTCCACTTCTGGATGATGATGACAGTGGGAGTGGTCCAGAAGGAATTGATTTTATTTTTCTCTTCATCTTTCAGCTATGTAAGCTCAAACCTATCTTGGATGTTTTGTGTTCTGTAATGGTGTTAAATCTTATTTCAAGGGAGCAAGCATATCTCTTATCGACAGGCAGGAAAGAGGTCAAGGAAAGACGATCTCAAAACCATGGTGCTAAAAACCAAACATGACATATGGGAAGGGAGATATACCAACTCTTCACAAAATAAGATTCAGCAACATCCAAGAAAATTTGGTGAATACATGGCTGAAAAGGTGTAGAAGTAGAAAAACAAGCAAGATGAGGAAATTACTTCAAAGAAACTACATAAAACAATCATTAAAAACTATTGTTCAAATTATTAAAACAAAATGGCTAATTAATAATCAATAGAAACCACAAAAGCAGTGTATAAAATTTCATATAATAATAAAATGATGAATCAGTAATTTCATCTTCATTACATAGAACAGCTAAGAATAAAAAGATGGAATTTAACAAAAAAATATAGAAAACTGCTATTACATATCTGAGATGCAAAATGTGCTCTAATTTGGGAGGAATTCTGTGAAGGTGAGTTAAAATTCATTTTCAAGTAGAAAACAGTTTTTGTTTTACAATATTGAATTACTAATTTTCTAACAAATGCAGATAAAATGCATACAAAGAAAAAAAACAATTAGCAAAGATAATGCCAAATAAACCAAACATATTCACCAACAAACAGTAACGTGAAAATGCCAGGCATGCCTTTCTAATCACAACATATTGAATAGCATACAAGATCTCCCTCTACATCATTTCAATATGAATTAGTAAAAACAGTTGTTGGTTGGTACATAGAATGTTACCTTCTTTTTCTTTAAACTAATATTCACCCAACACAAGACCTAAGAATCACTCAAAGAAGATCTAAACTTATTTATTAATGGAACTTTGTGTGTGTGTATCTGTGTGTCCGTTACCTATAGACTCCGAAATGGCTGAACCGATTTTCTTGAAAATTTACACAATTGCACTATAAGCATCTGTGAGTGTTCTTAGCTAGGTTTCAATAAATATCGAAAATCGATAATTGAAAAAATCAGGTTATAGAAGGAGTGGTCCGATTTTAATCAAATTTGATACACTCATAGACAAAGACATAAATGATATTCAGCAGTTTCAAGGTTGCAGTTCTTACAATAGTGCAGAAAATCGATAATATATATATATATATATATATATATATATATATATAAAAGGCAAGATGTTTGTGTGTGTGTGTTTATCTGCCTGTATGTCTGTATTTATTTCAGCCCTTTTATTTTAGTTTTTGTTTCGGGTTTGGCTCTAAGTAGGTATAATTGTAGTTCATAGTCTCAGCCATGATACCATTTACTCAGAGGACTTATTTAGCCTTCAAAATTCAGTTTACGATGAAAAAAAACTTATTTGATATCGATAGCAGGAAATCAAAATTTGACTTACATCCATTCATTTTTCTTTCAGTCTACAGTTTCACTTTTTTATTGCTTTTTAGTCTTTCGTGCCAATGTGCAGAGTCTGAGCTCCAGGACCATGGATTAGTTTAAAAGCTTTCATTACACCCAAGCAATGCCGGGCTATACTGCTAGCAGTTACTAAATGAGGTTGTGGTAAGGCTATAAGGGAGGAAGTAATAGTTGTGAGAATATATATGGTAGATAACAGTTGACCCCTAGACAATGGATGCCAAGATTGTTACTGAGGAAACATCCTCTCATCAGTTTGTTCGACAATGTAACATTTCTTAGGAAGGAGCTGTCTAAGTGGAATTTCCTCCTTAATAATGAGATACAGCCCAATTCCATTAGAAAAGCTTTCCTATCATTTCCAGAAAAAAAAAGGGTGCCTAAACAGCATCTAACCTGAAATCATTGCATTTATAAAATTCCCCCCCCCCAATTTTTTATACTGGCCTCCCATTGCTAAAACATTCTATCAATTTGATGATTAGTAAATGTTTGACCTAGTTGGACATGTTTCTCTGCCAAGTGTAAAACATCTTCTCTGAATATCTCAATTCAACATAATAAATAATTGTACATTTATTACAAATTTATGAAATTCTAACATTTGGGAGAAACAGGTGGATCTTGTATGCCCTCATTTATGTTATTAAGTGCTCACAAAATAAAAGCAATAAGTAAAAAGAATAATCCTTTACTATTTAATGCAACAACAAGCAAAGTAAACAAGCCAATCATTACATCTGTACAATTTGCTAACCAACTCAAACGTTTATGAAAAAGTTGATATGGTGAATTTATTTAGCTTCATTGAACATCATCACCAATTATTCCGTTTGGTTAAGACAAATTTCATTGGATCATCATTTTTTGATATATTTCCACAGTTTATAAAAAAATTTAAAAACTTATCTTTAAAGAAAAAATATGAATAATTAATTTCATTGATTATCTTAAATAAATGAAATAATAGTTATGGATTAATAATCTCCCTTATTTCATATTCATAACATTCATGAAAAAAATAATTACTGAATAGCTAAAAAAAAAAAAAAAGTATTTTCTTCCATCTATTTCAAACATAAACTATAAGTTAAACAAACCAAACTTAGGAAGTTTTTTTTACACTTGATTCCATCTTGTACGTATACAAATCAACCATCCGGCTGTGCATGGAATACTGCTGTCATATATGGTCAGGCGCCCCAGCTGTTTTATCTTAGTGTTTTTGATAGGCTCCAAAGGAGAATCTGTAACATAATAGGTCCCAACTTGGCAGCTCAACCACAGCCACTTTCTCACCAGCGAGATGTGGCTTCCCTCTGTCTATTCTACAAATATTTTTCATGGATTCTGCTTCGATGAACTTAAGTCACTGGTGCTCCTGCCACATGAGTTTACTCGTGCAACAAAGTCTCACCCACTTACAATTAGATCAACCAAATGCAGCTGTCAATCCTACGTCTATTCATCTCTTATCCACTTGACTCCGGTTCTTTCTACCCTCACACTGTGTATCTTGTTCTATCTTCTTTTTCTTTCTTTCTGCCTTAGAAACTGTCTTCACACCTGTTTCCATCCTTCTCTTGCCCTTTCTTTGACACCCACTGTAGATGGGTCATTTTTCTCTTCACTCTCCTCTTGCCTAAATTTTTGCTCTTATGTAACCCCCTGTACATCAGTGGCAGTACCACCTTGCTTGGGGGTGAAACGATTAAAAAAAAAAAAAAAAGATCTCTAACTTAAATAAAAATCTTCATTCATTTCTGAATTTTATAACAATCCTTTCACTTTCACTAATGAGTAATTTTTTTCTTTACTACTAAATGTATCAGCAGCAATATTTAACTTTTGTGCCCCAAAAAAAAAAAAAAAAAGAAAAAAAGAGTATTAAAAGGGCAGTTTTTCTCTTGACATCACTAGTATTTTACTACCTTCACTCCTTGGTAATGTCTGTCGTAAAAAATTAGAATTAGAATTTTAATTTAAAAAAAAATATATATATAAAAATGAATTTATACATTTTCTTTGTTTTTGAGAATTTACAAAAAAAACATATTAAACATTATTTATATATTAGATTGTTTGTTTACAATAAAAATATATGCAAACCAACTACAAGTCAATATTTATTATTTTCCAATTTATAAAGAAATAAATATGAAAACAATTTTTATTCATAAATTTAAGCATTTACTAAATTATAAAGATATGTGAACTGACTATAATGAAATCATTATTTACTGTTTTATAAAGTTCGAATCCATCGACAACTGATTTTTACCAACCAGTCTTATAAATAAATAATGTTTACTTGAATATTTTTCTTAGAAATTCAATTTCATATGTTTAGGTTTTATTAAAATTCTAATCATTGCTGAATAGTGATGGTAGTTAAAATAATAGTATGTCAAGGCAAATACCATCCTTTTGATTTGACACTGTTTTTTGTAGGAACATTTCAGAATTATTTATAGAAATAACTATTGACAAATAAATAAAATGGCATTACAAACGTATACATTCCTAACTTAAAGAAAAAATAATGAAAAATAACCAAATATAAGCTTTAGGAATTTTGCATAAATGCATTTAGTATATAAAATATAATGAAAGTATATATCATTTTAAATTGCAATATTGATGTTGGCAAAATCATGTTTATTTTAGTCAGCCTTTAATTGATTTCACATTCAATAAATTTTTAAAAAACTGACAACAATAATAGTTTTTTTTTAAATATAAAAACAAGAAGACTTGACTTAAATATGTTAATTAAAAATTACTGAAAGAAATGAACAACCAAAAGGGGATAGATTGAACAAGGGCTTTATTACGACAGAGCTGGTGCCTCGGACCGTTCGTTACTGTCTCTCAATATGGCTATTTTGGCAGGTAAGATAACTTTCTTGAAGGAGTTTACATTACTACTAACCTACAATTATTCAATAATTAGCTAATTAACAACTATGTCTAATGAAATCAATTATTATCTGATAGCAGAGAAAATGTTTCTGTCGAAATCCATTAGAAAGTTATTTCAATTTTTACAAATATACTAACCAATGAAGCATAAAAATACTAATATGTTCGGAAGAAAATAACTCTCTTAACATTCAATATTAGAAAGTTGTATTTCAGTGTTTTGCTTGAGTCTTAAAGCAATGAAAGAATTAGCACCAAAAACTTTGAAGTTGTCTTCAAATTTTAGCACAGTAACAAGTATTTTTGTTTCATATTTCATGAAATAAAAGCTAATATTTTGAACACTATGAAAATTGTTTCCCAATTATTCTTTTTTTTCTACTTATTTTAAAGGTTTGTTCAACATTTTCAGCTGTTTCATCAAACTTTTCTAATAAAAATAGCATGATTTTGATAATTCTAAAGAAAACTATCAGTGCAGTCTAGAGCTTTAAAAAGACATTCTAACATAAATTAACTAAATACAGAACTTTGCTTCTAAACCATCACAACTTAAATAATGATTATAAAACAGTAACTCTTCTTTTTCCGTACCTGAAAAAAAAAACTCAAATAACAACAATTAGTGTCAAATAAAAATGAATATACCTCATTGGATTCTCTTTCATGAGGGTAATTGTTCAGCAAAACAACTTCACAGTCTTCCATCAACGGATAATTAGAACTGACTAATTAGCAAAAAAAATTTAATTATAAGTAAAATGGATCAATTGAAAGAATCCAATCTCTACCAGCCATAACCAATGAAAATTATTACTTCAATGAATGTTGAAAAATAGTCTATAAAAATTTAAAATCTTGTAATTCATGTAATCAAATGGTTATGAAGTCAAAAAGTATTTTTGCAGATTAACAAACTGAAAAGTTGATCATAAAGAAAATTATAAAGTTGACTTCAATTTGAATTCTTTGAAAAAAGTTAATTACTGAATTTAATTCTCATAAAATATCAAAAGAATAATGCTGAAGAAAAAAAAAATCAATGTTAATTTTATCATAGATCATTTTTAGAATTTGTTTTCAGCTTTGACCAAACATTCATAAAATAATTTTCTTAAATCAAAATGTAAACAATTATGGTTCTCCACATTTTCCTTTAAAAATCTGTAAACTGCATCACCATGATTTTACTTGGTAAATGTAATTGAATGGTTTCCAGTTGAAATCATCTTTTTCCTAAACTGGTTACCAATCAAGGCTACTCTGTTTACTTAACCCATAGCTGAAGAAAGAAGGAAAGAAGAGATGGATTTAGCCTTTTACCAAGAGTATAAAAGGAATCTGAATTCAGCTTGTCAATTCCTTTTTCTGTTCCAACAACCATTATGCCACCTACCCATAAAAAAGTGGATTTTTTGTGGATATTATTTAGCAATATATCAACCTCTAGAGGTTATTTAATACTGAAATCTAAATATTTTATAGCTTCAACTAAATATATTTAGTACACAAATGTATGTCTTCTACTAAAGATAAAACGTGTTGTTGGTCATTTGAAATGGTGGTAATTCTACTATAAATAGAAGGGGTTGGTAATTTTTTTTTAGAATAAAAGTGTATTGTGGGTATTTGTTTTTTTAGAATAAAAGTGTATTGTGGGTATTTGTTTTTTTTTTAGAATAAAAATGTATTGTGGGTATTTGTTTTTTCTTTAGAATAAAAATGTATTGTAGGTTTTTGTTTTTGTTTTTTTAGAATAAAGTGTATTTTTATACTTTTATAGTTTTTTTATTTTTGTTTGGGAGTTCACTTTCGAGACATGATCATCCAACTGTGTATCACATATGGTACTTAAGTGACTGACTGACAACTCCTAACCCCGAGAAATTAATATTTATTAAATTGGTCATATTTAACAAGTCTACTTATTCTTTTAGTTATCAGTCATTTATAACCAGGGTAATACAGAGTATCAAAAAAGTCACACTGCAATTGGCAGAAAATGTACACTTGTGAAATAGCAACCTGATGAAATTTGCCTGACATTATCTTCCATAATTCAACCAATAAATATAAACTTTACAATGTAAATACAAATAATGTGTGATAAAGATATTCAATGGTAATGCGACTTTTTGGACACACTGTACAAGCTCAGCTCCAAAGGATCATCCTTCCAAAGCAGCACCTGCTACTACTCATAAGTTGTATAACCCATTAGGATCTTAGGAACACAACATGTGCAGCATTCATAACAACAGTGGGTTTAACTAGCGCAGAATAGCTTAACAGAATAAGTCCTTCTTCAGGCTGGTTTTGAATTCATAGTTTTCTTCTCCCAGACTGATTGCCAGACCAAAACTAAACTGCCTTATTTATATATTTATTTATGGGAGTTCCAATTTAGTTTTTTCTTTTATTAGATTGACTTCCACCCAAAGCAAAAGAATCCATTCTGCTCTGCTATTTAACCCATAGCTGGAGGAAGAACAAATTAATCCTTTGTTGCATATTAGTTACAATTGTAACCTTTCCTAAAATAAGAGAGAATAATAATAAATTATTTTAGAGAAAGGTTACAATTGTAACCAATATGCAACAAAAGGTTAAATTAAACTGATTTGCTTAGAATTTGAACTCAGCATACTGATTTTACTTTATACAACATTAACCGCTTCACTACCTGCATATTCAAAAAAAGTATAGTTGAAGTCAATCTCTGATGCATTCCAAAAAGGAAGTGCCCAGGGAACTGAGTAAATGTTGTCACTCATCCCATAAACGCCAATAAAAAGACTGTGCCAAAATTTCGTTGCTGTGGGAGGGACGGATAAATTCACAGTTTACAGGTTCTCTTCAGATTTCTCTAACTCACTTCTGACTTAAAGTTACAATTCTCCTAAAATGGCCAACCTGCAGGCAAAAATTATCTCTTTTAAAATACAAATATTGCTTTTATAGATGTTTACAGGAAATTGAATCTCAATATTACCCTGTGTATTTCATGAATGTGTTTGCAACATAATTTATTGACACAGAAAGTAGCATTGGCATATTGAGTTGAAAATCTAACCAAGCATATTGCATTTGCACAAATATCCTTGTGAAAGATATGAAACCAATTCCTTCCCTCCCTCCCTCGTGTTTGGTTGGCAACAACTCTGAATTCAAAACCAGTTGGGTGTGGTGCTAAAAGTTCCACCCCATCAAAATCTATTTCCTATAAGAATTTCAGCAGCCACACAATGTGGAGTGAGGCTGTGGCCCTGTACTCTGCAAGAACATTTCTAGGGTTAGCCTTGATCAACAACATGTGTATTTCTTCACTAATTCACTAACCCTACAACTAAAATTATGGACAATCTACCCATAAAAAAGCAATCAGCAAATCAAGTAGAAAGTTTAGTCAAATGTCTTTCTTCACTTGCATACTAATGCTTTTAAAACATAAATCAAACTTTCTTGGTAGGTCTGCTGCCATTCACTGGCATCAAATAACCATTGTTTGTAATCAGGATGCTTTCTCTGCTGACATATAAGCCGACACAAATCTATTATGCCTTATTTTCAGAGAGAAAGAAACAGTGGTCTAAGCACTTCTCTTTGCTGACCGAAATGATTTGAAGGTCAAATTAATCAGATGTTGGCACTCTTTTGTGTCATGAGACTGACGCAATTAACTTGGGGTGATAGTGAATTTGATTATCACAATGGAAGAGAATAATGTTAACATATATAATTTATCTTTGTTAGTTCATTAGAAAAACTCCAATTAATTAATTAATTAATTAGAAAAACTCCAATTAATTAAAAGTTAAATGCATGCAGTATTTTGGTAGAAATAATTATTTGCTTTGGACTGAGATTTATAAAAAAAAAAAAAAAAAAAAAAAAAAAATGAACCAAAACCCAAGTGTAAACTAATCAGAAGCAAAAATGTGTAGACAGACTATTTAATGAAGCCCACAAGGTCCAGGTAAACTCGTAAGTATGAACATGAAATCGGTAAAAAATAAAAACTACACCCCATAATTTCTATCTGAATTCCTGGGATGAGGAGTTATCATTATTTACACTTTTTATATTCAGACTATTGTCTTCATCTTTGTTGTTATCACAATGTTTTGGCCTTCACAAGGTGAATGTCAATCTTGGTAACCCCCAAAAAGTTCCAAACTGAACTCTTTATTTAAGCTACTGCTTGTCATGCCAAGCAGTAAGAGCACTCATTAGCAGGTAGGTAGATTTAAGGCTCCAAGTTCTACACTACTACTCAGGGTTGTCCCACTGGATATTATCTACTCTCAGAGTAAATACAAAATTTTGTTTGGAATTCCCTGTTGGTTAACTGGATCAACATACACTTGATGAAGACTAGATGGCACAACGGCTGAAACATTAAGAGAACGACAGCCTGGGTGTAAATAACTACACCTCACATTAAAGAATTATTTTAATGTATTAAAATGTAATATATTTTCCTAAAAATTTAATTTTAAAATAGAAAAAATAAGAAAAAAAAAAGAATCTTTCCAAGTTTTTTTACAAATTTATAATCAATGAAAAGTAGAATTTTTTTGATAGTGCTATATGCAAAAGAAAAAAATTAACTATTTTTTTTTTACAAATTAAAGTAGAATTGTGCTATTTTTTTGGATTGTTTTATAACAGAAATAAAAAAAACTTAATCAAAAAAATAAAATACATATTCACTTTACCATACATTTACAAAATGTTCATTTCTCCAATATCAGGTCATATTTGGTATTATGCTTGATAAGCCAATAACATTAGGATTTATATGCTGCTTATCTTTCTATAGTGATCAAAACTTGAAAAATAAATAGTTCTGCATCTGTCAAAACTTAATTATTCTGATTTAAAATGTTTTATTTGTTTAATAGACATGAGCAATCATTGTAAAAACTATTTTTTAACAACTTAATTTTTAATAAAAAAAAAAATAATAGCTTTATTTCACACAAAATATTTAATTTCAGTAGAAAAAATAACCACTGAAACTAAATTCCATTGGATTTTAAACAATACCATCTCAATAACTGTCCACAAATCCCAGATATTTATGGGTATAGGATCTTGCATATAAATAGACTTCTAAACCACATCTAATGTGCTTGATTGGGCTGGTATTGGACAAATGTAGTAGCCACACCCTTCATTAGAATTCTCTAGAATGGTCTTCAAATCAATTCTGGGCAACTTATTCTGCTGGGATAACGCATTGTTGCTGTGGTACATGGAGTTCATGAACAGATACAAATGGTCATAAATAAATGCATATAGCAGTCACTGGTCAAGGATATTTTTTTAGGTAGATCAGCAGGCCCAACCCATGCCACATGAACACACCTGATACTATTAAGGTACAATGACCAGCATGAATGCTGCCCTGGGGTCAGCACCACACCTTAATTAAAAACACTACTATCAGCCTGAAACAATCCAAACCAGGACTCATTAGTTTATGTAACGTGTTGCCAATCATTCAGGTTTGAATTTGCAACATCACAGTCCAGGTGATGTAATGCGTTCAGACTTATAGTGTTAACAAGAACACCCTGGTAGGTCCTCTTTCCTCGTATTCCATGGATGCTAAAGAATATTGAACTTACTGGATATACAGTTGGTACTTCTGCATTGAATGCCAATGTGATTTGAGCCAGTGTCACTTGTCTCTTACCACTGGCAATTCTAATGATCAGATGTCACTGCTATTTATATTAGGCGGTGATGCATTTCATCTGTTATTTTCAGTACACGACACACTAAAGACTGAGATATTTCAAAAGTCATCTTGTCAGAATTTGTTCCCACTGACTCACCAGATTTCAGAGCATCACTGACTTAGGTTTGGGTCTTTCCATGATGTCAAGGTATGATAGTGCTATCTATCATTACCTATACATATTGCCAACCCACGACTTTTGGCATATCAGTGTATAAGTATCTAGCAATATTTCAAGAATTAAAAATGATTATTTTAGTAAATCATTTTACTTACAATTATTTTTACATAACACAAAAAATAGTCGGTGCATTAGTCAAATAAATTAGTCATAAATAATCAGTCTCTTTTATAGTCATCTGCCTCTTATATCATTACCAACTGAGACAATTTTAATATTTACATAAGTAGCAACGTAATCATTCTAAGTAACACGATAATCAAAATAAGTGCTGCATAATTTGTTGCATAAATATTTGAAGATTCTTCAGAATTAGACAAAAAATATTATCACAAATATTTTGTATGGCATTTTTTTTTTTTTTTTTTTTGTAATTAGATTGTTAACCCAATGAAAGTGATTCTCTTTGTTGTAGGGTAGATTAAAAGTAATAAAAATGTGATGTCAATCTGTTTCCGTCTATCAACTACTAACAAACTTGAAAGGAAACTGGTGTCTTGTTTATGTAATAAAGTCATTTGAATATTCAGAGTAATTGTTAATAGAAACATCACTTCTTTTTATTTTGTATATTGTTTTATTTACAGGAAGATAATCTTTTTTGGAAGATAATCTTTTTTACTTTTGCTATTCTAGAGAATACATGCAAGAAGTTTTAACGATTTTTTTAATCTGTGAAATTGTTTAGATTCTATAAAAATTATTAAAATTAGAGAAAATTATAATATTCAACATGTCATCTTGTATTTTTCTTCAAGTATTTATACCAAGACACAGAAAAAAACTTAAAAAATCACCAATTTAATGTAAATCTATAAAGTTTAAAATGAGAATCAATCTTAAAACATAAACAACTTTTAAATTTGCATCACTTTAACAAGAGCTAACATTAATAAAGTCTGCATATTGAAACTGTTGGAGAATGTAGTTTGCTAAACAGGATTTCATTTTTATTACATGCCTTGCTACTCTGTCCAGTATGCTCATCCTGGTTATTATAATCACAACATTTCGGTCATTGTGCACTCTGGCCTTCTTCAGGAGTACTTGGTAAGCTTCATGAAGAAATTTAAAACCAAACTTATATTCAAATCCACAGAGCAGAATATTTTCATCCAACTTTCCATTCTTAGGGGATATTTCACATCTTTTTTTTTTTTTTCACATTTGTGTCACTTGTTCATTTCTTCCACTGAGCCAGAGCATGTGACTTTTCAGCACTACCAGAGACAGGGATTGAAATTGCACCTGCCAGGGAACTAGATATGCTTTAACTACATTATTCAATATAGAATCTAGTGGAGTAATTCTATAACCTTAAACTTAAATGTTTGTCCTAATCTGGTTGTACTGACTGAGTGTCCTCACACAGCTGATGGTAGTCCAGAATCTGGTTATGCTGAAAAGTCCCATATTCTAGTCCAATGAAAGAAATGGTCAAACACAAAAACAAATCAACCTAGTCAGTATTAATTGATATGGACTATCTCCTGAACAAAGAAAACGGAGTGAGAATAATCTAGCCCCATAGAATGAATAAAAGATTTGTTTCAAAATTCCAAGGAGGTTATTGAGGACAAATGCAAATACCTGAAGAAGTACAGAGAGTGCAAGGGTTGAAACATTATGAGCCTAACAACTCGGATAAGTATGCTGGTTCAAATAGCAAAGTATGTCATAATGATAATTATTCAACTCAAAAATTTTAACAAAGTTTTATTTTTTACCGACTTTCATGTTCGTTCCTTAGATTAGCGAAAGATTATCTCAACTTCACCCAGAAAAGCACAAATTAACCCAAAGAAACGATATTTAGCCAATTAAGATTCTTAACAACTTACCTCCTTTGGATTTCCTTGCAAACTATTTCGGATGAGTTCGGCTGATATAATTTCTTTGATTTTCTGACTAAACTTATTAGAAGTTGGATATAAATGACTAAAAGTGTTGATCTGCTACAGTTTTTATTTAGTCAGTGCAATAAAGATATAGTGAGCAGTTTTACATGACATAACTCAAATGTCTTAGACTGCAATGTGCGTGTCTGCATGTACAGTCCCCTCGAAAAGTGTTGGAGTGGCAACACCAATTCCTTTATTTGTGTTCTTCATTGAAGACATTTGGTTTAAAGATCAGATGAATATTATTTTTTTTTATTTTTTAATCATATCACCCCAAGCAAGGCGGTAATGCCACTGATGTGCAGGGGGCTACTTAAGAGTAAAAAGATTGGAAAAGAGAAAGCCGGAAACCACATCCTAAACAGGGAACAAGGGATGAGCCTCTTCAGCTGTTCAATAGACGTGGGTGGAGTGTGAACCGGGCGATAGTTTAGTCTATCTACTCCAATTGAAAAAAAAAAAAAAAGGAGTGAAAAGATTGGAAAAGAGAAAGCCAAAAACCACATCCTAAACAGGGAACAAGGGATGTGCCTCTTCACCTGTGAGAATTTCAGCATTTGTTTCCTGGTATTTACATTTAGATGTGCTAAACAACTTAGGAGATAGCCCACTTTTATATCAGATCACCCCATTTTTAGGTGAGCGAAAGTAAAGGAACAGATAGTCTTAAAATAAATAACATTTAATATTTGGTCATATAACACTTGCTAGCAATAACTGAATCAAGCCTGTGACACATTGACGTCCCCAAACTGTTGCATTCTTCATTTGTGATCATGTGTCTTTTTTAGACTTTTGATGCAGCCTTTTTCAGTTCTTGTTTGTTTTGTGCATGGGATGGTGGGGGTTCTTCCTTCAGTCTCCTCTTCGGGAGATAAAATGAATGCTTTATTGCGTTAAAGTCTAGTGATCGACTTGGCCAGTCTAAAACTGCCACTTTTTCCTTCCTTTGTTGTGTTGGTAGAATGTTTTGGGTTCTTGTCCTGCTGCATGATAAACTTTCCCCAATTAGTTTAGATGTAAATTGATAATCAAAATGTCTCTATAAGACTTCTGAATTTATTCTGATGCTATTTACCATCAAGTGTTAAATCATCAATAAATATGATTGAGTCTGTTCCAATCCCAAACTAAGACAATGCCTCTATCATGCTTCACAGACAAGTTTGTACGCTTTGGATGATAAGCAGATCATTTCTTTCTTCATACTTTGACCTTTCATTACTTTGTTAAAGATTAATTTTGGTCTCATCAGTCCTTAAAACTTTCTTCCATAACTTTTGTCACTCATCTCTACACTTTCTTGCAAATAGCAATCTGGCCTTTCGATTCTCACTGCTGACAATTGTTTTTTTTTGTATCTTGTGATATGGCCTCCATATTTTTGCTCTCAGTCTTCCCTTCATGCAACTTTCAGCAGACTTCTGAATTCATTCTTTCTTTCTCCACACTTTGGTGAAGATTAATCTTGGTCTCATCAGTCCAGAAAACTTTCTTGCAGAACTTTTGTTGTTCATTCTGTACTTTGTTGCAAATTCCAATCTAGCCTTCCAATTCTTACTGCTGATGAATAGTTTGTCTCTTGCAGTATGGTGTCTTCATTTCTGCCCTCGAAAATGGTGCATTGTGAAACCCTCACTCTAGCACTGTGGAGGTTGTTGATGATGTCACTGACTGTTGTTTTGGGTTTTTTCCTCACATCTCTAAAAATGTTTTATCATCAACTTCTCTTGTTTTCCTTGGCCAAACTGTTCTATGTCTGTTGCTCAGTACACCAGTAAGTTTCTTTTTTGAGACTTTCTAAATTGTTACGCTGGCTATGACCAATATTTGTCCATTGGCTCCGGTTGATTTTCCTTCTTTTATCAGCTTCAAAATGGTTTTCTTTTCCCCCACTAGACAGCTCTCTTGTCTTCATGTTGGTTTATCCATTTTAACAAGAAATGCAGTCTTTACAGGTGAAACCCAAGGTTAAGCCAAGAGTTACCAAAGCTATTTAATGTTTAAATGATCAATCTAAAAGTTAATACCTGGAAAACAAAAAACAACTGTTAGTCATGTGTTCCAATACTTTTGCTCACTTGAAAAAAAATGGATGGGTTCAAACAAAAGGTGGTATGTCCTAAGTAGTTTAACACATCTAAATGTAAACACCAGAAAATAAAAGGAGAAATTCTGAACTATTGTTTCACATTCATCTTTTGATCATAAGCCCAAATGTATTGAGTGAACAACAAAAACAAAGGGATTAGCCTTGTTGTTCCAATACTTTTTGAGTGAACTGTATGTAGACATTGAAAATGATTATCAAAGCTAGAAAGAAAAAAATTTTTTTTTTTTTAGTAGGTTTTTCAAAAACATGTCTGCTGTTTGCATGCTTAAAAAATAACAATCACTATCTTAAAAGTAAGACTTCTGTAATTAAAACTTAATTGATAAATCTCTGAATTGTACAAATGTAAATACTTGGAACTTGACAATATAGGATCAAATATAGGATTTTACAAGTAGGTAGTTGTGTGGTACTTTTAGAGCAGATGAAAAAAAATAATAGGTGATTATTTCTTTCCTTCAGGTAAAGAAAATAGATTTAAAAATAATGGATAAATTAAAATACAAAATTTTAAGTAAAGTTTGTGAATGACCTTACCACAACTTTATTTCCTAATATGATTAGCGGCCAAACAGCAGAAGTAATCATATTTGGGAATAAGACGAATCCTTTGAGGCATTTGTAAGTAAGGAGACTGAGAACTAGAAAACACCCCAGAAGAAATTCTGAAGAGCCTACCAAATAAGGAAATTCCAGTATTAAAATTATACCTGAAAGAATTTAGTTATAGCCTTTGTATAAAGGCTTTATATGATGTGTTTCACATAGGGACTCAATACAGCTATAACTATTTCCCTAGAGATAATTCTGTTGTTTTGTTTCTGTCTTTGATGTTGAGGTGGAAAGAAAAAATCTGACCAACTTTTACCACATTTCTTATTCTAGTTGCTGATTTGATGAAACAGGTCAACACAAAGAAAATGAGAACAAATGTTTTAACAAGCAAAATAAATACCAATATTTAATATCATTTCTTTCATACATGTTCACAAACAAATAGTCCCAAGTAAACGGATTAAATAGAAGAAAGTGACAAAACTAATCAAATTCAATCTATTTTGGATGCATGCGAAACTCAAGTTCATACAAACAGATGAACGAGAACCAAAAGATAGAGAGCGACTCCAAAACTTGAAAAGAGGTAAGTAGATTTTTTTTCTAACCCACTTTTTAAAGATGGTTACAACAAAGAAAAGAGAAAATCTACATTACATTAGGCATCTGTTTATCTCGACAGATAAAGATAGAACTCTCGTCAAAATTCAAAGACTGGAGTGACCTCTCCAGGGTGCAAGCCTGAATGATGGTATATGGAGGCTGTTCACTGCCCATACTAGATGCTGATCTCTTGGCCATATTGACAAGATTCAAAGGAATACAGAGCATTACGATAAATTCACAATTTAGCTCAATGATTTTCAAATCTGAATTGACTCAAATTTATCATTTATTAATAAGAAAATAGGTAAATTTTCGTTGTAAGTCCCATCGCTTTTCCCTTTCAAATTTATCCAAAATAGCATTATCTCTGTGCAAATGTATATGCTGAACTCAAATCAACTGTTAGTTATTGAAGAAACTTACCTTTTTTTATCTAAATGTCCATAAAAAAAACGAACTATATCTTGCATTTCTTCTCTCCCGTAACTCTCACAAAGTCATGTAATTAACTGCAGAATGACAGACTGCGCATTTGAACAAATTTTGGCAAATCTTTTGTCTATTTTTCTTCATTTACTGATACTTCCAGTGATGTACTTCCGGAAATTAAAGTAATACGCTATTGTAATTCTACACTTGTTACTCTCAGATCAGGAAGTACATCGCCGGAAGTTTCAGTAAAGGAAGAAAATCGGCCAAAATTCGACAAAAATTTCTGCCTACGTAGAACATCATTCTGCAGTTAATTACATGACTTCGTGAGAGTTACGGGAGAGAAAAAGTGCAAGATATAGTTCGTTTTTTTTATGGACTTTCAAAGCAAAAAAAGGTAAGTTTCTTCAATAACTAATTGTTGATTTGAGTTCAGCATATACATTTGCACAGAAATAATGCTATTTTGGATAAATTTGAAGGGAGAAAAGCCGTCGGTACCTAAAACGAAAATTTACCAGAAAATAAAATAAAAAATAATTATTTTACATGAATTTGTATTTTCATATTTCTTCACAAAACCTTTGTGAAAATTTTGAAATGGTTAAAACTTGAAACTACAAGTATTAAATCTTTTAAAAATAAAAATAGTATTAAAAAAAATTTAGGTTATCCTATGCCTTGCTATTAGAGCATCCTCATGCTGGTTGTTATACTTACATTTCAGCCATTGTACCTACAAGGCTTCTTCAGATATGTCTGTCTTCAGTAATCATCTCAAAATTTCAAAACCAAACACTTTATTCAATCCAAAAGAATAGTTTTTTCTCACTCTGCTTTCTATGCTGAGGAGCACAAAGCCTAGTGGATTAAAGTATTATTTAAAACCTATCAGGTTCCATGATAGGAGTTTAATCTCTGGGCCTGACAGTGTCACTTTCACATTCTCTGGTTTAATGGAAAACGGACAAGTGACATAAAGATGAATACATTTAGTAAGTATTGACTGATACGAATTATCAGCTAAGCATGGAATGTGTAAAGAGAACAATTTTTTTTTCATGGTTTTAATATAGGGTTCAATTCATATATTTTAGAAAATTGGTTGTTTAGTGGCGTATCAACCACTATGGGTTATTTGTTGTAATCTAAAAGGTTACTGTATAAGTAATAACCCAAAACAGAGGCTGGATATAAATATTAATATTTATAATATCATCGAATAAAAGACTCGCAAACTGTGTGAAGTAAATAACCACTGCTAGTAGAGAACTCCTATTTGGTAAGAATACACCAGACTCTCTCAATAGAGTCCAACATATTTATATAAGGATTGAGATGTACCCATTACTGTCTGTAGGCACATACATAAAACCCGCCTTTTAGATTTACTTTTGCATAGAGTCAATATTTTTTTTCTTTTAGGGTTGATGACAATCCTTTCTGTAAGCCTCCTTTTTCTCTTACTATGTCTTTTCCAGACTTCTATTCCAGGAGGTTTCTAAGGAATGGGTATCTCGAAAGTATTAAAAAAAAAAAACTTCCATAGGTTCAACCTCATCTGGAGTATTGTTCTCTTCCATTTGATTTGGTTCCTTTGTGCACCATTTCCAGTCCTTTGATCAGATATACCATCCTTCCGATTCTTTGGACGATAGTTCCAACTTCTCATTATGTTTTATTTGTTTGATACATCTGATAAAAAATTTTTCATCCAATTTTATCTGAAACAATAGAATCTGGAACTCTGAACCACATGAATAGTTCATGAATTGCTATTTGTGTCATTTGTTTCTTACATCTGAATATTTCTGGCCACTTAGAAAAACTGTCTACAATGATCAAATAAGATGATCCCTTAAGTGGACCAGCAAAGTCAATGTGAAGACATGACCATAGGCAGTCAATTCCTGGTCATGGGTTAAACTCTGATGCTCTACCAGCCAAAGCACAGCCTTTGCATGACTTTACTCACGTTTCAATGTCTCTATCCATACTTTGCCAGAAGACATAACTTCTAATTATGCTTCTCATTCTGGATATACCAGGATGTCCTTCATGGAATTTTTTCAAGATTCATTTTTGTAGTGCTAAAGGGACCACAATTCTTTCACTATACATGAGAACATCTTCACACATTGAATAAACTTTGGAGTCAGTTTTACTCCTGTTTTTTAGCTTCTCCTTTATTTCCATAATGAACTTGTCATCCAAGGCTTTCTTTTTAATTTCTTCCAAGGTCACCGGTAGTTCCCACACAGTACCTTTTTTTTATCTCTACCTTTGATTGTTGAGAAGCAATGACCATGTCTTCTAAATGTTCATTATTTTTTTTAAATAAGTCTGGACAATCCACCTGTATGACTTAACTTACTCAACAACAAGAAACTTATTCTAAACTCAATTTAGTTGAATTGTTTCCCATCATTGTAACTTATTAGCTGTATGAGTCAGTAGTCCTTTTTTTGAACCTATAAATAGCTCGTTTCTCCTGAGAATTAATTTTTGAAATTTCTTCCAAAGTCACCAGTAGTTCCCACACATTATTGCACAGTACCTTTTTTTTATCTTTACCTTTGATTGTTGAGAAGCAATGACCACGTCTTCTAAAGGTTACTCAATGGCAAGAAATCTATTTTGGGGTTGTAATTTTGTAGAATGGTTCCCCATCACTGTAACCTATTAACCGTATGAGTCGATAATCCTTTCTTGGACCCATAAATAGCTAGCAACCGTTTGTGATTCATTTGAAAAGTAAACCTTTTCCTGTGAATGAATTTTTGAAAAATTTTTAAAGGCAAAGACAATCCTTAAACTTTGCTTTTCTATCACAGAATAATTTTTTCAGCTGGAAGAAGCATCCTAGATGTGTGTGCAACAGGTTTCATTAAGCCTAATTTGAATTTATGTATAATTCAGGCTCCTATACCGTATGCACTAGTGACACTTGCTACAATTATTTCTTTTTTTGGATTGTAATGTGACAAAAACAAGTCTGACATTAGCCTTTCTTTAATTTTTGAATACTTCCTTGCACTCCATCATCCAAACCCATTTAGAGTCTTTCTTCAATAATTCATTTAACAAAGCTCACAAACAATGCATGTTTGGCACAAAAACATTGTAATAGATTGCCAATCCAAGGAAACTTTGTAGGAAACTGACACTTTTAGGAGTAGACATATCTTTTATAGCACTGGCTCATGCTGGATCTGGTCTCCTGCCATTAATGTCAATTATTTGTCTTAACTTCAATGCTTTTTTGTTTAAAGTCATGTTTGTAATAAATTTTCCTTTAAATTTTATTTTCTGTCTCATCACACTACAAGCCATTTTCATTTTAATGTGCAACACACTGCTTACTTTGATATCCTTAGCATCTTGTCAAATATTTATAAATTTCTGACAATCTTCAGTTAGGTTTTGTAGAGTTTGGGCTCATTTTCAAGTTTATTCAAAACCCTTCTTCTGATTTCAGCATCTCTTGTTGAACCTTCAACAAATATTAAGCATTTAAAATTGTCGGGGCTTAATTCTGCCTTTTTGAATACTTCACACTGATTATTCACAATGCTAGCAAACATTTCTTAAATATTAGGTCACTATTTTTTTTGGTAATATATAATTCATAAACTTTTGCTGTTTGACAGCACCTAGTTTTCTTAAAACAAGTCTAACCTTTTTGTAGTCAGATTAATTTGCAGTCTGTTTTGTAAAGGTCTATAAAAATCTATGAAAATACGACGAAAATGTTACGTCTTCAACTGGAATATAACTAAATTCTGCTATTGCATTTGTGATAGTTAAGTGCTATACATGATACACACTTGGGCGATTATGTCTTGAAAGAGACATGACTGACTGATGACAGACCTGAAGAAGGCCAGCAAGTAAGATGGCCATCACTGTAATGTGGCTTCCCTGCTTCTATAAATAATTTCACGGTAATTGTTCTGATGAATTCAAGCGTAGTATTAGATAGGCAGCCAGGTCTCATTATTTTATACTCAAAATAACAAGATGCAACTGTAAGTTTTACACTAATAGTTTCTTCTCTTGTACTCCTTCTTTGTAGAATTTTCTTCCGGCTTCTTGATTCCCAGTCAAATTTGATCTTAAAAAACTTCACATGCAATGTCAATTATTATATTTTATCTTCTTAATTCCTGTTCTCGATTAGCAAGCTTGTCTTGCTAGAATTACGACTGAGTAGTGAGTTCAATAATCACTGGATACCTCATACTTTCAGCCTTGTGCCACACTTAAGCTACACTTAGAAAAATCACCTTAATTCCTGTTCTTTTATTGTTCTCTCTCAAAGGTCATTTTTTGTTCTCATACTTAGTAACTCCTTGTAGCTTAAGGGTAAAAAGATTAAAAAAAAATAAAATAAAATTGGGACACTAATCTGAGTAAGTCAATGAACTAAAAGACCAAGTTTAATTTATATGACAGCTAACCATTATCTATCAGAATTGGTCTAAAGTGTTAAACTAGTAGCAAAAAAATACCAAATGAATCAAAAATGAGAAAACTTGAATAACTAAGCATATCAGCCAACTAAATAAAACCTGCAAAGCTCTTTTGTGACTTTGAAATGATCATATCAGAGAAAAGGGGAAAAATGACATAAAAGAAAACTGATAGTTTTCATCTCTCTTGTTTTAATATATAAGTAGAGCAATCAAAATTATTTCATAAGATCATAAAAAGCTTTCGGGTGTTTAAAATATATCAAGCCTTCTCACTTATCTTAAACACATCATTAAACAATCTTCTCAAATATTATATCAGTGCAAAATTTTTAAGAGAAAATTATGAATTAATTTTCATAAGAATTTGTTGCATCTTAAATATTAATTTATACTTGGCTGTTTTAATAAGTTTTTATATTCAACTTGACAATACAATGACCAAGTGGGTCAGCTTTCAAGAGACTATGACAAAAAAAAAAAGGCCATTCTTAAATTTGCTCCCTCAAAGAGTACACTACATTCTGGGTAAAAGAAAAGTTTCTTATTTTTATTTTGTTACATCCAAATTTTTTGTTTAATGGCACATCAACACTTCATAGGTCATTTAATGATGAAATTTAATTTTTAGGAAGCTCGAGTAATTTTTTTTTTTTTACAAAAATCTGTTGGTAATTTATGTTTATTTTTATTAAATCTTTACTTTCAGTTTTTTAGACCCCAGTTTGAGGGGCTCACTATTTGTTGATAACTGGAACCCTAACAGGTGCTACCACCCGAGTCAGGGTGGACCTGGGAACAGCAACAATTAAAAAGTGGTTCTACACACACCAAAACCTCCAGATGTAATTTATTGTCATACCCAGAATAAAGATTATTTTTATTCATCTAAATCTAAACTTATTTATAAATGGAACTTTGTCTGTGTGTGTGTCCATTACCTACAGACTCCGAAACGGCTGAACTGATTTTCTTGAAAATTTACACAGTTGTACTATAAGCATCTGCGAGCATTCTTAGCTAGGTTTTGTGTTGAAGTACCCCTGATAAATATTGAAAATCGATAATCGAAAAAATTGGGTGGTAGGAGGAGTGGTCTGATTTTAATCAAATTTTATACACTCATAGACAAAGACATAAGAAACGATATTCAGAAGTTTCAAGGTTACAGTTCTTACAATAGTGCAGAAAATTAATAATATCTATATATATATATATATATATATATATATAAAAGGTAAGATGTTTGTGTGTGTGTGTCTGTTTATCTGTCTGTATGTCCTTTATACAAATCCACAATTTTTATCCGATTCTCACCAAACCTCACACAAATATTCTTTAGGCTGAGTCTGAGCTCCAGGACCATGGATTAGTTTTAAAGCTTTCATTATACCCGAGCAACACCAGGCTATACTGCTAGCATATAATAAATGAATAAGAGATTGGTTCACGTCAGTTTGAGTCTTGTAATCCATTGGAGTCATAAAGACACCCCAAGAGCTGCAGCTGTAGCAGTGAGTGGTGCATCTTGAGCAAGATAACCTGACAAAGGCATTCTCTCTTCTGCCTGGTTTTGAAATGTTTACTTCTCCTAGGTCAGTTGAATACCACAACCAGAAGAAGATTGATTCATGCCTTTTCCAAGGACAACAAGCAAAAGGTGAACAAATTAGAATTGAGTTGAGATTGAACTTAGCTAAATTCACTTTCTATATCAATAATCACTAAACTATCCATATCTATAAAAGATAGAACTGTAAATTAACATTTAATAGCTAACTCCCTTGAACGGTTATTTTTATTTATCTTTGAGTCTCAAATCAACAGGCCAGGACAATTATGCTTTTTGGGAGAAAAATCCACCAGGGACACCATTGTTCCAACCACCCCTTTTATTAAATATTCAGCAAATTTCTTCCCATCCCTTAACTAAGCATTCTAGGACAAAGTGTTTCTTTGCCAAAAGTTTGGCAATCATAGACTTTCTTGGCCAAGAAAAACAGAGTGTCAAAAAGATGGTTTTTCCTTTGAAACTGCTTTTATTTTTACTACATTTACGGCAATGATTATTGTTTTAAAAAGCAAAGATTAGAACTGTTATGAAACCTAAACACAGGATAAAATTGAATTTACAATAAAAATATTAAAACTATTCAGTCAGTCAGTTAAGTGCCATACGTGATACACACTTTGGGCAATCATGTCTCGAATGAGATATAACTGACTGGGCAGATTATCTTGCAGTAGGTTGCCATTGCTTTCTGCAGTAGACTGGTTGCCAGCCAAGGCTATAGAACCCAATCTGTCCTATTATTTAACCCATAACTGGAGGGAAGAGATGGATTACTACCTTTCCCAAAGGTATTTGTCCATAAATGAATGCAAGGAATTCAACTGGAATTCAAACTCGGCTCCCTGATTTGTGTTTTGAGTCGATTTATTTATTAGATTATTTAAACTCCATTTGTTTTTTTTTTTGGTGTGTGCACAAAGATCCAAGATTGCCAATTTTTTTTTTTCTTTAAAAATTCAGCTATTCTTTTTATTATAGACACCTCATGTCTTTTTGAAACTAAAGTGTAAATGGACATCAATACAAATCCTGCATATTGATAAACAAAATTAACCTTAGTATTACGTAGATTTTGTGTTAATGTTCTATTTTCTTTTCATACAAAATATATCACCGAGTTGCAAATCGACAGGTCAAGACATCTGATTAAAGAAGCATTTTAAAAATTCTCAAAATTAGTACAGTGATAATGATGATAAAACACATCGACAGTGAAAAAGGGATTAATGTGAAGTAGTGAAAGAAAGAAAGCATTTTCAACTAAACTACTAATGATACCAGCACATGCATTGCTCAGACAATAGAAATTATAAGAGTGTAAAGTAGCATTTAGTAAAATTACAAAATTTCTTGTACCTTCATCATCAGTCTCATCCTATAAAAATAAAAGAAAAATCAACTTTCATTAAAAAACTTGAAAGAGTAAGTGAATATTATGGGATATCATCTTCAGAAAAATTAAATGATAATATTTCCACACTTTTTATGATGTAAATAAATGACAAAACTATTATCAGTGGATACTTGCTACTTTTTGTTTTAAAAAAAAATTAAGATTGTTACGCAGTTTTACACAAATATTACAACTTAAAATTCTCATGGTTAAAAAAGAAAATAATTTGTTTATATTTCTCAGATAAGATACACCCTTGTGCAAATTAATTGAAACAACTGCTTTAGTTTCCATTCGGTCCACTGGGGTGACTGGGTGTAATCAATTTTTATTTTTCCCTTAGATCAGGTCATTTGTAGTGGTGAGCAGTAATATGAATCTGCTTTGATGATGAAATTTGGCCTTGAAAAATATTGCATCAGATTTTTATCACGCCCAGACACTATTGTCTCGACTGACGATTAGTAGTCCTACGACAATTATCTGCCATGGCTGCTACTCCAAGTAAGCATATGGAAATTGTAATGCTACATGAATATACTGTCAAGCCTTACAGAGAGATCATGAATATTGTGGGTATCAGGCTTTTAACTGTCAGTTGTGTCATCAAGGCAATGAGACAAACTGGATCCATCAGTCCAAAATGTAAAGAAAAATGCAGTTGGAAGAGAAAAACAACACCAAGAGACGATGTATACATGACCGGGGAAAGTGCGAAAGATTCTAGGAAGTCATTATTCCTTTTGTTTCAATTAATTTGCACAAGGGTGTATTTTAAATAAATGTTTGGACTGTCGTTCTCATCTTTGTTGCCATATTCCCATCACCTGAAAACGGTCAGAGCATACAACTGCTGGAATGCCATGAATATGGCAACAAAGATGAGGACTTATAAAGAAAATAATGTTAACAAAAACTTAAATAGATTAAAGACTAACAATGTAAAGAGTTATTATTTTATTTATCTTTTTGGTAGGACACTAAGAAAAAAATTTACTCGTGGCCTTGTGCCTAACTAAGCTAAGCTTAGTAAATAACAGTATTGTTTGACTGTTCAGTAATAATAAAGTCTTATAACCACCACCAAGTAAAAAAAAATGTTTTTTTTTTTTGCTGTTATGGTTAGGAAAGAAGTGTGTGTCCCTATTTAAAAAGAAATGAGAGGAGAAAGAAAACAAGAGAAACAAAGCTGGATTCCACTGCGCTGTTATACGGCTAAAACTTTAAATAAATTTAAAACTTCATTTTTATACTAATAATTTCAACATATTAAGACTGATTATTTTGCAATATGAAATATATTTTCAAGAAATAGATATACATTGTTTTCCTTTTATCTTTTGGTTAGGTTATGGTAATAATAATTGTCATTATTTTATATGGAAACATTCAGTATTCATTGACCAAACAGTTAAATTATTCTCTTAAAACAATTTTTCAAAAACGCCTGTTTCAAGTTTAAAATATCCAAAGAGAAAGTAAAAATTAGCGCAAACATGTAGTATACAAAATATTCAGCAGACAAAAAGCTTCCTCTGGCAGGAAACTTTATATTCTTTTAATAAGTTTTCCAGTAATATTGTTAAAGGGTTAAGACTGAACTTATTAAATACCTTTCAAATCATCAAAATTTTTCTTGAATTAATAAATGAGAAATGAATTCAGTTTAACTGGTTTGAAAAACTATCCCATTAACCACCATGCTATAACATTTTCTTTAAATATTTATACTATTTACATTATTTGAACAGTTGTCCTCATCTTTATTGGCATATTCATGTTTGGTCGTTTTTTGCTCTGGCCTTCTTCAAGTGTTGGAATTTTGAACTGAACCATTTTTTTAGTCCACAGAGAGTAGATTGTTCTAATTCCACATGCCATACCTTTGGATATCTCAGTTTTAGTTGATTCCCCTTGATAACTCTCAGCCAGGTTTTTAACTCCCCACTTTTTAGGTTTAGTCAATCTTGGATCAACCAATATGAATATTGTAAATATGATAATAAAGATAAGGACAGCAATCTGAACAATGTAAATAATTTCAATACATTATCTCAAAAATATAGACAGTTCCTGAAGAAGGCCAGAGCATACAATGGCCGAAACATAGTGAATATGGCAAGGAAGGTGAGAACAACAGTCCGAATAGTGTAAATATACTATTTGGACTGTCATTCTCATTATTAAACTATTAAAAGAAAATACAGTTTCTTGCCAAAGGAAGCTTTTTGTCTGCTGAATATTTTGTATACTGCATGTCTGCACTAATTTTTATTTTCTCTTTGGATATTTTAAACTAGACACAAAGTGTATTTTGATTGGTGTTCGTATACTTAAACTGTCACATGATCAAGCACCTGCACATTTTCTGATACAAAAATATATTGTCAAAAAGAAAAAAAAAGTCATTTTGTGTATCAAATGGTAAATGCTATTTAACTATTGAATAATAGTCGTCATTTTTCAAAGCTAAAAACAAAAACAGTATATGTAGATATAAATAGATATAAATAGATATAAAAACAGTATATGTAGATATAAATTTATGTGAAATCAAAATTATAACAAGTTCTACTTGTAGTTGGTTATATTGGTGGCAAACTAAAATTAAACATCTTTAATTTTTTTTTAAATGAAATCTTTCTCTTTGTAGTTTGAAAATATTTAAGAGATTAAACTCAGGTTTTGCTGTCAGAGAACTGGTTGCTACAAACTAATTTCATTAGAGTTAGCTGTAATATCAACAACATAAGAATACTGCAGATATTTCAAACTATGTAAATATTAATGTTCATAACAATTTGATTAAATTATTGATACTAATCTTTACAATAACTTATCTCAGAAATATAGCCACATTTCTTTTAGGTATTAAAATAAAGTCAGCAATTATTTGTATGCAGCTCAATATTTTGTCTTAAATGCAAAACTGCATAAATGAAAAGCAGCCATCAAATGTGTACACATCCATGCCAACTTATTTCTAAAAAAAGAAAAAAGACAAAAATACAAGAAGTGTTGGTATCCACGTAGAAAGTAAAACTGGTAAGCAGAGTGGAAAAGGATTTTTTTTTAGCAGAAAATTAAAATAAAATCTGCAAGTATAAAATTTTATTTTAGGTCCCTATATTAATTAATAAGAATTTTTTTATCACAGTAAAAAAAGATTTAATTTCTTGGGGAAAAAAAACATAAATGGAGGAACAAAAGGAGGCAAACAACTACAATCATTTAATGACAAAGGAGAAAAACTATAATAATAAAAGAGAAAAACAGAATGAGCTAATCAGTTATTACTCATCAGAATTCAAGTAAACTTTTATGCACAATTGACTTATTTTTTTTATTTAGTTGGTGTGCACAAAAATTTAATTTTGTTCGACTGAGTTCTGATGAGTGAAGAGCAATAACCGGTTAGCTTGTTCTGTTATTCTTTTTCTAATTTCATATTCATAACTATAGAAGCTGAATTCCCGTTTTGTCTCCTTTGAATTTTATCCCCTCTTTTTGCTATAAATGAATATTGTACTTCTAATAAGATCTTCAATTAAAAGCAATAGTTTTCATAGATTCAACATACCTGGACTAAATTGGTTCATTCATTCATTCATTTTTTATGGCTTATCAATCCTTTGCAGGTTATTTAAAGCCAGAAAATACTATTTGATTGTAAAAAGAATTTTTAAAGATAAGATTTAGTGATACAAGTCTGACTAATTAACCCAAAGTTGGGGTAGAAGAGGTGGTCTCATAACTTTCCCATTGAATATAATAAACCCAACTTGAATTGGAACTTGGCTCTCTCATTTCAAATTCAGAGTCATTATCTATTACACTATCCAAGCTTACAGCACCTGATATTCCCAAGCAGTCACCCATCTAGGTACTGACTTGGCTTAGCATTGCTTAATTGGTGATCATACAGGAATCAGTTTGACGTTTCAATGTGATATGGCTGTAAGTGTAGACTAACTAAAAATTATCAGCATCTTTTTAAAGCAATCAGTTCAAAATATAGTGTTTTTATGTGATTGCATTCATTTTAGATATTTAGAGACCTGTACAAGGTCAGGTACTTCTGCTAATGTTGTGTTTTAAAAGCTTATAACAAATCAACACAAAGACAAATTCTGTTAGAATTACTATTAATGAACAACATAAAAAAGGAACCATAAAATGACATGCAGAAAAAATTAGAAGCCGAAAAGATTATTTTAGAAACAAGAAAAGATTTTTTTTTTTTTGTATTAGACAAAGAAAAGTTAAAAAAATCCAAGAAAGAAAGTGATGTTAAATCCATGCAAAATAAACCCAAGTTAAATTGACAACAAATGGTACTTGCATTGTTATCAGCATCTTCTTCATTAGCAAGGAAAGTATAAGAAGAACTGAAAAAAAAGATCAACAATCCAACATGAGGTTTTGGATTTTAAGCCAACAAGGTTACTCAGTATTGGCCAAGTTAAAATCACTAAGTTAATCAGGGATAAATTTGACTAATTTTATCTTCATTTGGTCAAATTCGGTGAACATGGCATAAAAAGAGGGAAAAAATTATTAAAACAGAAAAAAATGGACAATCAAAATTATGTTATATTAGTAATTTTTTTTTAATTAGTTAACGAATTGAGTTTAAATAGTTTTTCTGATCTTAGCCATGGTCTTTTCATTTTTGTTTAATTGATATGAAATTGCTGCTTCATATAAAAGGAGTCAGAAAAAAAAGATCATTTATCTGCTGATTGTATTCTTGAAAATTTTTCTCAGAGTTACTTTATTATTACACACTAATTTGCTTGAACTAGTATCCTCATCTTAGTTGTTACCATTCCAACATTGCAGCCGTTGTACCATTCAGCCTCCTTCAGGTATTGTTATAGTTGGTAACAAAGTCACTTTGGTTCAATAAAAGAGAAACAACCGTACAAGGACAAATTAACTACATAGAAATAATACGAGATATTCTCTAGCATCAACAGTGGAATAAGAACAATCTACCCCCTTGGATTGAATAAAGTGTTTGATCTAAAATTCTGGAAGATTGCCAACTATGACAGACACCTGAAGAAAGCCAGAGAGTAAAATATCAAGATGAGGATACTAGTCTGAGTAAATCTGTGTATATTAATGAGAATTCTTCATTTCAAAATATTCAGACAAGAAGTTATCTCATTTCACAAAAAGTTGGTTGAATATGTAATGTTCTTTTCCATTTTACTAAAAACAGTACTGTATTTTCATGCATATAATACGACTTGAGTATAATACAACCCTGTATTTCTGAAGCTAAAAACAGGAAACAAATTACATCCTTGAATATGACCTTATAATACAGACATCCCTATTTCAATTTTTTTTAAAAGTTGTAGAATATTATCAATTAAAATCTCAATACTATACATAAACTATCGCCTGGTTCACACTCCACCCACGTCTATTGAACAGGTGAAGAGGCTCATCCCTTGTTCCCTGTTTAGGATGTGGTTTCCGGCTTTCTCTTTTCCATTCTTTTTACCCTTACGTAGCCCCCTGTGCATCAGTGGTGTTATCGCCTTGGTTGGGGTGATATAATTAAAAAAACAAAAAAAAACATATATTTCACAATAAAAATAAACCTGATGCTAAGCAATTGTGTTTCTTCTAATTTCTGTTTCAAAACTTATTTTCAAAGAACAGTTAATTCGACAAACTGAGTAATATAGTTTAACGTGTCAATTAATCTATCATATTTTTCTATTTAAAACTTTATTATATTTCAATATATTAATAAACTATGAAAATAAAAAAATATTATCTTTTATTAGAAATAAAGAGAGAAAACTTTATAAAAAAACAAGAAAATCAAAATATCAACAAATTTTATTTTGTAAGTAAAAATGATTTTATTTGGAATCTTGCCATTTCAAGTAAGGTTTTTTTAAACCGAGTAAAAGATTTTTGAAAACATGTACTTGTGTTTAATATTTAAAGACTTAAAAATATTCCTACATTGAATAAATGTCTTCTTTTCAGGTTTAACAAGTAAAACATGTGTATAAAAGATAGCAAAAGGTTATGAAAAATATCATTTTCTGGTATATTTTTATCAACACATTTCTCTATTGATTTGTCTTTCAAAACGTATTAAACCTCATCATATTTTTAAATGATATTCATATGTCTATTAATATAATGACTATGTATGTCTTGTTCAGATATTTGTATGCAAAATGAATGCGTACTGTGTTCTAATTTATTCGGTCTACTTTTAGATGCATTCCCATTTAACCTATTCATGCCCAGGGTTCATTATAAAAATTAGAATAAATCTGCTATTAACTATAAGTTTACAAAAACAATCTGGTATTGTGTTACAAAAGATTCAATATTATAAATTTATAAAATCTAATATTAATCATAAGTTTGTACAACATCTGGTATTTGTCTATATTTCTGAGATTAGGTATTGTAATTATTTACACTATTTACATCATTCAGACTGTTGTTTTCATCTTTTTTGTCATATTCACACCATTTCGACCATTGTACACTGACCTTTTTCAGGCAATTCAAATTTACAACTGAACCCATTTTTTGCTCACTGAGGTAGATTGTTCTAGTTTCACAAGTCATGCCTCTTCCAAATGTCTCAGTAACAGTTATTTCCCTTTAACTCAACTCTCTAAAATTTTGTACAGCTCTGCTCCCCAAAATCTACAAATAGGAAAGTCACCATCATATGTCCAAAACTCTGCCCACTCTGTGGAAATAATCAAAGATGCTTCCATCCATTCCAACCAGATGGTGAGCCTGGATGTAGTGAGTGTGTTCACAAAGTGGAGGCACTCCACAGTGGAGGCACTCTTGATAGTCAGGAACAGACTGAACTCAGACTCATCCCTAGAAGAATGCACCAGTATACCAATAGATAACTTAATGGAGATGTTGACACACTTTGGAATGGGATCAGACATATATCAGCAGGCTGAAGGCTTATCAGAAGGCTGAAGGCTTAACAATGGGCTCACCATTATCACCAGCAATGGTTAACATACATTGAATACTTCAAAGAGATGGCATTAGAATCCACATCACTAAAGCCAACTCTATGGCTGAGATACGTAGATGACATCTTCATACTCTGGCCATACCAAGATGAGGCCCAGCTACAATTGGACTACTTGAACTCAAGAATGTCAGTACATTTCACAATGGAGAAAGAAAAGAACAACAAACTAGCGTTTCTGGATGGATTAATATTTTGAACAGGGCATAGGTTCAAGCCATCTTTATATCACAAGCCAACATTCACTGAGCAATACCTCAATTTCAACTCCTGCCACCCATACAGTGTAAAGGAAGGTATCGTCTGCTGCTTACAACATCAAGCAAAAGTCATAATTGGTGAACCAGAGAAACAAGAACATGAACAAGAAATGGTCAGTATAAGAAGTACCCTACAATGTAACAACTACCCTAAGTAAGAGGATGTGCATTGTGGTGCATTGGATATCGGCTCGGAACAAGAAATCGGGGAGCCGAGTTCGAATTCCAGCTGAATTCATTGCATTCACTTACGCGCAAATGCCCTTGGGAAAGGTATTAATCCATCTATTCCTTCCAGTTATGGGTTAAATAACAGGACAGATTGGGTTCTATAGCCTTGGTCGGCAACCAATCTACCGCAGAAAGCAATGGCAACCTACTGCGGGATAATCTTCTGCCTAGTCAGTTATGTCTCTTTCGAGACATGATTGCCCAAGCATGTATCACGTATGGCACTTGACTGACTGACCCTGAGTAAATGACAGCAGCTTCAACAAACTGAGACAGAAGGGTGCAAGGGGATTAACAACACTCAGAAAACAGCCTCAGTCTGCCTAACCCCCCTCCTCCCCCCCATGTAAAGTGATTATAGGAAGAAATACAAAAGATATGTGCTCTATATAGCATCAGGACGAACTTCAAATGTGATTCAATACTTTGCAGACACATCTTCCGAGTAAAACTTTCCATAGGGAAAAACATGATTAAGAGGAGAAATGGGCCACTCCCTTAAGATAAGACTGCGAGAACACCGCAAGGCCAAAAGAAGTTTCAGTTCTAAATTTCAATCATCTGAAGACAGCCAAAACATAATGAATACGATAACAAAGACGAGGACAACAGTCCAAACAATGTAAATAGTGTAAAAAAATTTGGTATTAATCATAAGTTTATAAAAAATCAGTTATTAATCATAAGTTTCTACCAATAACCATTAATGCCAACTGTCATAAAAAGGTAAAAGTAGATATTAATTGATTAAACTAAATGCTGGGGAGAAAGAATATTTTAAACGTAAGTTTCCTTTGAATTATATAGATTGTTATAAAATTCAATTTTGGTAATTTAAGACAAGAAAACTAAGAAAGCAAAGATACAAAGAGTTTTGAGTTTTGTTTAACGGCATATCAACCTTTGTGGGTTATTTAATGCCAAAAAGGTAGAGTTTTAAGGTATTTTTTTTTTTTAATGTTCAGTTATAGTGAGAAGGTTGATTTAATCAGATTTTGATGAAAAAATTTATTTTTATTATTTTAAAAAGCTGAAGATGTCTTCTAGTTTTGTATTCAAAAATGTATTGCTGGTAATATTTTGTTTTCCTTCAAAAATGTATCATAGTAATAATTTTTTTCCTTCAAAAATGTGTTATGGTAATAATTTTTTTCCCTTCAATAATATATTGTTGGTAATATTTTTCCTTCAAAAATGTATATTTTTCTATAAAAGTCTATTTTTATGTAAATATTTCTATAAAAGTCTATTTTTATGTAAATATTTCTATAAAAGTCTATTTTTATGTAAATATTTCTATAAAAGTCTATTTTTATGTAAATATTTCTATAAAAGTCTATTTTTATATTTTCATAGTGTTTTGACCCCAGTTTGGAGGTTAACTATTTGCCCATAGCTGGGACCCTAACAGATACTACCACTCTAAGTAGACCTGGGAACAACAGCAATTAAGAGGTGGTTCCATGCTCTTCATATTCTCCGAATTAGAGGCCTTGCTGCTGGATGCAGTTTACCATCATACCCAGGACCAAAGATACAAAGAGGGAAAATTCTAAAATAAAACTCTACAAACAAGTCTAAAATATTGTATAAGGACATTGCTGCTGTTGATGAAGATGTTGCTGCTGCTGCTGCTGAACATAAGGATGATTAATGGGTGCATAGCCAAATGGTTAGCATATTAGAATTCTAATAATGAGACTAGGGTTCAAATCTCAATATGCTCAATTAATCAAGGAAGTAACTTATTGATAACATTAGCCTGGGGAGACAATCTCAGCCTGGGACACCATTAAGGAAAGTACCTGGAAACCATAGACACAGATTGCCGCAAGCCTTTTAAATTGGACAGCTGAAATTGTTCAGAAGCTATCAACGGTTATGCTTGCAAAATAATGATGAAGCTAAGTGATGCTTCTCTGACTATTCAACAGTGGCCTGTCCATGTTGCTTAACACAACAAAACTTCCCATTATATATTTATTAACATTGTGCAAATCAAGGAACACTCTTTATTGATATTCCAAACTGTAAACTACAGAAAGAAGAAGAATGTTTACAAATTATTGGTGTCTCTTTAAATTTTTAATAATTTTTAAATCAATCAGCTTGGCATTGAAAATGTTAGATACATAACATTTGGGGTCAAGTATTATAGGATGTATTGAAAGAAATGCAAAGAGTATAACCTCTTGACCCCTACTTATCAGAGTGAAAAATCACATGAAAGCTGTGAAGAAAAACAACAACGGACATACTGAAAGATGTGGCCACATTTATCTTTGTATCACTGGAGGCTGAAATTTATTGAGTTGGAAATTGAATTTACAAATGACATTGGTGTTTAAATAATCTATTCTATAATTTAGAAAACAAGCTGACTTTATACAAGGTATGGTAGAAATAGCTCGCACGTAATAGTAAGACATTAGCTAGATAAATACACCATGTGGGAGATATTTCTTCCACAAACAGTATCTTGATCAGTCATGTAGCCTGATCTCCCCTATTTTATATTATGGCAACAGGCAACATTGCTCCACACCTGTTGGGAATAGGTATCAAGTTACTGTATTAACAGACATTTTAAGTAGTTAGATGAGATTTCTTTATTTTTTACTTCAGTTTTTTATTTAAAAACCAGAAATGTTTCTTACAAGAGAAATTAGGATAAATTGATAAAATACTTGATATAACTCCTGCAAAAATATAAGCAATGCAATTAAAATTATTTAAATTATTGCCATCATTTTTAGCAATAAACTGGAATTTAAATAAATGTTAATATGAAGAAATTTAAAAAAAAAATGGTGAACTCAAAAAAAATACAATGGAATGATCAACTCCAAAAATAAATAAAATAGAATGATCAACTCAAAAAAAATAAATAAATAAATAAAATGGAATGATCAACTAAAAAAATAAAAAGGAAATGATCAACTTAAAAAAAGAAAAAGTGAATGATCAACTCAAAAAAAAAAAAAAATGGAATGATCAACTAAAAAAAAAATGGAATATTAGTAATATTCTTAGTAATAATTTTCAAAAACATTTATTTTTTTTAATAAAAAACACACACAGACATGCATAACAAAATCAAATTCAAACTGACAATGACTAATGCATTCAGCCACACTCAAGTGCCTCTCAACAATAATCCATACAAAATTTTATCAAGCATATTTTCAAATTTCTAAATGACTCCAGCTGTTACTACTTCTGCAATCTTAGCTGAATCAGTCAGTCAGTTAAGTACCATGCTTTATACATGCTCGAACGATCATGTCTCGAAAAAGACATGACTGATTGGGCAGAGGATTTTCCTACAGTAGATTGCCATTACTTTCTGCAGTAGACTGGTTGCCAATCAAGGCTATAAAACTCAATCTGTTCTGCTATTTAATCCATAGCTGGAGAGAGAAGTGATGGATTAATACCTTTCCCAACTTGAATTTGAACTCAGCTCTCTGATTTCTCATTCCGAACTGATATTCACTGCACCTCAACACATATCCCTGGCTGAATACACTTCTAAAAATCTGATCAAATGACTAAATATTTTTTGGTTGATTAGGCCAAAAACTTTTCAGCATCTTCTCATTAATATCTGCAGCAGTTTCTTTTTTAATACAAACTCAAAAATACAACCAAGTGATTCCTGTTTCATTCAGAAAGTTTTTTTGCAGGATATACAACACAAATAAGACAACAGTTTGTTTTGGGCAGATAAGGCTGAATCTATCTATCTAAATCTAAACTTATTTATAAATGGAACTTTGTGTGTGTGTGTGTCCGTTACCTATAGACTCCGAAACGGCTGAACTGATTTTCT
This sequence comes from Ascarosepion bandense, assembly GCA_037127315.1. Classification (NCBI taxonomy): domain Eukaryota; kingdom Metazoa; phylum Mollusca; class Cephalopoda; order Sepiida; family Sepiidae; genus Ascarosepion; species Ascarosepion bandense. Next base: position 1,142,621 of record JBBBDQ010000907.1, on the reverse strand, counting down.
TGAAAATTTACACAGTTGTACTATGTGTCTGCGAGTGTTCTTAGCTAGGTTTTGTGTCAAGGTACCCCTGATAAATATAGAAAATCGGTAATTGAAAAAAATTGGGTTATAGAAGGAGTGGTCTGATTTTAATCAAATTTCATACACTCATAGACAAAGACATAAGAAACGATATTCAGAAGTTTCAAGGTTGCAGTTCTTATAGTGCAGAAAAATCAATAATATATATATATATATATATATATATATATATATAAGGCAAGATGTTTGTGTGTCTGTTTATCTGCCTGTATGTATTTTTTCAGACCTTTTATTTTAGTTTTTGCTTTGGGTTTGGCTCTAAGTAGATATAATTGTAGTTCTTAGTCTCAGCCATGATACCATTTACTCAGAGGACTTATTTAGCCTTCAAAATTCAGTTTACGACGAAAAAAACTTATTTGATATTGATACCAAAAAATCAAAATTTGACTTACATCCATTCATTTTTCTTTCAGTCTTAGGTTTCGCTTTAATTGGAAACAACTATTGTTTTTTAGTCTTTCATGTCAACGTCCAAAGAGTCTGAGCTCCAGGACCATGGATTAGTTTTAAAGCTTTCATTACACCCGAGCAACGCTGGGCTATACTGCTAGTAAATAATAATATGGTAAAAAAGGTTAAACTTACTTTCCAAATCTTTCTCCATCAGCAATTGTTTCAGGTAAATCTTTTCCAAGTGTTTCAGGTAAATATAACGAGAGTCCTCCAGCAATTAATGACAAAACTCCATACAAAAGCATTGGAAAACCAGTACCAAATGGTCCGCTGCTGATGAGATGTCCCTGTAACCAATTAAACAGAATTTAATTTCATTAATTGGACTTAATTTATTTGAACTGCAAATGTCGCAAAATGTCTTCTGCTATATAAGAATGCACTCCTCCTTACCAAGAACCATTTCGAAATTATCAGAATATATATAAGAATATAAGTTTCTATATTTGTCAAGCAGTCTCATCACCCTCACTTCTTAGTAGAGAGATATTTTATCATGAAATTACTAAACTGCAATAAGTAAATGAGCTTTGTGTTACCATAAGAACAGAATATTATATTTGCTAATTGTGGTGATCAGTCTGCTAGTACACACTTATTTTTTTCATCAATTACTTACTCTTTATACTGTCTTAGTTTAAGTAATTTGCACACATTAGCTTACACATGCCATCCAAAAATTAAAGCAATATTTCAATTTATAAACACACACACAAAAAAAATCATATATATATATATATATGTATATATATATATATATATATATATATATATGCAAATTTCATTAAAATGACAGACAAGGTGTTATAGTTAAGTTTTTTTATATCAACTCCAAGTCATGCTATGGACATAGGATTATATATATATATATATATATATTGTTAAATATAAGAGACAATGAATGTCTATTATGTTTAATCATGAGCTGTTCTAAACATTGAATTTCAGGTGAAAAATAAAGACAAAAATTCTCCAACATTTGGATAAGTTTTTATTAAGTTGGTTCTAAGCTTTCAGCTCACACTACATATATTGGTTTTACTACAACTACACTCTCCCATAGACCTACCTGTCACCTTTCTGATCAGAGTACATACAATTAAACAACATTTCTTAGAAAAATATAGTCATGTAGGTAATATCAGACAGATTTTAGTCAACAATGCAATAATCCTCACTCATACAAACAGTAAAAATATTCAGATATTGGAGGCCATCTACATAAAATCTAAACAACCCACATTTAATAATATCACGTCTAAATCTGGTCATAACACATTCCATTGCATTTAAATATATGGTTCTGTTATCATTTCAAGTTCTCATGCAGTGTGACGTCATAGAACCGCATTACAAATTTACGAACTGTGTTTGTTATTTTTGGTAACTGTTATTGTTGCATAGCAAAGTTTTATATCAACACAAGATAAAAACATCCACCATTAGCAACGATTTTATGTTAACGTCCTTGTAACCTCTCTGAAGGTGGCTTATGTGAGCCGAAAGCTTAGAACCAACTTAATAAAAAATTATCCAAATGTTGGAAAATTTTTTCTTTATTTTCACCTGAAATTAAAGCCAAAATACAATGTTTAGAACAGCTCATGATTAAACATAATAGACATTCATTGTCTCTTATATTTAACAATATATGTTTAGAAAATTATCTGCTACCTCAATACACTATATATATATATATATATATATATATATATATATATATAAAAGCAATCAGTCTAACCATACTAATGAGCTGTGATACAGTAAAACAGATCTGTCTGCAGATGACTATATATACATATATACATTTAAACATGCAAACTTACAGAGTAAAGACTCTGCAAAAATAAAAATAAACAAAAAATATCCACACCAACTAATAAATTCCAACGGTCACAGACTGACTCCATTATCTTGCTAACACCCACCAACACACACTAACACTCTCCACAAAAAATTTCAACTTTCAACGAAATATCACAATATCAAAACCCCCCAGCCAATACCCCTAACAAAATGAAATAAATAAAAATGAAAAGGATTCCCAGTCCCACATCGCCTGATGAAGCATCGGTACTCCGATGCAAAAACGGATGCACCTTCGTAGCGATTATATATAGAGAAGTTATGTACATGTTCTAAAATATAATTTTATATATATATATATATATATATATATATATATATATGATTAATACAAATAGAATTTGTTAGTTAATTAATGTTATATTCAGCACTTCAACTCCAGAATTTCATAAACAAATTTTTTGTAATCGTTTCGTCCACTTGTCAGGAGGTTTCATCAACTGACAGTTTTATCATTTTTCATTATCTTTATACTAAATCTGATGCAAGTAATTTATACGCTAATTATTCATGTCAGGTTTATTTTTTTCTTCTGTTTATGTGTGCGTGCATGTGTGGGTGGGTGTTTGTGTGCACATGTGTCAAATAGAGTTATTTCTTTTCATTAATGTTTTTTGTCTCCATATTGCTTTTCCTTCTTTTTATTCTGTTTTAGCTCTGTGTGTTTGTGTGTATAATTTGTTTGAGCTCGATACTCATATTGGAGTAGATATTTCAGTTTTTAACTAAACTGTATATTTAAATACATAACTCTACCAGCCTGAATATATATATATATTTTTTTTTATCATATCACCCCAAGCAAGGCGGTAACGCCACTGATGTGCAGGGGGCTACATAAGAGTGAGAAGATTAGAAAAGAGAAAACTGGAAACCACATCCTAAACAGGAAACAAAGGATGAGCCTCTTCACCTGTTCAATAGATGTGGGTATATTTGTGAAAAATTTTTTTTTAAGAGAATGTGTCATTCGTCAGGATCTGAACCTGCAACTCCTAACAACATAGAAGAAGCCATCAATTGATCTGATGTGTCTTAACAAAATTTCTTTTAAATATTCAAACCAGTACAGTCATAAATATATAAATATACTGTTCAATTAAAAACAGAATATCTACTCAAATATGAGCATCGATTAAAAAAATAATGTTCAAACAAATAAATTAAATATGTAGCTTGTTAATTCCATTTCATTAATCTCCAGAACATTCCATAAGATATATATATATATATATATATATATATTTCTTTTTAATCATTTCACCCCAAGCAAGGCATTCCACTGCCACTATAGCACAGGGGGTTACATAGAGGAAGGTGCTGAGAGGGCGATTGGATATAGGAAATGTCAGAAGGAGGGTGATAGATGAGTAAGGAGGTACATAGGAAGAGTGTTTGAGGGAATGGGTACAAGTTAGTGTGTTAGGTGGTGTCTATTGACCTTACATTTAAACTCCTGGAGATTGTAGTTGTCGGGGAGGCTATAAAGGAATGCAGTGACTTATTCTGTCGATCATTTTTTTTTGTTTTGCACAGAGGTTGTTCGCCATTCCACCTTATTGTTTTTAAGGCTTTAACAATATTGTCAAACCCTTCTTCTCTGTGCAAAGAGATCTCAAGCTTCAATTGGAATTATTTGGGTCTCTTGATGAAGGTTTATGATGATGGGGATATTTTGTTTTGGTTCTTTCCTCTTTCTGAACATTATCCAATTTTTCCCTAATATTAATTTTCTTCTGATATATACCCATGACCATTTTTGTTGAGTGAAAGGCTTGCCTCAGGTTTTTCTCTTTATTTAAGCAGATCTTTTTATATATTCCCTCTTTCTGTTTTTAAGCGATATCATTAAATTATTTATTTTTATAGTTTGTCATTTCTCAACATGGTCATATATTAGCATTTTGTTGTTCAAAAACCTCATATATATAAGAAAAATTAAGGCAGACACGTTATTTCATGGTAAATTGGAAGTATAGGTCTATTTCAGGCAAACCATCATCAGCTTCCGTCTTTATTTTACAAAGGATTTTATACAAAATCGTGTAAAACCCTTTGTAAAATAAAGATGGAAGCTGACGATGGTTCGCCTGAAATAGACCTATACTTTCAATTTACCATGAAGTAACATGTCTGCCTTAATTTTTCTTATATTTGCTCTATATGTATTTATATACATATATATTTAGAGCTCTCTTAGAGAATTATCCTACCACTGTATGTACAGGATACTCCTTTGGATTCTTCTATACCCACACTGCATGCTGATATATATATATATATATATATATATATATATACACACACACACACACACACACACACACTGCATTTTTTATGCATGTGTTTTTTATTTATTGACTATCGTTGGATGTTATTTTACAATTTAACATTTATGAAGCCATTTAATAAGCAGTTAAAATTTGTACTCTCTGACATGTTTTGTTAAATCATGAAAATTTCTGCATTTAAAAAAGTATCTAAAAAGTTAAAAAGAAAGAAAAGGAATAAAAAATCATGTCTTAACAACCTATTCACAGTACTTATTAATGAGTTACTGCATTGTAATGATAACACAATGCATGTCACCTTCAAGTGGTTCCAAGTAATGTATTTTGTCACTGTAACAAAGGAATATATGATTTCTAAGTAGCGTGACCAGACTGTATGACCAACAAATGTATAAAGTCATTATATTTATATATATCAATAATAACC